>CM077247.1:24628086-24678086 GCA_039654775.1 Spinibarbus caldwelli | reverse complement strand
TCGTAAGAATAATATGGACAGCTAAAATAATAATGTGAAAGTCAAGTAAATTAATTGTTCATAGGATCATAATGTTGTCTATTATGTGTTATATTGTAATTTTATCATAATGTCATAATTATGTTAATATCATTCACTTTTTTGACTGTTGTTGGACATTATAGTTGCCTGTGAAGCCCCAAAATGTTTAATATTAAATGCCTCATTATTTCTTACAGGCCTTTGTTAAGGATGTTCATGAGAGTACAGTCACAGTGTCTTTTGAGAACAAGTGAGTACCAAAACAAATGTATTGTGAGGGCAAAGTAGTCTCACATTCAGATTTACATGTTTTTTGTCTTCAGCTTAAATATATACGTGTTGTAAGATAATATGTAACTTCACAAATTCTGAAGGTGATATTGTATTGGTTCCTTATGCAGTTATAAAAAAATAAAATAAAATGTTAAAGAATAAATATGTTACTATATTTTATCGTTTTGCAGTTGGCAGCCAGAACGACAGATTCCTTTCCATGATGTTCGGTTTCCACCTCCGACCGGCTTTCAGAAAGAGATAAACGAGAGTGATGAAGTGGAAGTATGTGCTATCAAATATTGCTAAACATAGGGAACGCTCTGTAAAATTAAACAAATATTATACAAAAGTCTTGAACTGTGTTTACCTGTGTCTTCCATAGGTTTACTCCAGGGCCAACGATAAAGAGCCCTGTGGATGGTGGCTAGCCAAAGTTCGCATGGTGAAAGGAGAGGTAAGCAGAAGATACTAGTTTAGTAGTTTATGCACAAATAAGTACAATCTAAGTATGTCGTAAACATGGTCGTTAAAATAAAAAAAAATAAAAAAAACAGTGTAGTAAGGGCATGTATGCTGATTATGTATTATGATGTAACAATGTTTTATTTCTCTGTCCTGCACTTATAGTTTTACGTGATAGAATATGCAGCCTGTGATGCAACGCTAAATGAAATCGTCACATTAGAGAGGCTACGACCTGTGAACCCCAACAAAGCCGCGTCAAAGAACACCTTTCTCAAAATCAGACTAGATGTTCCTGAAGACTTAAGACAGATGTAAGTTCATCTTCTATTGCGGAGTTTTAAGTATTTAAGTAGATTCTTTGTTTGACTTCAAACTGAGATGCTGTTTTTTGATGTTTTTTTGGATAGGTGTGCGAAAGACTCTGCACATAAAGACTTCAAAAAAGCAATCGGAGCGTCTAACGTCACTTATGACTCGGAAGAAAAGCAGTTGGTTATTTTGGTAATGTTTCAAATCAATTTAAAGGGGTCATATGATGCGATTTCAAGTTTTCCTTTCTCTTTGGAGTGTTACAAGCTGTTTGTTCATAGATAAGATCCCTGAAGTTGCAAAGATTAAAGTCTCAAAACCAAAGTTAAGACTCGACCACGGCCGCCTAAAACGGCTCATTCAAACACGCCCCCACATCTCTACATCACGGCGTGGGGAGATTTGCAAAACACCGCCCAAATGTATACGCAAAGAAAGAGGGCGTGATTTTTATTCTCGCTGTAGTGTTGTTGCGCCATGTCCTGGAGACGCTGTGTTTCGTTGTGAAAGCGAAACTACTTTGTTTGGGCTTCCAAAAGAGGACACAACTAGAAATCAGTGGTTAAGTTGCATTTAAAACACTGTTCCAGAACAGTTCAACCCAAATATTCGAGTGTGTGCATCACATTTTACGGAGGACTATTTCCTGAACCTGGGAGTAGCTGCCAGCTGTGCTCAAAGACTGTTTCTATAAAGTTTGGCGATTCCAACTTTGCAAGGACAGTCTGGCGCTTCTGACTCACAGCCTGTAAGTATGTTTTCATATTTAAAGAATTTGCCACTGACTATTCAAACGTGAGTTTTGAGCTGTGTAGAGTAGTTGCTTGTTGTTTGTCATTTTTCCGGTCACAAATGCAGACATGGTAATGTTTATGCGGCACGATGCGACGCGTAAAAAGACAGTAAAAGTCATTATAATCAGTAATTATGTCACCACTGGATGCAACAAATTCCTTGTTTGTAATGGGTTTTATTGTTTTTGTGTCGTCGCGGCGAGACACGGCATCACAATACGATAAGGGGCGTAACATTTCCGTCTCACGCTTGAGGTATTCGGCCAATCACAACGCACTGGATAGCTGGCCAATCAGAGCACACCTCGCTTCTCAGAACAATGAACTTTGTAAAAATCAGCGCGTTTCAGAAAGGAGCAACAAAAATGTACAGTATGTGGAAAATAGTGTTTTTTGAACCTTAAACCGCATAAACGCATTGCATTACACCAAATACACAAAATAATGTTCTTTTTAGCAACGTCATATGACCCCTTTAAGGATTATTTCTGATTTCACATTTTTGAGTTGAATTACTTTGATTCCTGTCTTTCTCTTTCAGTCTGTTAATGAGGTTACAGCAAAGCGAATAGCCATGTTGAGTGACATGCACTTCAGGAGTTTGCGCACAAAGCTGGCGCTGATGCTGAGGAATGAGGAAGCAACCCGACAGCTGGAGGTACTGGCTGACGTTTAGTGTCAGGTTCACCCTGCTGGCTCACAATCACTCACAATGCTCTTAAAACATAAACACATTTTATGCGAAATATTATTTTATTTTCGCAGTAGTGTAATTATATTTTATTGCTGTAATATAACTGCCTCAAAGAAGGCTGGTAGTATTATTGTACATTCCTTGGTTTATATCTTACTATTAGAATGACCTGCGGCATATCACTGGTCACAAATGCGAGACAGTCTATATTTAACAGGTGTAAAAGCGTATTACATGTATATGCACAGCTGTGGTGGCCCGTATCCCTGCTTTCGCATAATATGATACTCTGTTGATATGCAGAGCTATATTTACAGATGCATAGGCTCCATATAGGCATTGTTTTAACTGTGTTTTATCTGTGCAAATGCGGTTTATGTTAGGGTAAAATTATAGACACTTAAGGTGTGTGTGGGTGTATGTGGGTAAAAGACAAAAAGGGTTTTCAACCATCAAAACAAAAGTTTAATACAGCTTTTTTTCATGTATTTGAAAATGTAATGTAATTTTTTCTGAGGGTAAAAAATAAAGACTATCATACATTTTTTACCATGATTTACAGAAAAAAAAAAGTCATTGTGTAACAATGGTTTGCATACCAAAAAAAAATCTTGTCAGCCTCATTTAGAAGCAGAATCATTAGATGACATTAAAAGACTCTATTTAAGGATCACAGTGCAGCCCACAAATACTAATTAACTGTCATTTTAAATCTTTTCCAATGTTTGCCACTATCCTTCAAACCAAAATGGGTTCTACATATTTGTCAGTTATTAATCATTTGAAATGTAATAAAATATAGTATGATCACTTATTCGTATAGTCAGAGTAAGTATGTTGTTTCATTTTTACATAAATGTATGCTGAATGACAATGGGACATTATTTTCACCAATATTTTGATTTTTTTTTTTTTTTTTTTTTTGCAAAAGTTATTAGAGATATTAAAGTAGACACTGTATTTGAATTTAATATGCTGTCTGTGTATGTAAAATCACTTTTGTAAATTTAATTTGATGCAGTCACCAAAATGGGACATCTGGTCTTTGACCCATATGTGTGTGTTTGTGCATAGATATGTATGTATATACACTCCCAGACAAAAGTTTCTGAACAGTAAAATGTTTTTTTTTGGTTTTTTTTTGTAAAGAAGTCTCTTCTGCTCACCAAGCCTGCATTTATTTGATCCAAAGTACAGCAAAACAGTAAAATTTTGAAATATTTGTACTATTTAAAATAACTGTTTTCTATTTGAAAATGTTTTAAAATGTAACCTAATTTATCCCTGTGATTTCAAAGCTGAATTTTTAGCATAATTACTTCAGTCACATGATCCTTCGGAAATCATTCTAATATTCTAATTTGCTGCTTAAAAAAACATTTATTATTATTATTATTATTATTATTATTATTATTATTATTATTATTATTATTGTTGTTGTTAAAAACAATGGTGTAGAATATTTTTTCAAGTTTATTTGATGAATAGAAAGTTCAGAAGAACAGCATTTATCTGAAATAGAATTGAGATAGAATTTGATCGATTTAAAGCATCCTTGCTAAATAAAAGTATTAATTTCTATAACCCCCCAAAAAAGAAAAAAAAACAAATAGAAAATTACTCTGACTCCAAGCTTTTGAATGGTATATTGTATAATGTTACAAAAGCATTTTATTTCAGATAAATGCTGATCTTTGGATCTTTCTATTCATCAAAGAATCCTGAAGAAAATGTACTCTGTTTTAAATATTGATGATAATAATAATATATGTTTCTTGAACAGCAAATCAGCATATTAGAATGATTTCTGAAGGATCATGTGACACTGAAGACTGGAGTAATGATGCTGAAAATTCAGCTTTGATCACAGGAATAAATTACATTTTAAAATATATTCAAATAGAAAAGTTATTTTAAATAGTAAAAATATTTCAAAACGTAGCTGTTTTTGCTGTACTTCGGATCAAATAAATGCAGAAATGAGCAAAAGAGACTTCTTTAAAAGACATTAAAAATCTTACTGTTCAAAAACATATATATATATATATATATATATATATATATATATATATATATATATATATATATATATATATATTTATTTATTTATTTATTTAAATTGGAGAACATGCTTTGCAAATATGTGGATATGCAAATAATTACTTGTGTAGCTGGACTATGTTCATAAAAAGTCTTTGCCTGGTAGTGTACTCTGCTGATGGCTTTTGAACTCGCTTTTATGCAGAGAGCACTCTTGTGTGTCAGGCAGCACAGCAATTTCAAATGTGGAGATGTGCTCAAAATATAATAACGTACACCACGCATCCTTGTGCATCCTCCTCATGAGCCAAAACCAAACTAATCATGTGTCACAACTTTTTTTTTTTTGGACCATAAAAATTAAATGGTTTGAATTACAAAAATTAACCACTTTAATACTAAGAATAACATATAGCACCATCTTGTACTATATGTGTATATTTAAAACATGAAAAATATTTTATTGCCCCTTGTGCATTGATATGAACCCTGAGGCTAATAAAACAGGAATATTGGAATAGTAAAAACAAAGAGAGAACACTGGTAAGATTCAAACTGGCCTTTTTCCCTCCAGAGTTCTAGGCAACTGGCCTCAAGGTTCCATGAGCAGTTTGTGGTGCGTGATGACCTCATGGGATTGGCCATAGGCACCCATGGGGCGAATATCCAGCAGGCCAGAAAGATTCCTGGAGTCACAACCATAGATCTCGATGAGGAGACCTGCACGTTTCACATCTATGGAGAGGTAACTGTTTTATTGATGGATTTCTGGTATGAGTAAATGAAATTAGATGTGATAGCTGTTAGAATATGTGAGCCTAAAACACAAATATCTGAGATGGTTTGACATTTGTGATGAATTTCGTTTGAATTCCAGGACCAGGAGGCTGTACGGAAGGCCAGAAGCTACCTGGAATTTTCTGAAGATGTTCTCAAAGTTCCTAGGAATTTAGTCGGTGAGGACAAACGAAATGAACCGCTTTCTCCCTCACGGGCTGGAACCGCTGTCCTGCACCATGATGGTTAATGTGCATCATTAAATTATTTTCTACCCTGTCCTGCAGGAAAAGTCATTGGCAAAAGTGGGAAGCTGATTCAAGAGGTTGTGGATAAATCGGGGGTTGTCAGAGTTCGAGTGGAACCGGAAAATGACAAAAAGCCTTCTCCGGTAGAGGAGGTCAGTGAGTGGGATGCTGAACACACTCGTTGTTGTATTTATGGGCGGCAAAAGTGATGATGCTGAAAAAATACATTAAATCATTGGTGTGGACTTTATTATAGCCGACTAATCAATTTTAGGAATACTGGTTTTAGAGAATATTCCAATGGCAGCTACATGAAATTGAAGAATAAGAAAGCAGAACTGAATCTTAGTGTGTTATACGTAGATAAATGTATAAATCAGCATGCAATTTATCATTCATATTGATAAAATATCATTCACACTGACCTGAGTTACAACCACAGGGAATGGTGCCGTTTGTGTTTGTGGGGACGAAGGAAAGCATTTCAAATGCACGGATTCTGCTGGACTACCATCTGAATTATCTAAAGGTAAGAACCAGTTTTAAGGTATTCTAAGACTATTACTATCCAGCATGCTTGAGATTATTGTTTGAAATAAACATTAAACCCAAAGTGTTAAACTTTGGTGTATAACTCATTTGGCTTGACTCATGATTTCTTCTTTGGCAGTCAAAAATTGCAAAAAATCCCATAGTCTTACAATGAAGTAATGACTAGGATTCATTAAACATTCTGAAGATTTCAGTTCTTCTTAACTGCTGTTTTCGTCTTATTTTCTAACTTAAAAATAACATTTAAGAATATTTTGTATTTCCAAAAAAAAAAAAAAAAAAAACACATTCCATAGGGATATTCTTATCTTTTCTCCCCCCCACCCAAGCCTGCATTTATTTGATCCAAAGTACAGCAAAAACGGTACAATTTCGATTTTTTTTTATGTTATTTATTTATTTTTTTTTACTTTTCTATTTGAATCTATTTTAAAATGTAATTTATTCCTGTGATTTCAAAGCTGAATTTTTAGCATCATTACTCCAGTCACATGATCCTTCAAAAATCATTTTAATATTCTGATTTGCTGCTCAAAAAACATTTATTATTATTATTATTATTATTATTATTATTATTATTATTATTATTATTATGTTGAAAACAGCTAAATAGATTTTTTTCAGGTTTCTTTGATGAATAGAAAATTCAGAAGAAGAGCATTCATCTGATATAGAAATCTTTTGTAACATAAATGTCTTTATCATCACTTTTGATCAATTTAAAGCATCCTTGCTACATAAAAGTTTGAAGTTCTATGAGTTTCTTGAAGATTCTATATGTTTCTTGAACATCAAATCAGCATATTAGAATGATTTGTGAAGGATCGTGTGGCACTGAAGACCGGAGTAATGATGCTGAAAATTTAGCTTTGATCACAGGAATAAATTACTTTTTAAAATGCATTCAAATAAAAAAACTGTTATTTTAAATAGTAAAAATATTTCAGAACATAGCTGTTTTTACTGTACTTTGGATCAAAGAAATACAGGCTTGGTCAGTAGAGAGACTTCTTTAAAAAATCTTTTCCAAAAACTTTTGACTGGTAGTGTAAACATAACAAAATGTACCTATTTGAACAATGGAAATAGTTCTTTATAATAGTTATATAGTTATTAGTATTATTATTTTAAGGTGGTTTTCAATGAGTTGATCAGCAAGAACTGCCATACTTAACCCTAACTCATTACAAAGCAGCAATTGTTGATTAGTGACATACTAAATACCCCAAAGATAATCATGTGATGTTCCCTACTTATTTGTTTGGTCTTGTTCAGGAGGTGGATCAGCTGCGAATGGAGCGACTGCAGATTGATGAACAGCTTCGACAGATCGGTGGAGGGCCTAGAGCTCTGCCGGGACGACCTGAGAAAGAAAAACCTTTCATGGCTGATAATGGAATGGGACCCTCACGAGGTGGCGGGAAACCCTTCGGCCGTGGAGGGAGAGGGAGACGGGGCCCGACACTGGCTTCAGGTGTGACCAGCCTCAAATAAATGAAATTAGAGCTTATCTGGATATGGAACTTCACACTTCACACAAAGATTCTAAACCTTTTCTCAGAAAATATTTCATATAATAGTATTACTTTCTGTAATATAAAAGCCACTGGTTTGATATGTGAGTGTCAGTCGAGCACTAGTTAAGTAATGTTAAATATGTTAATCACTTTCTTCATTATGGACTGTATTTGTCCCAGGCACCAACTCTGAGGCGTCTAATGCATCTGAGACCGAATCTGACCACAGAGATGAGCTCAGTGACTGGTCTCTGGCCCCTACAGATGAGGAGTCCATGGGTTACCCCAAAAGGGCCCCTGATGGACGCAAAAGGGGTGGAGGGCCCCGGGGTCGTGGAGGGAGAGGAAGAGGAGGAGGAGGATACAAAAGTCAGTTTTTTGAGTTGTCACCCGTCTCAAGACCCTTTACAATAACTCTTGCAGTATTGGAAAAAAAAAAAAATAAATGATATCAAGAGTGTATTAGCTGTACATTAATTAGCTTTTTCATATATTTCTGCATTCATTTTTCTTTATTTTTGATATCATGTATGCATTTTTAATAATGTTTCTTTTTGTCTCGAATCAGCTGAAGACATGCACTGGAATGAGTCCCGCTCCCGTAGTTCCAGAGACTCAAAGCTGAGACCCCAGGAAGACTCATTGCAGGTCTCACTTAATCTGCCTGTTTGATCACGATCATATGATTATTTATTAGTGAATTTAATCATCAAAAGTTTACAAATACTGAATATAAATGCAATATTCACAATAAACAAAATTTTACAAATTTGAATAAATTACATTTTCAGAATAATTGTTACCAGTAAAATTGTAAAATTTTTGAAGCAGAATTTAATATGTATTAAACAAATATATTAAAAATATGAATGTAAATTTTCAGATTTATCAAGTAGTTATTAATATGCAAGTAATAAAATAAAGAACAAACAACATGCAATAGAACAAATAAAAACAATAGACAAATTAATGAAGTAAAGTTCTTGAAATTGTCAGGTATTAACTGCAGTAGCAAATATAAAATGACATTTGTGTTATGTAATTTGTTCTCACTTTATATTAAGTAGCCTTAACTACTATGTACTTGCATTTAAATTAATAATTTGGTACAGTGCACGTAGTGTACATGCATGTTTTTACATTACTTATATTTTAAAAAATACTTGCATGTAATTACATCTGTAATTCATTTCTGTAACTACATTTATACACTGTTTACCCAATCCCTTACACCTTAACCCACCCTTAAACCTACCAATACCACCAAACCTGCCCCTAACCTTACACGTATCCCACCTCAATAGCAGCAAACGTGTTTTCAATGCAATGTGAATACAATAAGTACAATGTACTTGATGCAAGTACAGTAGTTAAGGCCACTTAATATAAAGAGGGACTTGTAATTTATACAACAACATAGGCATTGTCATACATTTTTTTGAACATTCTGCACAATCTGCTCGTTTATCAGATCCGCATCGACAGCAATAACGAGAGGAGCGTCCACGCCAGCCGAGGCACTCCAGCTCTGGCAGGAGACAGCGGTGGGAACCGGCAGAGACCCATAAAGGACCGAGGGATGAAGAAAGACAAGCAGGACGGCCCGGACAGCCAAGCCGTTGTGAACGGCGTTTCGTAGAGAAAAACATGCCCCTTTCCCCCATTCTCCCACTCAGCTCCACCAATCCAGATGCTTCTTCATTAGAGACACATTAGGCCAAAGAGAACCAGGTCAGTAGGGCTGTCGCAAGACATGACATAAAGCACACTTTGTAATTGTTAGTTGGGGTAAAAGACGAGGTCTCTTGGTGTATGGTGTGTTGAATTCGGTAGTCTTCACGGATTAGAGAGACCGGTCTCTAAATCACAACTGAAGCTACAGGTTTTCTAATTGACTTTCTAAACAACTACCTATGAAACATAAAGAAGCTGTGGATTAAATGTCTCTCCAAAATGGAATCCAAGCAATTGGTTTTTAAAGTTTTTGTTTTTCACAATGTCCAAACAAAAGGGAAAGAAACACATTGGAGGATGAACTCAAGCGCTTGGGGCCCAAGTTTATGCCACATCTCACGGCATACAATGTTTTTACTCGCTTTGGTGTCCATGATTACTCGAGCCCATTCTGATGTGAGTTCTTAGCCACATCATTAGCAAAAAAAACAAAAAAACATGGCTAATGTAAAAAAATAATAATAATATGCTCCTGTCTGGATCTGTGCCTTTAACTAGTGTGGATAGTATCATAATTTGGATGTATAAATCAGGGAAGAAGACGTGAACAACCTGTCTGAGCAACGTGTGTTGCAATCTCAGCCGACGACTAAAAAAAAAATTTTTTTTTTTGTTTTTTTTTCTGTGCTGCATGTATTTCACCAACATTTTGTATGTCTGAAAAGCAGGATTCTATCAAGTCGGATGAATTCTATTTTGCCATAGCTGAATTGTGTGTAGTAAAGGTATTAACCTAACTAAACTAGTCAACTGTGGAAGTCATAAATTGTAACCAACCACTCAGAGACGAATATCGATGCTAATTCAGTGACATCACAGAATATGAATTAATTTTGTCGTTTAGCATATCTTTGCATTATAGGACGATTCTGATTATTATTATTTTTTTTATAGAGAAGCAAAGCTGTTTTCTTTTTAAAAAATAAATAAATCATGTCTGTCGTTTTACTCCCACACGAGGCGAACTTGTTGGGACTTTTTTTCTCACAAACAGGGTGAAAATGCTCGTTTTGCTTTCCGTTCATGCTGGCCACAGTAAACTGCCATCTCTCCTGCTGTATTTCTCAGCATCAGGTGTGAAGCACTTATATCAGATCTCTGTAACATTGTCTGTGTCCTAACAATGGCTCGTCATAGACTGAACATGTTGAACTGGGGTTGCATACTGTATATTACGTCATCCGTTAAGAGATTGTTGCTGTTCTTTTTAGATTGAACTTTAAATGTGCACTTATCATGTTTGTGTTACTCTGCAAGTACTTTATGATCTATAAACCTATAATAAACTAGAATGTGATAAGACTTCCTCAGCAGGTGAATCACATGTATGCTGTCAACATAACTAAACTGAAGTTTAGATATCTTCGCTAATTTTGAGTCTACTGTACTTTTGCAGCTGAATTCGCTTGGAGAGGGATGAGAAGGGGGAATAGGCGATGTTAACTTTGATATGAAAACCGTCTGTCTTATCCGATTAGTGCTTGTGCATTAAACTTTAGTTTACATTTTCGAGAAGACGCGATGCTGTTCTGAACCCACCATTCTTTCCAAACCTACTGTGACCATAACCATGGTAGTTTTTTCTGCTTTCCTTTGACTGTACAGCAAGAAAAGCGTTCTTTGCTCTTTTTCTCTACGTTTCTAGTGGTCTTTTTGCGCTCCTGTACTCTCGCTAGTCACCTTGGCGAATAACCAGCTCTACCTGTTAAGCTTATACACACCAGTTTGGAAGTGATTTGCCTGTGAAAGCGAAACAAAAGCTGAAAAGAACCTGTGACTGGCAGAGGATTTGCGGAAAGACAAACCACTCTCTCGGCGGAGGTGGCCCCGGCGGCCTCTCGTGTGGCTCTTAAAAAAACTAAAAATTAGCCTTCAAAATAAGGTGTTAAATGGTTTACTCTCAGTATTTTTAAAACTTGCACGTCCACGCTGGGCAGTAAAACTGGCAAGACGGCGCAGTTCACCGCAGTCTGTTCGAAAAAGAGACCAAAAAAAAAAAAAAACACATGTTCCGAATCTTTGAAGCGTTGCCAAACAGACTGTTTTCTAGTTATTTATTTTTTGGAATGTATATTAAAATGACAAATTGTAAAACCATCTCTTGCGCACATCGTAGGCTATTGTGATTGAAAAAGAGCTGAAAAAAAACTAAACATGAAATACTGTAGATACTGAACTGAGGTAGACTGACCTTGTATGTTACTGCACTTTGGGTAATTTCTTTGTACATAATAGCAGAACAGACTGGGTTTTATGTTGACATTGTTTGGTTATAGTGCAATATATTTTGTATGCAAGCAGTTTCAATAAATAAAGGTTGATCTTCCTCTGCAATCTGAAGTGTTTTTATTCCTCGCGGGGAATTGGAGGTTTTACATTCCATATGTGGTGATAAATCTGCCCATCATTAAACTCGACAGCAGATTTAATTATAGCACGTTAGCATCAGCAGATTCCTCTCGGTGTTAAATCTTACTATTGCTGCTCTTGTGTGTGTGTTGGGCTGTTGGTTTCTTTTTTCTCCACTTGGTGGCGCTGTGGCACAGGCTAAATCCTACTAGAATGCCACTGTTCCAGTAATGAATGCTGGCAGTACATCAGCATTTTAATAAGGTGAATGCAGGTGAATCGGGACACATTTTGACATTGATGTTTTACCTGAATTCACCCTATATTTAACAGCAGTTAATCTGCATTATTTCATAAGAAAAAGTGTTTCAATGAAGATGATCTACTCTTCTTTGTTATTAAAGATGTGAGATTTCATGCTGGTTTATGTTTCGGCTGTGCATTAGAAAGTAAATCAAACTACTATTCAAATGTTTTGGGTTGTTTATCTTTTTTATTTATTTATTTATTTATTTTTTAAAGAAGTCTCTTATGTTCGTCAAGGCTGCATACAAAAATGCTAAAAAAACAAAAAAACAAAAACAGTAATATTGTGAAATAATATTGCAGTTAAAAAAAGAGAGTTTTCTATTTGAATACATTTTAAAATATGATTTATTCATGTGATGCAAAGCTGAATTTTCAGCCTTCAGAAATCATACGCTGATTTGCTGCTCAAGAAACATTTCTTATTATTATTGATGTTGCAGTGTTTTTGTGGAAACCATTTTCTTTTCCTTTCTTTTTATTTCTTTCCTTCTCTTTTTTTTTTTTTTATGAAACATATTAGCACTCTATGGTTAGAAATACACTAAGATTGCATTGAATGTGTATTTCTTGAAGGAAAAAAAATCACAAAATAATTGAAGACTGTTTTAAATAAGCTGAACATATACAGTACACGTATGTTGAAGAAATTTATTTATTTTTATTTACATTTTATGTTGTTACCTTCAGTAATATTAAAATGTATTAGTTTGTTCATCTTCAGGTGAACATTGTAGTAAGTATGATTGCTTAGAAAACTAATATCACACCTCTCCTCAATAAGCTTCATAATTACAAGTATCATTCATGTAACTTGCTTGGCATTACACAGTAAGATTTAATAAAATACTAAGTATGAGCAATAGTAACAATGATGCTTGCCTTATTATAGGTTTCATAGGTTTGCAAAATCAATCATGTCTCTCTCCATTCAACATTGCCACATTGGTGGAACTGCATGCGGTTTGTAAGTATTTAACTATGAATCTGTAAAGAGGATCCACATTGGCTATTTAAATGACTTACTGTTTCTTCTGCCTTCTCTGACACTCTTCTGCTAGACAGAGTGCAATTGGAAAAATGAAGAAAAAAAAAAAAAACGTTTTGGTCCCGCATCACTGCATTTCCACAAGAGCTGACAGAAATTTAGCCACTCTGCCTTTTTGCAGGCGGAAAGGGCCAATTACCTCCGACCCCAAACAAAGTCTATTGGAGCCCTTACCCTGAAATCCTCGCCATCATCCACCCGATGGATCCACCAGACTGACCTAGTTTCCTCTCCACTAACAACATACAGTGACCTGAGATGCTGTATCTTCTCTCTCTCATTGGCATGTTGTCTAGGTCATTTAAAGCAACACTCAAAACCTGTTCCCCCCTTCTCTCACCCCCCCGGTCATTAATAAATGCATGGGAAATTAATGACAACACTTAAAATTATGCCAGCAGTACTGTTTAATTAGTATATAATGACAGAAGCTGTACATCTATCACCGCTCTGTCCCAGTCAAGTGCTTTAATTTAAAGTAAAAATGTAGCACATTAATCTAACATTGATAAGAGTTACTACACAGCAGAGATTCAATAGAAACGTATTTTTCTAAAACTAAAAAATGGCATGGTGCTGTAAATGTTAACACTGGACACTGCACCACAGTTTGTGTGTGTGAGATTTATTATTATTTATTTATTTATTTAGTTTGTGTTATTGTTATTATATTTAAATAACAAAAAAGACAAAACACTTTGTCATAATTCATAATTATAATTATTATGTAACAGAAATAACAAAAAATATTTATTTCATTTTATTTATATATATATATATATATAACACACTATTTTTATTATTATATAACAACAAATAAATAAAATGTATTTATTCATTCAATGCTGAACCATTGTTATATACTCATTTTAAAAGTTTTGTCCCCCAAATTAGTTTTTTTTTTGTTGTTTATTTATTTATTTATTTATTTTATTTATTTCTTCTTCCATAATCTCAAACATCCTTATTTGACATAAAACTAAAATATATATTATTGCGAATGTACTTACATAACCATTACTGGATAAATGGTCTGTACTGTTCTCTCTGTGTTTTTGTGGGTCAACCAGACATCATTATTTGTACAACGTGGAAAGAACAGCATGTTTCGTGTCGGACTCATGTGTGCTGGAGTGGGATTCAGGGGCCACACACTGAGCTGCTGTCAAACCGCGCACCAGCGCCATCAGTCTGGGTTTAACATCATATACTTAATATCTGTTCTCCATCTTTAAAATACTCTTTTTATGACAGCGACACAAGAACGCTAGAAAACTCATTGTCAAGATATTGTGTTGATGGTTTCATTGTGACTGATTTAATTGTTCTGGAAGAATCACAGATGCTGAACTTAGGCTCATAATTTTATATATTTAGAATATGTCATACATTTTAATGTACATTAAACAAGTATTTTCTGTAGTTTAAACAGTAAAGCAATGCACTTGCAACACCTAGGTCATGGGTTCAATTCCCAGGAGAAGCAACAACTGATAAAATTTAAATGTAAATGTTTTTTGGAAAAAAGTGTCTGTCAAATTAATAAATGTAAATGCAACTCCATTATGCCTTTTAATGTGCAATCCAAGTACATATAAAATTCACAAATTCACATTATTTCATATAGACATGTAATGCAGGGATGTATTTATTTATTTATTTATTTCAGCCAAACCCCTTTTTCCTAATTTACTTGAAGTTCCTCTGAGATTTCAAAGTAGTAAGTTAATATTTAAGTCACATATTTGCATGATCACAGTTCTCTGACACTGGTTAATGGTGTTTTATTTTGATTGTTGTCATTTTAAAATTATTGATTTTAATTTAACCCTCTTTTTTTTTTTTTTTTTTAGGATTTACTTAATTATTAGCTTTTCGTTAAACTCACGAATACCCTAATTTCTTCATGAACTCTGGTTTGGGAAACCTTGATGTAATGTTTAATGCACTTCATGTTGTTAATAACAACGAATATAATATATTTATTTTTTTCTCTTTGTATTTTTATATCAATGTGATACAAGATTATACTATTTATAATATACTATATATAAGTTATACTATTTATCTATGCGAATAAGGTCAAAAGTAATCTAAAAGTAATCAAAAAGTAGTCTGATTACCTAAAACCTATAATGTAATGGATTACGTTATGAACTACAATCAGTAAAGGACTACAATTTGTAATGAGTCTACCAGCACTTACAAGAGAGAGACAAAGCAATTTGTCAAAAAGCCAAAAATATTTGTAATACACAATGCCATGTTTTTTAGACAATTAGATATACTTTATATTTTCTTTAAAATGTTTAAAATAATTGTTTGATCTCTCAGACATGCATCAAGAGGGATTGACATCATGAGTCGTTTTGATAACATGGTGTTTCATTTTTTACACTTTCACATTCTATACAGCTTATTTCAGATTTTTTTTTTTAAATTTACATATTGATAAATAAATGCAACCACAATTTACTATTTAAATTGAGGATTTTGTCTAGAAATATGATCTGAACTGCATTTTCCTCATAGAGTCCAATAGAGCAACTTTCTTATCCCTATTAATATCATTCACCGTTATCTCTGATCTAATAATGTAACATGATTGACCTCGGTACGCCTGTCAATACGGTGCATCCGTGATGAAAAAATTATTTATACATCTTTGGAAACGGTAATTAAATTGATAATGGAATACAATGCTGAGCCCCGTTAACCTGAAATAAATCACCAGATAAACAAAGACAGGAAGGCCCATTAAATCTACTACATGGTATTAATTAGCACGAGTCAAACGATGTTACCTACCTATGGGCCGTACATTTCCAGATAATACATGACATGCGGAGCCGGTCATTATTTTCAATGAGCGTTAATTCAGACGGATGGCATGGGAGGAATTTGTGGTCAAAGAACACAGGGACTAACCTCTGTTAGTTCACTTAATTGAAAAGTGAAATTAAATTATTGATTTTTGTATTTTCTCCAGACAAATGGAGGGCCATGCTGACATCCAGAGAGAGGGAGAGTCTATAGCGACGTCTCGCAAAAGCAAAGTGCTCCCGCGAGCAAGACGGCCCCTCACCAGAGTAGTCAAATTCAATTTGCACGAGAGCCGTTTTAATGCCCGTGTCAGATGCTTGTCTCCTAATGCATTTTGATGAGTATGAAGTCTTCTGCTCCTAATGAGGCGGTGCGTCTGAGCGATCTGATAGCTTATCTCTCTGAAGGAGAAACAATAACGCTGCTTAAACGTCCTTGTCCTCATATAGACGTTCACATGGCATAAATTTAGTTGTTTGTATTATTGTTCTCCATCATACGCTCACTATGTGAAGTAATGGTGTTTGGGGAAATGCAGTGTAGACTGTATAAATATTTTGTTGAATTTGGTTGCCAGAAATTTTACCTACAACTTTTAACTGTATTAAATTGACTCGATAAATCATCAAAGTGACCTGTCCGTAAAAGATGACCAATATACATGTGTACAGAAGACACTAAAATTAATGCAAAAAATGTAAAAAAGTATGTAATAGAAATCAGAACGCAAAATATTCTAATGTACAATGTATTGATAACATATATCTCACAGCAATTTGTACATATTTTACGAGGTGGCTAATTTGTACGACCTCACTCGTATGAATTTGTACAATTTTTGCTAATTTGTACGTATTTTACGAGTTCCCCAATTCGAATGAATTCGTGCAAATGAACTACCCCTAACCCCGCCCCTAAATCTACCCATCACTGGGGTCTAGACAAATCGTACAAAATTGTACGAGTGAGGTCGTATGAATTAGCCACCTCGTAAAATAAGTACAAATTGGTCGTGAGATAGAGTTGTATGTACACATATATAGAAAATATATATAGAAAATATAATTGTTTATGATGTCATCCAGTGGATGTCATTTTAGTGTTTTTCATGATAAATTATATAACTATTAATTTATTTAGGGTTAAAACATTTTTATATTAGATAATGTAATTTACTGTACCTTTAAGCAACTTGTAAAAAAAAAAAAAAAAGTACTTTAAGCATTTTTACAAAAGAAAATAATTTATTGCATGTTTCACCTACTGTAAAAAAAAAAAAAAATAAAAAATAAAAAATGCTATAGTAAAAACCTGTTAACTGCAAATTGCCTTACCATATACAGTGAAAAATGGTAAATGGTTAAACATTGCATTATATGTAATTTTACTGTAAAATACTATCAGTTTTCATTTTTTAAGTAAAAGCTATAAATTATTTGCCTATTTGACTTTATTTTAAAATGCATATAATGAAATATAGAATGTTAAACAATTTACAGTTTTTCACTATATCTTACAATTAACCAAATATTTGCTGTAGTTGTTTTCCTGAAAAAAATGTACATTTATGTAAAAAAGTGCTATGAGTTGCTTTATCTGTTTTTAAAGCAACTTCTTTATGTACATAAATTTTTGATTATAATTTAAAATGTTTATAATGAAACATATAATATAATGTTAAATTATTTACAGTTTTCACTGTATCCTACATTTAATTCCAAATATTTTCTGTATTTTTTTCTTTCCTGTAAAAAAAAAAAAAAAAAAAAAATATATATATATATATATATATATATATATATATATATATATATATATATATATATATATATATATATATATATATAATATTTAAAATTAAATAAAAATAGAAAAGGCACAATAAGTTGCTTTATCTACTTTTCCAATATTTTTGTGTGCATCATTGAAGGCTGCCCTCTCTCTTAAACCAGTGACAGATACAAGCAATTCACAGCAATGCCACAGCAGACCCATTCTGGGTTCCTTAAAGAGCTTTTTAGTAAACAGTAAAAAAAATTTAAATAAAAAAAAAAGGTTCTTCATGAAACCATTGATGTTTAAAAAAAAAAAAAAAAGTTTTTTTTTTTCTTTGAGAACTATTAAATATTTTGAAGTATTATATACCATATAATGTATGAAAATTAAACATCTTTAACAAATTTTGATTTGAATTGTAGTAATTTTTAATTAACATTTTAATTTTTAACAATTTAATATTTAGCTGTGCCATACCCTGTTACTACATGATTATTTTGATTGATGCATGATTATTACAAAAAAGAGGGTTCTACAGCATAACAGAAATACAAATAAATAATCTTATTTTATTTTTCTTCTTCCCCCAAAATGTTTTGTTTACTGTGTTTAACAAGCTCATCCTTTCAGTTCTGTTACTAAAGTTATTAGACAAATATAATTGTAATATAATTTAAAAAAATAAATAAATAATAAAATATGTATTTATGTATGTATGTAAGTAATTACCACAAACCAACATTTATAGCCAAACTAGTTAGACCTTGCTAAATTATTAATAAATTTAGGCAAAATTTGCTACCCTGTTTTATTTTATTTTATTTTATTTTTAATTGCATACTGTACAATAATCATAATAATAATTTTCTGTCTCTGTCACTTGAACATATGCAAAAAATGTTACGCAGCAGTTCATACCACTGATTCGAAATGCATAAATTTGCAAAATTTGAGCTCTATGGCAAAGTAAACATTTTCAACAAATAACAACTAAGACACACAAAACTATACTTTCTAAAGAATTTTAAATGGAACTTTTAAGATGTGTTTTTGTCATTTTTGTTAGTTGATAACCACTGGTCACCATCATCTTGAAGACTGTGCTTTAATTTCCTCCACATTTTCTGTCAATTTTTACTTGTATACCTATTTGTTTTTGTTACATATGCTGATTTTTTTTCTTTTTTTTTTTTTTTTACACTGCTCTTTGGAATAGTTTATTTTATTTTTTTAATTGCACAATGTATAATAATAATAATAATAATTATTATTATATCATTATTATTATTATTATTATTATTATTATTATATAATAATAATAATAATAATAATAATAATAATAATAATTATTATTATTATTATTATTATTATTATTATTATTATAATTATTATTATATGTCAGGACATTATCTGTTAATTTTATAGACATATCCGGTAACTCTAAAAACCAACACAGTGCAATGCGAAATCTAAAATACAGGTAAAATAGTAATAAATCAATATGGAAATTTCATTCATATTAATACAGTACATTGTGCCATATTCTTACAGGGTTTTTTATTTATTTATTTATTTTATTTTTATTTTTTTTAATGTTCATTTGCTGTCATCAGGGATTTAAACTGGTGATGTATCTAAATTTCTGAAATATTCAAATTTTAGTAACAGGGCTGCAAAACTTTCAATCTCATATACAGTATAATGAATAAAACATAAAACAGCTTATAATATTTACTTCAACCTATTAAGGTTATGACTGTCATACCTCTCTCAGAACATTTTTTTGAGTTAAGAATTTCAAGTTATTTTATACCCTTAATGGAAAGTACCTACTAAACACAGATCATCTTGGTTTACCAACCGTTCTGAGGAAGTTCCCTGACCCAATTACTGTAAAAACCCATGGATTAGCTTCCACGAGGCATATCTTTGTCTCTACGCATCAGTCAGAGCCGCTCCACCTGTCTTTCTTCTCCTCTCTCAGGCTGTCAGAAGCAGCAGTCTCCACGCCAGGATGTGAGAAATGTCACTCTCAGACTCTGAAGTAGTGCTGCTGTGTAGTGCCAGTGAATCACTCTGAATGAGGAGCGAGTCAATGCCGTTCAGACTGTGTGTGTGTGTGTGTGTGTGTGTGTGTGTGTGTGGTGTGTGTGTGTGTGTGTGCGCGTGTGTGCGTCCGAGCTACGTTTGACAGCGTCCAAGGATGCAAAATGCCAAACAGAAGTGAGAAGTGACAAGCCAATGCACAGACTGTCGTTGTTGGTTTATACAGGACCTTTGTGTCTTTAATGGTCAAACCCATATTTTAAATAGTCCTCCAAGACTGCACAAGACTTTCTGTTTACTCGTGTAGACTTTAATGAGTCGGTTATACAAGTCTATTCCTTTAATACACAGTCAAACCTGTATGACTTTCTTTATGTGGAGCTAAATAGAATAAACTCCAAGGTGCTCTTTTGAAAGCGTCAGGTGACCAGAGGCTGTCAAGCCCTGAAAAGAAGAAAAAGCACTGCACAAGTGTCATTTATAGAGGGTCAAATAGTTTGCTGCATTACTAAACCTTCAGAAGTCAAACAATATACAGCAGCTCTCTTACTCGCACACGCAAAAAGTGTTACGCAACAGTTCACAACAATGATTTCAAACGCATTTGTTTTCGTGAAATTTGAGTGATGTGGCAAAGTAAAGATTATCTGTGAATAATGACTAAAGCCTGAAACACACTGCATGATTTTCGGCTGTCCCAGATGAAAGTTTTCTAGTGGAGCTTTTACAATGTGTTTTTGTCATTTTTGTTAGTTGATAAGCAGATATTATATAGATATTCTGTTTGGTCAGTCATGACATTCTGCAATTAAGATTTGTATAATAATGCTAAACTAATTTCCTAAATATAGCCATGCTAGTTTTATATTTCTTATATACACACACTATATACATATACATGAACACTATATATATATATATATATATATATATATATATGAATCATAAATGCCAGTAAAGACTTGCATTGGTTTTAAAAAAAAAATATTTAAAATAAATGCTTGAACTTCCTAAAAAAAAAAAAAAAAAAACTCAGCACAACTAATAGTAAGATTATTTATTTATTTATTTATTTATTTATTCAGCAGCAGCAAATCAGCACATCATAATGATTTCTGAAGGATCATGTGACACTGAAGACTGGAGTAATGATGCTGAAAATCCAGCTTTGATCACAAGAATAAACTACATTTTAAAATATATTCAAATTGAAAACAGCTATTTAGAATTTTAATAATATTTCACAATATTGCTGATTTTTTTTACTGCATTTTCGATCAGATATATGAGCAAGCAAATGATACTTCTTTTAAAAACATAAAATCACACTGACACCCAAACATTAGTTTTTGTTGTTGTTGTTGTTGTTGTTTGTTTTTATGATGTCATCACAGGGAAAAAATGTTAATGACTGTTACAGTCACTTAATGTTTGGTAATAATTTATATTTAATTTTATGTTAGCCATTTGATATAGGCTTTATTCACTTGGAAGATAAACCTAATCCAGACTTTCTAACGAGTACCTTCATTTTATAGAGCTGAGCCGATTTCAAGGGTTAAAATGCTCCCCACCTCTTAGTAAAAACCGTCCCCTCGGGCAGTAAGTGTAAAGTTCCTGTCAGTTCCAGCAGGGAGCACTGTGTGTCTGACCAAAAGCAGCATGTTAGATACACTATTAACCCCATCGTATCACACTGGATAAATACAAACTCATCAAAGTGTGCAAGAAAAATTATTGTGGCATTTTTATTCTGAGATAGAGAAACTTGGTGTTCTAATATTTATCTAGACTAACAGGGGTGACGTAACAAACTTTCTCCAAAATAGGTCTTGTTGCTTCCAGTTCAGATCTTTTATATGTGCTTTCCTTAAAATGGAGCTGTTTTACTTAAGATGACTTCAAAGGAGATACCAAAAATGATCATAACTGATATCTATCACATATACAGATAAATATCTAGAAGTTTTGCATTTTTTCTTCTTCTTACTAACATTCTAATATTAAAATTGAATAAAAGCCCATAACTTTCTCTGACCAGTGGAAGTGGTTTGGTCAGGTGATGTTGGACATTCACAGCAGCACCTGACTGCTCAGGTACAGTGATCTGCATGAGTGGGGCAGGTTAGATGTTTCCTTCAGTCCTCAACAGCAGTGGAGCGGATTGATGGGGCCTTCAGGTGGGACAGTGGCTGGATGAGAGGTCCAGATGGCTCATTACCACTGACAGCAGTTTATTTTATCCCCTATGCTCGCTAAAAGGTCACACTGTCCGCCGACTCTCAGCTCAGAGAGTCCTGCCCATCAGATCCGCTCTGGCAAAGGGACGACGCATTACTGGCTCACAGGTTGCTTGGATCATATGTTGTCCCGTAAGTATATTTGCTACAAAATGTTCCTGAATAAGACAGATGTTTAATGGATATGAGGCAGTCATAAAAAATCAGCAGTGTTGATGTTTAATTTAATATTTAAATAACTGTCATTTGGTGTCTATTGCATGAATATTAAATAATCATTTAATTGGCTTTAATGTATGTCATTTGATGTGCAATGAAAAAAAATGAAAGGAATTAAATTCTACTACTGTTCAAAAGCTTGGGCTCACGAAGACACACACACATATATATATATATATATATATATTTAAATAATTCATATTTTATTCATCAAGGATGTATTGAATTTATAACCGTTTCCATAAAAATATTAAGCAGTACAACTGTTTTCAACATTAACAATAATTTAAAAATTAATTTGCTGTTTTGAGCAGCAAATCAGCATATTAGAATGGTTTCTGAAGGGTCATGTGACACTGATAACTGGAGTAATGATGCTGAAAATTCAGCTTTGTCATCACAGGAATAAATTATATTTTAATTTACATAAATATTAAAAAAAAAAAAAAAATCACAATTACTGTTTTTACTGTATTTTGACCTTTTTTGAGACTTAATGAGCCTAAGAGACTTTTCGAATAGATAAAACCTTAGAGACCCCAAACTTTAAAGAAAAAAAAAAATGTTCACAAATAGAATAGAATAGAATAGAATAGAATAGGGATGCACTGAAATTGTTAGCAATATAGATACAGATAAAATAATTATACAGAAAGAAATTATATTTTTGTTGTTGCTGCTGTTATGGGCAATAAAAAAAATGGAAAAAAATCTTCCATCTAGATTTTACCAGTTTGGAAATTTTTTAAATTTTAAGTTATGTACAATAGAAATAATATTAATAATAATAATAATAATAATAATAATTAAAAATGAGGGAAAGCTGCTCATATATCACTGATTTTATTGATTTAACATACATAAAATATACAGTATATACACACATATACAGTATTAATATATATAAAAAAAATTAACATTGATGGAATTAGGCTCTAATATGAGTTACACTAAGGTGTCCTTGTTACAGTGTAATTATACATTTAAGTACTGAGTAATATTAATCAGCTACATGTACTTACTATATGGTTGGGGTTAGGATTAGGGTTTGGCTTAGGGTTACTTGCATTTAATTATGCATAATTTATTGTTATTATAATAGTAAGTCCATGTAACATGTAACAAGGACACCTTAAAATAAAGTGTTATCTTTTTTGCTTGAAATATCAGAATGGTATCGTAATTTGAGGGGAAAAACATTAATATTGTCTGATACTGATATAGCATACCACACAAGTATTACTGCTTTAAATCTTTAACACATGAGTATTTCTACCAGAATTGGTCTTTAAAGGCAATTTGGTCAACAGAACTGTTGTATAATCACTGACATATGCGTTGCAGAATAGAAAAAAAAGAAAAGAAAAAAAAAGGAATATGCCGTAAGACACAGTCAAAAATGCCTGTCGAAAATCCCCAGTGTATTTCCAGCAGTGTTGTGATTTCTTACAGCCCTGAAGCAAAATAGCATGACAAGGTGACATCAAACTAACTTTGCATGCTGCCATTTCTATAGATCACTCCGCTCATATACAAGTGAAACATTGCAACCAGAAGCCTCAGTTAAAGCAGCACAACCTTTATCATCTCCCTCTTCCATCTTGTGGATGTGTTTTTTCAGTCTGCTGTTAAAGGAAGAAAGAACATAGCGAGTCTCTCTTCTGATCCATCCACACAAGCATTAATGAGCTCGCTCCCAGTCTGTTCCACAAACCAGCACCTATAGAGCTCAGCAGTCAGTCCACGCCAGAAAAATTAGGAGCGGTAGAAATGTTTGCCTCGTTTTTTCTTCTTCTTTCCTTTTATTCTTTCCCTCCATCCCCTCTCCCCTCGGTCTATGATTAATCTCACTGCCCTGACGAAAAACACTGTCATTATCAATTTCCTCGATCCAGCGGCTGGAATTCTTTGATTCTTGTCTTCAAAGACCTTCTTCTATTTGGTCATTATTTCTGCCAGAGAACTTTCTCCCACCTGGCACAAACAGATGATGCCTGGAATGAAAGGCTGGCAGATATAAAGCGCTGCCTTTCGAACTGACACCGCTGTCAAATAATTTATGTTTCTCAGTAGAGTTGAGATTGCATCTGTATACACTCATAATGCATGTCACTGTCAAATGCACAAACGCAGAGGTGGTGGCGTTATGCAGACAATGATTTTCACTGTTCTCTTGTTGTTTCAAATGCCGCTTTGGAGAGATTATTCTGATTTTTGTTTGCTATTTGAGCTTGTTCACATAGAAGCATAACAGTCTTGGTGTCATTTGTCAACATTGATCTGTCATGTTGTTTTTTAGAGCTTTCACACGATTTTAATGTACTGGATCTTGCAATGTTAAATGCATGTGTGATATTTATACGAACAGTTCACCTAAAAATGAAAACTTTACTTACCCTCAGGCCATTCAAAATGTAGAGGAGTTAGTTTTTTGATCTGAAGATATTTATCATTTAGCATTACATCGTTTGCTCAACTTTGCAGTGAATGGGTGCCGTCAGAATGAGAGTCCAAACATCTGATAAAAACATCACAATAATCCACAAGTAATCCACACCACTCCAGTCCATCAATTAATGTCTTCTGAAGTGAAAAACTGCATGTTTGTAAGAAGCAAATCCATTATTAAGATGTTTTTAACCTCAAACCATTGCTTCTGGCTAAAATACAAGTTGTCTATCCATAATATTGCTTTCTCCAGTTAAAAAGTCATCTCATCTGAATCAGGAGAAAAATATGCACAGTTTACAAGCGAAAACAGCCCAAAACGGTTATAAATGTGTCTGTGGGTTTTGATGTGAGAGGACAATAGGAGATGGACTTTTTCACTGTGTTCATATTTTGGCCAGAAGTGATGTTTTAAAGTTAAAACACCTTAAAGATGGATTTGTTTCTTACAAACACAGTTTTTCAATTCAAAAGACATTAACTGATGGACTGGAGTGGTGTGGATTACTTGTGGATTATTGTGATATTTTTTAGCAGCTGTTTAGACTCTCATTCTGACGGCACCCATTCACTGCAGAGGATCAGTTGGTGAGCAAGTGATGTACAGTAATGCTAAATTTGTCCAAATCTGTTCCCATTAAGAAACAAACTCATCTACATCGACATGAAGATACATTTTCAGAAAATACTATTTTTTGTGTGAACTATTTCTTTAATTGTGAGGGGGGAAAAATATTAGTAATTTTTACTAAAGCAAGCAATCACTATATTGTTCACACTTTCCACATTCACACTGGCAGCGACTTGCAGCAATAAAATGACCTGAAATCATTCATTTTCAGTGAGAGCTGACAAGTTGAGGCAGCGTGAGCGGCAGTGACCTTTGGCAACAGGATGTGGCTGTGCCCAGTAACTCTACACAGTTAAGAATAACAGTGTGCACATGCAGAGCGACTTGATGCAATGACTACCAGTGAGTGAAGACAGTTGAGTGATCTGTCTCCTGTGAGTTACTGTAGTCCAGGGCTGGCAATATGGACATTCCATAATTTTTTTGCATGTCTCTGTCTACATACAGGAACAAAATTAAAGGAATCTTGTGTGTTCAATACAAGTTAAGCTTAATCGAAAGCACTTGTGATGTAATGTTGATTGATAAAAATAATTTTGACTTTTTTTCACAAAACAGTCAAAATCAAGGTTACAATGAAAGTGTTTGAGGTAATTTTTACAGGATTTAAAAGCAGAACTTGTGTATTATTTGAGCTGTAAAAGTCAACATGGGCTCAGTGAACAAACGCACTAATACCTACATTTTTGCCATAAATAAATAGTTCAGTCATGAAACTCTAGATGGCGCAAGCTGACGGGTTGTTAACGTAACTGATGATATTCAGAGAGTTAAACGACTTGGCACAAGCTGATTGGTTCATGCTGGACATGCAGCCAATGAGCTTAATGCCTTGCATTTATATGGCTGGCTAGTAGTATTCACTTTGAGATTCCTGCAGCGCGCTTTCAGAGTATCTCTGAAGCCCTCCACCTTCCCCAGCTCCACCTGTATAGATCTACTACGGGTTATTTTACATGCTATTTGTGCAGCAGCAGTATGTCTTAAATACTCATGGCATCATATCGCCATATGCATTGGCAGTAGCAAGTTCATGTACTTGCTTGCAGCAGCAGCAGCAATAATCTACAACTACAGCAATAACCAACAGCAGCAGCAATTCAGCAGCAGTGTAGCAGATCTATTCCGCCAAGACCAAATACATTAACATTGTCATATCCATCACCATGCTAAACTTTTCCGAGAGTTGTCATGATTGAACTTTATATACAGTTCACTGCAGATCCCACCCAAAATAAATACTAGTGACAGTAAAACACCAACACATTTTATTCTTTTCCACATAAATTATTTTTACATGGCAGTTTATGCTTGATTTGTGAACTGACACATTTTAATGTTTGCATCACATAACTAGCTCCATATTTTCTGACATAGTAAACTTGCTCTGTAGCTCACCTGGCACAGCATTGGATTTGTGAATTACATTGTCTTCATCTTGTCATTACAAAACAATTTGCAATAGCTTTACACAGAAAAGGTTAGTAAGTGATTTTTTTTTTTTCTTTAAAATCATTTATGGTGGTTATAAGTTGTTTTGTTTATACATTTTACAGACTGACCCCATTTAGTTCCATTTTAAGTGCTTCACTGTAACCCAAATATTTTCTTTTGAAATTAATTTTGTGCTAATCAACGAGTTGAGCTTAACTAGTGTTGTTTTAAAAGTACATTTACATTTAGTCATTTTGCAGACGCTTTTATCCAAAGCGACTTACAATTGGGGAATACATGAAGCGATTCATCTTGAAGAGGCAATCAGACAGAGGAAGTGCTCGTAACAACAAGTCTCAGGCATTGTTCAAATAAGTACAAGCTAGAAAGGAAGTACTTTATGAACTGAATAAACTTGAACTTCATTGAGCCACATTTTTAGTGGAACAGCATCAGACTGCTATCCACACCATAGTAACCACACAGCAATCTTGGCAACAGCACCATGGAAATTTACTTCAGAAAATGTGAAATCCTAGTTTTAATGACACGTTTTCCCAATATTTACACTAATACTGTCATTTTTGCATGTGTCGTTGATATGGCATCGTTGGTTCTTTAAACTTTGAGTCGGATTTTAGATTGATCATAAAAGAGTGATGACTTTACAATAATGTTAATTTGCATTTCATGCCGCTTTGTTCATTCATATCAGAGCTTTTCTTCTTTGACACTTTGCAATTAGCAAAAAACACCCTCTCTCCTTTTTTTCCAGATCAATTGAAGCTTTGAAAGCACAAAAGCAGTATTGAGAAACCTATCAGTGCCAAAGAGATTTTACTGCTGAAATTAGCCACAGGCATTTTGGTTATGTGCACTGTATTATACCCCTCCCTCCTTTTCTCACTTCTTTTTCTTTTTTTCTTTTTCTTTTTTTTCCCCCCCACTGTTCAAACGTTCTGGATGGCTGCTGTCTAAGAGCAGGAGAAAGAAACAGGAGATATGCAGAATCTACAGGGAATATAATGAAAATGACTCAAGAACTCATTCAATCAAACTCCTTTAGTTTTGAAGAGAACAATAGCGCCATGCAAACCATGAAAGATTCATGAATATATAAAACAAAAGGATGGATTAGCCAGGAAATTACATTTTGAAATTATATCATCTAAAAACTGATATAATGTTTTTGGATAATAAAATATTTCCGGTAACACTTTATTTCAATAGACCAGACAGTGTACTAACTTTAAGTAACTTTGCAACTACATGTCAACTACCAGTCATTAGAGTACTAGTAGACTTAATAGACCAACCTGGTCTCATGACAAAAAACGTACCTGTGGGAACTTTTTCACAAGATGTGAAATACGTACCGGCATGTAATTTTCGTGACATATTCGATGTGAAATGTCCACTGTGTGGCTCTAAAAGAGTGCTCTTTTTTTTTTCTTCCCCTGAACAGATGAACGTACATATGGTATGTTTTATGTGACGTTGGTTTTGTACGTCACCGCAGTTCTGACTTGAAATGTCTGTTGAGTGGCGCTATAACTCTAATGCTCCATGACGTTTTAAAATAGCGTACCATCTGCACTACACCTAAACCTACCCGATAGTATGAACAAAAGCAAATGTGATGTAAAAATGCAATCGCAAGCTTTCAGCTCTTTCATCGTGAGTCATGTTTTTGACAGGATTCGTACCCAAAGATTCCACATCTTAAGTCCAATTCCGTGCTGGCTGAGCTACCGAGCAAACATGTTGCGTCCGGAAAGTGAAACATATGGAGCTGTAATCATAACTGTGTATGAAGACGATTATAAGTGCTCACTGTTTTACTGCCTCTAGTGTTAATTTCTGTTGGAAATTGCAGTGATATGTACTTATTGGTACGTATTTCGTGTCTTGCGAAAAAGTTCCCAGAGGTACGTTTTCGTCATGAGACCAGGTAGCAACCAACCGACTCATGCTTAATATCTGCTACAGCTAATTTTAATTGTTTCCAAGTACTTCGACATATTCATCTAAGCCTAATCCAAACCTAACAGTCTACTAATACTATAATGAGAGATAATTAACATGTAATTTCAAAATTACTTAAAGTTGATAGAATGTCTAAAGTGGACTATCAAAATAAAGTGTAACCATATTTTCTTCTATGCCAGTTTAATATGCACTTTATTATGATGCTTTCTGTTTGTTTGAGCAGCCTTTGTTCAGCCAATGATGTGACTTTGGGGGTGGGGCTATATCTTTGTTCGACCAATGGCAGACATGTTTTCAAACAGGTTTCTGAGATTTCCTTTTGTGCAGGCTATTAAATATAGTATGGAAAATCAACAGTCACACTTTAGGGACCATTTCTCACTATTACCTAACTATTAACTATGACTTTTGATCAGTAAACTGCCAATTTGCTGCTTATTTCTAGTTAGTAAAGTAGTTGTTAAGTTTAGAGGTAGGATTAAGGGATCTAAAATATGGTCATGCAGAATAAGGCATTAATATGTGCTTTATAATTACTAATAGACAGCCAGTATGCAAGTAATATGTATGCTAATAAGCAACAAGTTAATAGTGAGAATTGGTCCGTAAAATAAACTGTTACCAAAATAGCTATTCAGGCATTGCTTTAGCAACCAAAAAAATAAAAATAAAAATGTGAAAAATGGGATATGTGAAAATAGGATGGAGTACTCACTGAATATCCAATTTCCTAAAGTGTATCACATTTTGGATGCAATAATGCCCTTTTTCACATAATCTACATGCAAAACAACCATAAAGGTTTCTGAATCTCTTAATTTTGTTAGAAAGACCATTGACCATTACTTTTTGAACAACTGGTGAATGAGTCAAATCAGTAGACTCAACTAGATTTTTGTCACTCTAAGGTATAAACCGATAACAAGGCGATTCACCTGACTCTGCTGACTGAATCTGGATTTTTGACTGAATCTATTATCATCTTGTGTGAGAGAGAAAGGAAAAAGAGAAATGGTTTCAGACTGAGCGTAGCAGCAGTTTACAAAGGGGGCTAATTAACATCTGTCACACAGCAGGCAGGGTTGCTGTCGAGCGGTTGATGTGGCAGTGCCCTGCTGCCAGTGCGCCTGCCAATTATCAATGAACTCATAGGAGATCCGTGTTAAAGTGTCCGAGTTATTGTTACAGGGGAAGTCATCAAATAAATGTGTCCGACTGACATCAGAGGTGTTGTGCCTTTTGTTCAAGCCCTAAACCTGCAGTTAGGAAAGGAATAGTTCTCCCAAAAATTATAATTCTGTCATTAATTCGCCCTCACAGGTTCCAAACCCATACTTGCTTTGTTCTTTTGAATGCACAAGATGTTTTGAAGAAAGTTCATACTGCTCTTTTCCTCTTAATGAAGGCTTGCATTGCAGGGGCTGTCAAAAGCACCATCAAAGTAGACAATAAGACTCACATGATACAGATATTCCAAGCTTTATGTGAGGAATAGACCCAAATTTTAGACAATTTGTGCTAAAAATGCCTGTACTATAGATCTCAAAATTATTTTATGTGTATGTATGTAGATATTTAAACTTTGGACTTGAATTAAATGTCAAAGCTGTATAAATTAAATGGCTCCTTTCGTGTTCCATCATAAAAAGAAAGCAATACAGCATAAGAGTGAGATACTGATGAAAAATTTTAATTTTTAAGTGAATTATTCCTTTCAATATTTACTGGTAAACATGACTTGACAGCTTTCCTGCTATTATCAATGATAAGCAATGCATCTTTTAAATTTGGATGTTAGTGAATGAGTTCCAAAATCAGATACATAAAGCCAGTCCAAATTCTGGTAAAAAAAAAAAAAAAAACAGAAATCTATCCATCTTTCCTTTAAATTAATAATTACTAAGAATATTGTAGTTCTTCCAAAAAGTTTTTTTTTTTTTTTTTTTTTTTGTACTGTGCACAACTGAACTGAAATTAGCTCACACATTTCACCTTTTCACAAGAGTGAGAAAACCCAGACTGTGGAGCAGCTGTTCTTTGGATGCACCTCAGTACAGTTCTCAGAATCAGCTGTTGCATAATCATGGTTCCCAAAGTACTTTCAAGTTAGGATCTACTGAAGTATTTTATAAATGCAGTGAAAGTGTATGCATTTGTTTGTGTGTCTGTGCATACATTTTTGACTTAAATCTTATATACCACATATAATAGTGCTGTGGTTTGACCTTTTGTTCGACATATTCTTGTCAAATCTGATAATAAATGTCAAGAAAATTGGGCCCCTCTTTACGCATGCATGTGTGAATTCAAAATCTTAAAACACATGATAAACTGATAATTCCTGTTAGCAGCTTTCTGAGCTCAATAACCTTGTAAAAATGAATATGCCTGAGTTTTATCTAAGGGAGTAGCATACTTTAAAGAATATGCTTTTTTTTTCAGATCCAGGCACTTAAACTTTTATTAACTGTAACATATATATATATATATATATAATTTTTTTTTTTTTAATTTTTTTATCGCAGTGGTATTAACAGGTTTCCACTTGAAGTTAATTAAATTAATTAAATATCTTTTGAAATGAGTCAAAGTGCTAAAGCCTGTGAACTGATTACAAATAAAATAAATAAATAAATAAATACCCTAATATGTTAGAACATATATATATATAGAGAGAGAGAGAGAGAGAGAGAGAGAGGTGCAGCACCAAGAACATGACAAATTATTGAAAATGAATTAAAAAAATGTGAGATTAAAATTCAACCAAATGCATTAAGACATATATGATGAAGCACATGAAAATAAAAGGAATGACCGAAGTGCAGGATGACTACAGTAGAAAGTTTGAATTGGACAGTAGGCAGGAGATAATTAAGGAGAAATTACAGTGGTATAATTAGGAGGCGATCCCCTTTAGACTGTATCAGCACAGCTGTAATGACTCTCTTATTCATCTCAATGAGATTAAACGGGATGAGGTGCCAGTCGTGTGGCCTTGGCTGTTATGATGAAGTATTTCTCAAGTCATTTATCACACCAGCTGCCAGAGGCTATTTTCACCGTTTTAACAGTTTTGATGTGGCCCAACCGGGTGGGATGTTCACGAGTGGTCAAAAGCCTGTTTCTTTCATAAACAAATGCAAGCAGCATTTCTCACTGAACTGTAATAATACAGATATTGTGTGCTTTTTAAGCCTGAAAGTATTTTCCACACTAAAGATGAGCTGTGATGCTTGAGAAGGAACAAATTACTCATCATTAGCAAACTGTTTGTTCAAGAAACAGTACAGTGGTTTTGTAGTGTTTCCTCATCCCTTATGCATTTGATGAGTGGCGATAAAATTCATTATTAGACTGAAACACAATCAGGGGTTTCAACAATTAATTTAAATGCTTCTGATCTTTTTTAACGTGTTACAGAGTGACATTACATTCAGAAAACTGTGCTGTTTACACGACAGCGTTTTCAACTAAAAACTGCACTTTTTAATATGTTTTGGCCATTCATTTAACAGTGTCTCAGGGGCCTGAAAATGCAAAAACTATGAAAACATGAATTTGTGAAATGGGTGACGTCACGCACAGACTGTATGTTCTAGTACTGTAAGTCCAAGTAACTTCATGCCCATTAAGTACTTGACAGACAATATGTCAATATGTAGAATATTTTTCTTTTTTCTTTCTTATTTTCAATTGTTTTCAATTCATTTTTTTTTCTTTTGTAAAGAAAGTTAAAGTTGTAAAGAAAGAAATTAATACTTTTATTAAGCAAGGATGCATTAAATTCACAGTAAAGTAAAAGTAACTTGACAATTTATGTTGTTACAAAAGATTTCTATTTCAAATAAATGCAGGGTTTCTTTTAACATTCAACCATTGCTTTTTTTCCAATTTATCTTTCCAACTTTTCATTCATCAAAGAATCATTTTTATTTTATTTTTTTTTTTATTAAAAAAAAAAATCAGCTTTGCATTACAGAAATAAATTGCATTTTTAAATGTTACAACAGATTAAAAAAAAAAGTTAATGTAAATTGTAATAATATTTCACAATATTGCTGCTTTTACTGTAGCCTTACTTAGTGTAAGACACTTATTAAAAAAAGAAAGAAAAAAAAAATATCCCAAACTTTTCAATGGCACAGTGATGAAAATTGTATTAAAGATATGAAAGATTATATGAATTAAATCTCATTTTATGGACATGCAACATCTATGCAAAGTAATATAATACAGATAAATGATATTGAGAAATGTGATTTGTTTCTCAGCACTGACTGCACCCTCTGAACACCTTGTTTGATCTTTAATATAATACACTAGTCCTGGCACATTGTTGTCTCTTTTACAGCAATACTATGGCGTGTTCATTCTCGTAGCTGCAACTTTGCGGCTTTACTTCTCACAACTGTGACTTTTTTTTCAATATAATTTCTTGTTATTTGGACATTTCATCTCACAGTTTTGACGAGGGAGCCTCCAAAGCGAGCCGGTGCCCCGGGGCTTCACAGACCCGTAATCCATTCTTGCTCAAAAGCACCATTTCACCTGAAAAGCTTCAACCTGTTCGCTCACACACTAGCCTAGATCCTGAAATAGCCTCTCAAACTGCCCTATTGCACTTCTTGTTCTGGTAGGAAAAGCTTCAGGGTTGTTACTCTGAGGATCTCTTATACGCAGGTTAATATGAAAATGTTATTGAGTTCAGAAGAGACGACCTCATAAAGAGATTTTCAATAGCTTGTTGGAATTTATTGAAGTAAATGATTGACGAAAATAGAGGCTGAATGCAAGATCAGGTTTACTCACAAAATAAATATTATTTTTATTTACAATGAGCAAAGGGGAGAGCTCGCCGGACTCATCTTTTCCACTTTTATCGCACTGCTAGTAAAGAGCGGATGGTAAGGGCATAAACTGTATTGTATCAGTGTGAGCTATTGTTAGACACAGTGGCATCTTCTCTGTGCTGCCTGACCATTGTGAAATCCATCAGCAAAGCATTCATTCGTATAACATCCGGAAAGCCATTCTGCCTCCGAAATTTATTTCTCCTCTCCCACTGTGTTATTTCAAGGTAAGATTAATATCAGTTGGAAGGCTCTGCGATGAATTTCGAGAGGGCATCCCCGGGCAAAGTATGCAAAAAGTGAAATTTGTTGTGGCAATGCGCCACGTGGAACATGATCACCATATGGCTCTCGCCAAATCATCATAATGTCAACAACAAACATATGTGGGTCTGTCTTGTGGCTTGTTTTCGGGAAAACATGCGCTTTATTACTCGTACTGAACATTTGTATCGAGAAATAATGCAAAGAGGCATATTCCTGACAGCGTATTCTTCTGTGTAATGTTTCTATTGTGTTATCAGGGATATGAATATATTTGCCAAGCGGCTGTGCTCACATTTCTTTTATACTGCTGCCTTCAGAGGTGCACATGCTTACTGCTGCAACTCCAGTTCTCTGGTTACAGCTGCAATAAACTTGATTTGTTGGAAGTTCGACAATCAACAGTCATCAGTATTTGAATGTAATGCTGATATGACATTTCACTGATACAAATATATATATATATATATATATATATATATATATATATATATATATATATATATATATATATATTCTGAACTACTATAATCTGGTTGGTTATTTCTTAGAAGTACTGTTAATCAACACAGAGGAACTTTATATAAAAAATAAGGTCATTATGCTAGATAACTGTATAGACAAACTTTAGTCTGACAATTTGTGAATTATTATAAATTAATATGAATTTAATTATATTATAATAATTGATATTATATAATACTAATTAATAATGTCTCAAATACACTTAATAATATTGTTAAATGCATAATAATATAATAATAATTTATTGTTGTTGTTGTTGTTGTTGTTGTTGTTGTTGTTCTTGTTCTTGTTCTTGTTCTTGTTCTTGTTCTTGTTCTTGTTCTTCTTCTTGTTCTTCTTCTTCTTCTTCTTCTTCTTCTTCTTCTTATCAGTGCCATATTACTGTCTAATTTTGCATATTAGGAATAATTAAAAAAAATAGCACATATAAATTATTCAGACAATATTAATGTTGAACCTGGGCCTGATTCCTTTATTTTGAAAGTGTTTGTACACTCTAAAAATCATTAGGTTGAATAATTCAGCAATTATTCAATCAATATGACTGAATTTTAATTGCAATAACATTTTTTTTTGTTCGAGGTTAAGAAAATTTTATTGTATTGCATTTTATTGTATACATAAGCAATGCATTTTATGTATTTATTTTAGATTTTATACACTCTTTTATTTATTTGTTTGTTTGAAATTTTTATTTAAATACTACATTAATTGCATTCGATTTTGGTCAACAATGTTAAAGTTTTGTACATAATATTAAATATATATGTATTTATGTATGTATGTATGTATGTATGTATGTATGTATGTATGTATTATTATTATTATTATTATTATTAATTAATTATTTACTACTACTACTACTACTACTGCTGCTGCTGCTGCTGCTACTTATTATATTACATACTTCAACAACGTAGATTATTATTGTTTGTGTATTTTTTCTCTCTTCTTTTTTTTTTTTTTGTATTAAGATAAAAGAACAAAGAATACATCTGGCTCTGAACAAGCTATAGCCTACATTTTATACCAACTGTACAACACAGAAAAAAAAAAAAAATATATATATATATATATATATAGCTGCTAAAACAATTTAGTTGAATTAATGAGCTTTAAACTGCATTAGGCTATTAAATCCCCTCGACTGTGTGTTCACAGGTGATGTGTGCTGGACACAGGTGGAGCCGCTCTGGTTCAAAGTGCTGCGCCGGTCTTTTCAGAACGAGTGACCGCCTCCAGCGAGCCCTGACTCCGCCTTCCGCAGGGCTGCGTGTCGCTGAGCGGAGAGAGGTAGCGGCAGTGCGAGCTGCGCCGCGCGTCAGTGAGGGAGACAGAGATCCTGCTTATGCGGCCACCGGCACCTCACTGAAACACACCGACCATGGACCTATTCGAGTTTGACTTCTTCAGGGACTGGGAGCTGGAGCAACAGTGGTACGTCTGCGGGCTTTATGTTTATGCTCATTCATTTCACTGAATGAAATGTCTTTGTCATGCGCTCCGATCTGACGTGGTCACATTCCGAAATACGAGTGAAACCCATTATGACGCATGATAGCGGCTGTGTCTCAAACCCTAGTGAGCAACCTACCTTCACAGCGTTTCTGGGCATCGTAGACGCGCTCCGAACGCGCATTCGCAAAGCGCCCGTGATGTCCAGAAATGCTGTCTCGGTAGGCAGCTCGCTATGGTTCGTAGTGCTGACTTCTGCTGTCTCCGGTGATGTGACTGCTGTTGTGTTTATATAGGTGCATTTATAAAAGATGATTGAGACAAACTTTAATTACAGAATCGCTGTTTTGATGAATTGCGCGTTGATGCATTGAATTATAGGTTGAAACTGCATACAGGAAACAAAGAGCAGCTTGTGCCACTTCTTCTTACTACTTTAAACTGAATTTATCAGATCATAGATTATTATTTGATTAGATTATTATGAATCAAAAGTCCTATATGAGTCAACTAGTCACACTTTATATTAGTCTTCATGTTTGGGAAATTACATTGTAAGTACTGAGTAATATAAATGTAATTAACATGTAATTACATATTAGTCAAATATATTTTGATGCATCATTTAAATTCAGTTGATTTGTGGTTTAAGTGCTGCAGTTTATTACATGCACATGGATACAGTTATGTATTGTGTAAAATTTGGAGATGTTTGCATTTATTTCTTATATAAAGCAATTTCTTATAAAATTCTTGGACATATTCAATATGCATTTTTTAGTGCAAAAGTGTAAGAGCTTGATATGCATTAATTTTGTTATAAATCTATACTAGTAATTGCCAGTTATCCATTACTTTATCATGCAAATGTAAATATTTCATGCTAGGTCAGCTTATTTAATTGTCATTGCTAATGTGGGCAGTCAGCTATTGCGCCCCCTGCTGGTTAGGGCTATGTGTTATTGTATTTTTATGTACTTTTATCTTCCACTACAATATAATTTCAGCATAATTCTCTGCCTTAAATCTTTGCTGATTTTTAACACTCTCTACATCCCCACCATGTGGCAGAGCACAGGAACCCGTGGAGTGCAGATATGAATCCATACAAAAGCAATATCACAGAGAAAATGAACAATAACAGTGAAACACCTTAAAATATTTGAGCATTTATCTCTTGGCCTATTTTGACAAATTCACATGAACATGAATACGTTGGTTTGGTTTGTTGCTATTGTGCTGGATGACACACTTCTTTTTCCTTTGTTGAGCTGGTTCTTAGTTGCTTCACATTTTCAAGACCTTCCTCAGATTTTATCCTCTTTATTTTGTTTTTATACTCATAACAGAACATCGTTAAGCTGTTATAAGCAGAAATGTGATTTGTAGAATATGGTTTTAAGCAGCCTCATATTCTTATGATTTTGCAACTATTTTTTTTTTTTTTTTGAGGAAAATGATCATTTAAGTTGTTTAATTTTGTTTAAAAAGGACTAGCACACATTTTGGTTACATCTCTCCCATGAAGATTTTAAACGAGAATATAATCATCCATCAGACCGACACTCGTGTTGTAATATGTTAGTATTTTGTCTAGGGAATTGCTGTATAAAATATGAATCCTTTTTTGAATTCCCTTCAGTGATGGCACGTTGGCTTGTTGACTTGAACCGTCTGTTGTCTGAAAAAGAGTTTCATATCACACTCTTTATTTTCCATATAGTCACTACAAACATATATAGCAAAACTTAAGGTTAAAGGTTATTTTTCTATGCGCCATGCTGATATTAAAACTATTCTCTCTCAGGAACAGCTACGGGCTAGTTGCTTATTACTTCTGCGGTGGTGGCAATTTTGTCTGTTGTTGCCACATTCATAACCCTGAGCTACCCATTAAGTCTGTGAATATTTATGAGGGTATTTAAAAAGCCATTTTTGTGTGATAAGTTTGCTTGGTCTGGGTTTTAAAGGCAGTGTTGCTATTTTTACTACTGTCCCGTCGACCAACCAGAAAGACATTTGAAATGTAGATTCGGCTAAATACTTAGATGAATGATCGTTCTGCGTTGTGTGGCGATAAATCAACGTTTCAGAAGCAAGCGTACAATAATAACGCACTCATAATTCACTGTCTTTGTGTTTAATACTTGCCATGCTTATCTGATGCCTCAGGGCTGTACTTCAGCAATCATATTGATTTGAATCTGATCTCCCGTATGTTGGTTTGGGCTTCGACACGAGTTGGATGTAATCAAGTCAGATTAGGTGGTGCAAAATTCAGTGAGGTGCAAAATGAGCTCAATGGAGAGCAGTGCCTTATTTGTAGACAAAGGTTAAGCACGGGAGGCACTGAGGCGGTGGGGATTGGGACATGCTTTTCCGTGCTGACACAGCCATGACATGAATGGCTGCCACAATTATGTTGGCTCTTCACTTTAACAGAGTCAAATGGCTTTGAAGTGTGTTTTTCGATTATTTTGCCAAAGTAATTGCTCCTCTCGCTCTGTGTGGTGCAGCTTTTTCGTTTGGTAAATCATTTCTTATTATGAGAGTGTGAGTTAAGTATTTGTCATAACCAGCGCGTTTGGATTAGAGAAGCGGAGCTATGGTTAATTAGACTTTATATGCCTATATTTTATAGGTTTGCACCTTTAGTGGTAATAGAAGACCTCATAATTAGGTGCAGCCATTTATTGTGACTTTCTTTTCATTTGGCGGGACTTTATGGCCACCCTGAGAGCAGGACCAGGAGGGATTATTCAATGACTCAGTTGTGTCTTTTTTCCTGTTACTTGCCCTTTCTCAGCAGGGATTTCTGTCCCAATAACTCATTTTTATACCCTGGTGTTAAAATGTGCAAAGCTGAATGAGAAGCTAACAGAATTTCGGACTCTGAGCATTGGTTTTGTATATGGAAAACACAGGCATTACTTTTGCATTGTTACAGTAATATTCAGAAAAAACATTAAATGGTATTTATTTATTTATTTGCTGTTCACATTGAACACAGTGTATATCATCATTTAAGTTAATGAAAGTTAAACTAGATTTTCATTTCCTTTAGGAATTGAAGCAAAATTAATTTTTGTTACATTTAGGTTGTAGACTTTGATTCTGCATTAATGAAATTTCACATCATATCTGCTTTATCATTGTCACAACTTATTTTCTAACAAATTTGCATGTGAATAAACATGCACAACAGTATTTGCTGTGTAAGTATGTACAAGTAAGATGAGACCAATCACAATATATGCAAAAATATGTAATAAAGAAGACCAGTCAGCAACTATATGAATCTTACATTGACATCATCAGTCTACTGTGTATAAGTGCATACACAGCACTTTTACTATACACTATGTAATCTATTGAATTTTATGAATATGTGCATTTTTTCAGTGCATCATCTAAAGTGCACAGCTTCTTTCTGAAATTTTCAGTGTGAACACTGCACATAATATGTATACTACATGATGGCATAGAATAGTGCATAAATATGCAAATTGGGATGCATCTAGTCTATCAGTGAAAGTCAAAGGGAAATTTAACAAATAAAAAAAGTCACACATAAGACTAAAACTACAAAACACAGTTTGAAAGTGGTCTCCAAGCGGAAAAAAATTACAAAAATTTAATAAATAGTATTAGTGTTTTAAAACAAAATCTAAGCAGAAATGTGGAGATATATCAATACCTGCAAGATAAACACCAAAAATATCTTTCTGACAGTTTTATTTAGCAGAATTACATGCAAATGTAGCATATTTGTTTGATAGCCCACTTAAGATGGATTTGTAGCGAACACACACACACACACACACACACACACACACACACACACACACACACACACACACACACATGATCCTGAGTAATCTAGGCAAGACTTTGTAGAGATATTTAAGTTACATTTATTTACATTGAACGATGCAATGAACCCTTTTTAAATGTTGGCTAAGCGTTCAAAACCAGTGAAAGACAATACAGACTATGAGAAAATAAATGGTAGCAAACAAAAAGAAAATGCATCTTGCCAAACCAAGTTCTCTCCTCCATAATGAAGCATTTATTTAGTGAAGTTCAGAAAGTAGGGCACTTAGAGTGTGACAAACAAAATGTTCTGTTATGCTGTGAAACAACACTTTCTCTTGGTTTATTTTGTGTGTGTGTGTGTGTGTGTGTGTGTCATGTCCACTTTGTGGCACATTGTGTGCCGTTTCTCTTTGCTCCCATGCTGTTTAGTCACAGGGATTGAACATTCTCTGTGGTCGTGGCACAGATCTACCACATTTCCCAGCTTCCCTCGCCTTCCCGCTTCCACCTTGACCACAGCTGGGAACTATATATCACACGGCTCGCTCGAGGAGCCGCGCTCCGTGCCAATCTCATTTGTGCCCGGCTTGAAAAGGCAGCCAAGCCAGGCTGTGCCCGGCACATCTCTGCGGCCACCACACAAGCGAGGAGGCTCGGCAGTTGGCATGCTGTTTGTGAGAGCAGGCTGCCAAGCACAGTGTCCGCGGTCTCATTTTGCCACCTGCAAAAAGAAAACCAAATGCTGTGGCATGATAAAGCAGCAAGGTTGGCACGCCGCTCAGGTTATATGGGAGAGACAAAAGGTGACAGGTCGCCACCCTACTGCCCTCGGGTTCGGCACGCAGTTAACAAGTTCCTCTGAAGGGAAGCCAGATCAGTAGAACTGCTATTTGAGTAGTCCAGCGGCTAAGGATCTATGGACAAAAATATGACTTTAAATGCAGTTTTTTTTTTTTTTCGTTTAAAGGAGATGAAGAAACCAGTCTAAGCTGATTTGTGTTTTTCTTAATTGTCCCTAGTCTTGTTATGCAGAATATTCTGAAGAAAATAAATAATTAATGATAACTATTTATTATCACTATTAAATTTAGAGCTGCAAAAATAATCGAAATAAACCTATGATATATATGGCTTAGTGCGATTATGAAATCCCAAAAGCTGCGATTTAATTAAAATTAATATATGCTCCACACAGTTTACTGCTAAAATAAAAGCTGGGTGGTTTGTAATTTGAATAGTACAAAATTAAGACAATTTAGAATTTAAAATTTAATATTTAAATTAAACTGTTGTACTGTAAAATAAAATTATATATATATATATATATATATATATATATATATATATATATATATTTAAATACCCAGTTTTAATTTACAGTGAAATATTACAGTAGCAATATTTCTTATTGCTTAATAAGATTTATTATTATTATTATTATTATTATTATTATTATTGTTGTTGTTGTTATTGTTATTATTAAATACTTTAATAATAATAATAATCATAATAAATTATTATTATTTTTTACTACTACTGCTACTACTACTACTACTACTACTACTACTACTACATAACTCACATTAATCTATAATCACAAAATGTGTGATCAGTTTGTGCAGCTCTACAAACAAGCACAGCAAAACTAGACCTTATTTAAAATAAATAAATAAATAAATATAATTCTTACTACTACTACTACTACTACTGCTGCTGCTACTGCTACTACTACATAACTCACATTGATCTATAATCTCAAAATATTTGGTCAGTTTGTGCAGCTCTACAAACAAGCACAGCAAAACTGGACCTTATTTTAAATAAATAAATAAATAAATAAATAAATAAGGTTCAGTTTACTGTGAAATAATAATAATAATAATAATAATAATAATAATAATAACGACGATGATGATGATGACGGTGATTATTATTATTATTATTATTATTATTATTATTATTATTATTATTATTTCTTTATTTTTCTTTTTTTGTTACATTTTCTCATAGGTGTTTTTCCTGTTTTCTGATTGTTGTTAGCCTTTTGCTATGTCATTGCTTGGGTGTTTTGGGCGATTTCAAGTCAGTAGTTTTATTGTTCACCCTGTTGAAATCAATATCAAATAACCCATTTCTAATTAAACAAGCTGCACAGATGAAGCAGCAGGTGCTACTTTACCTGATTACCTTGATTCACAGTGATCCTGCATCTCAATGCCAGTCAGTGTAACACAGAACAGCTGAAGTTGGGCGAGAAGTGATGTTGAAAGAGGAAACTCTTCCAGCACGGCCCTTCTTAAGGTCTCTCAGCTGCGTCTCTGGATGGCTGTCCGGCTCTAGAGAAGTTATTAGCTGAGCACTAATTACAATAGACCCAGTAAGGGCTGTGGTAATGGCCCTGTGAATTCAAATGCTTAAATATCTGCTTCAATTAGCCTTGACCATTTCGTTTAGACAGCATCAATGTACGTGCCAAGACTGTTTTGACTAAAATATCAATGGTGTATAAAAAAGCAAACAAAACATGAACGGAATATGATTTTGGCCAAGGGTACATGCCAGAGACTAATTTAGTCGTTGATGAACAATGCAAGGTTACATAAATAGTGGTTTATTAATATAACAATTTAAAGGAGTTGCTGGTAAAACTGTGAGTGGTGCATTTTTATGATACTTGCCATGAGTGCATTCTTGACTAGCGATCAAGGACTTTCTATAGTCGAAGTGATGGATTTGGTGTTTAAAAATAATAATTTGATTTGACAAATTACTTGGGATACACTCAAAAAAAAAAAAAAATCTTTAAGTTTATTAGTTTGTTGAAAATGCATTCCAAATAAATGGAAATTGTATACAATTCAAATACATAAATCCTAAATATTTTTAGATATTTAAAATATTATATGATTTTTTTTTCATATGGCTTTTAATACAGTAAAAATAGTAATACTGTAAAATATTATTACAATTTAAAATTAGCTGTTTTTTATTTTATTTTTTTATTTTTATTTATTTATTTATTTATTTATTTATTTATTGTGATTATATGTGAAAGTGTAATTTATTGCTGTGGTCAAAGCTGAATTTCCAGCATCATTACTCCAGTCTTCAGTGTCACATGATCTTCAGAAATCATTATGATGTGCTGATTTGCTGCTCAAGAAACTTTTCTGATTATTATCAATGTTGAAGACTGCTGTGCTGCTTACAATTTTTGTGTATGATTTATTCCCCCATGATTCTTTGATGAATTCAAAACAACAGCATTTATTTGAAAAGAAAGATATCTTTTGTAACATTATTATTTTCTTTACAGTTTAATGCATCCTTTCTGAGTAAAACTATTAATTTCTTTACAAATAAATAAATCAATAAACAAGTAAGTAAAAATAATAAAATAAAATAAAATAAATAAAAAAATAAAAATAATAATAAATAAAATAATATAAAATCAAAAAATAAAATAAAATAAAATAAAATAAAATAAAATAATAAAATAAAATAAAATAAAATAAAATAAAATAAAATAAAATAAAATAAAATACTCCAAACTTTTGAACGGTTGTCTATATCTGCTATTTTGTCATATGCCTTCAAAGCTAACAGAAATGGCCTGCTGGTCATGGATGTTGGACATGACTTCTTCTGTACTGCTTCCAGTATTTAATAAGAGACATCAAAGTTGCCCTGCTCACATCAAATGAATCAAGCAAACAGATAGGTGGGCAATGAAACTGCGACGGCAGATCCGTAATGAATGTCTTTCTTATTTGTCGGCAGACTTCTGTCTGCTGCCTGATTGGCTGGATTCCGTCTTAAAGATCTTCAGGTTAATCAAGCTTCATGCTACAAGCTTCCAGCTTACCTTTATGCCACGAAGCAATTTACTCGACTACCTCAAAGGTCACTGCTTCCACTGAAAGCAATCTATGACAAATATGATGATTCAATACAGCCACGCAGGCATCTGTAGTGTGCTTTTTTCAATCTCATTTCTTTCTGAGAGATGAATCAGTTTGTCTTTTAGACTGACCTTTTGCTGTTGGCTTGGTGTAAGCCAAAGGAAATTGCAAATTCTTTTTAGAGCCCTAATATTAATGAATGTCTCGATTGAACAATATTCAGATGTTTCTTGTTTCAGAAAGAGAGAGGCACGTGTATTGCTTATTGCTTGAGTTCATGCATATTGGAAGAAAACAAAGCTGAATTCCTGACAGTCGAGCAGTGTGGCTCTGCTGGAGATATAGAGAGCCGTATATAACTCTCTTGTCAGGATTCACACAGTTATGTGCTGAAAACTGAACTTTATATGCAATTTTACAGTTGCAATTCATTCTTAGAGCATTCTTTTATGTGTGGTCATTTTGTCAAAAGACTGTGACAAAGATGACTGAATATTATTCAGAAAATATTCCTGCTCTGATTCCTGATTTGTGTTTATATGCAAGAATCAGCTGTAGTGCTGCATTCTGGAACAACAGGTTTTGTTGTTGTTGTTGTTGTTATTGTTGTTTTTACGTATCTGTTTCCTTGATTCACTTGATATGAGCTAGGCTTCTAACTTCGTCTCTTATTACATATTTCAAAACACTTTTTTTGCCACATAACTTGATGACAGTAATTTTGAGCATACATTTTTATTGTATGGAAATTAACAACTTTGACGTTTTGATTATAAGTCTTTTTGTGTTATTGGAATCGGTTTTCAGGCAATGCAGAGTGGGTAGATGAGGACAAAATGTTGTTTATTATATTAACTAAAACTAAATTCTGTCAGGACCACTATCGTCAAAGATACTGACAATTAGCATACAGTTTGGATTGGCGGTATAGTTCTGTTCTGGGAAAGAACTCCCTGTGCATCCATGCAGTCTAGCATGGATAAAGCAGGGAGAGCAGCAATAATCCCCCAAAACAAAACCATATGCTATATCCCCTGACACAAAATTACAGCAAAAATCTCAAGCCTTAGCAATAGCGTGTAGCCCTTACCCTTTGAATGAAACAAGAATGTTGCCAAAACCCACATAAGCCATAGCCACAGCATGTTGCCCTTAACCAGATGACCTAACGAGTATGTTGCAAAACCTGAAAAGCTTAATCAGCAACATGTTCTTAATAACAACCTGATAGCCTTAAGAACCAATGTGCTCCCGATAACAACTACACAGCTTAGGAACAAGTGTGCTACCAATAACCACTAGACAGCTTAGGAACAAGCATGCTACCAATAACAACCAGATAGCTTAGGTACAAGCGTGCTTCCAATAAAAACCAGATAGCTTAGGTACAAGCATACTACCAATAACAATCAGATAGCTTAGGTACAAGCTGGTACCAATAACAACCAGATAGCTTAGGTACAAGCGTGCTTCAAATAAAAACCAGATAGCTTAGGTACAAGCATACTACCAATAACACTCAGATAGCTTAGGTACAAGCTTGTACCAATTACAACCAGATAACTTAGGTACATGTGTGCTTCCAATAACAACCAGATAGCTTAGGTACATGTGTGCTTCCAATAACACCAGATAGCTTAGGTACATGCGTGCTTCCAATAACACCAGATAGCTTAGGTACATGCATGCTTCCAATAACACCAGACAGCTTAGGTACATGCATGCTACCAATAACAACCAGATTAGCTTAGGTACAAGCATGCTACCAATAACAATCAGATAGCTTAGGTACAAGCATGCTACCAATAACAATCAGATAGCTTAGGTATAGGCGTGCTTCCAATAACACCAGATAGCTTAGGTACAAGCGTGCTTCCAATAACAACCAGATAGCTTAGGTACAAGCGTGCTTCCAATAACAACCAGATAGCTTAGGAGCAAGCGTGCTACCAATAACAACCAGATAGTTTAGGTACATGCATGCTTCCAATAACAACCAGATAGCTTAGGTACGTGCATGCTTCCAATAACACCAGATAGCTTAGGTACAAGCGTGCTACCAATAACAACCAGATAGTTTAGGTACAAGCGTGCTACCAATAACAACCAGATAGCTTAGGTACAAGCGTGCTTCCAATAACAACCAGATAGCTTAGGTACAAGCGTGCTTCCAATAACAACCAGATAGTTTAGGTACATGCATGCTTCCAATAACAACCAGATAGCTTAGGTACGTGCATGCTTCCAATAACACCAGATAGCTTAGGTACAAGCGTGCTACCAATAACAACCAGATAGTTTAGGTACAAGCGTGCTACCAATAACAACCAGATAGCTTAGGTACAAGCGTGCTTCCAATAACAACCAGATAGCTTAGGAGCAAGCGTGCTACCAATAACAACCAGATAGTTTAGGTATGTGCATGCTTCCAATAACAACCAGATAGCTTAGGTACGTGCATGCTTCCAATAACACCAGATAGCTTAGGTACAAGCGTGCTACCAATAACAACCAGATAGCTTAGGTACAAGCGTGCTTCCAATAACAACCAGATAGCTTAGGTACATGCATGCTTCCAATATCAACCAGATAGCTTAGGTACGTGCATGCTTCCAATAACAACCAGATAGCTTAGGTTCAAGCGTGCTACCAATAACAACCAGATAGCTTAGGTACATGCATGCTTCCAATAACAACCAGATAGCTTAGGTACGTGCATGCTTCCAATAACACCAGATAGCTTAGGTACAAGCGTGCTACCAATAACAACCAGATAGTTTAGGTACAAGCGTGCTACCAATAACAACCAGATAGTTTAGGTACATGCATGCTTCCAATAACAACCAGATAGCTTAGGTACGTGCATGCTTCCAATAACACCAGATAGCTTAGGTACAAGCGTGCTACCAATAACAACCAGATAGTTTAGGTACAAACGTGCTACCAATAACAACCAGATAGCTTAGGTACAAGCGTGATACCAATAACAACCAGATAGCTTAGGTACAAGCGTGCTTCCAATAACAACCAGATAGCTTAGGTACATGCATGCTTCCAATATCAACCAGATAGCTTAGGTACGTGCATGCTTCTAATAACAACCAGATAGCTTAGGTACAAGCATGCTACCAATAACAACCAGATAGCTTAGGTACATGCATGCTTCCAATAACAACCAAATAGCTTAGGTACAAGCGTGATACCAATAACAACCAGATAGCTTAGGTACAAGCATGCTTCCAATAACAACCAGATAGCTTAGGTTCAAGCGCGCTACCAATAACAACCAGATAGCTTAGGTACATGCATGCTTCCAATAACAACCAGATAGCTTAGGTACATGCGTGCTACCAATAACAACCAGATAGCTGAGGTACATGCATGCTTCCAATAACAACCAGATAGCTTAGGTACAAGCGTGCTACCAATAACAACCAGATAGTTTAGGTACATGCATGCTTCCAATAACAACCAGATAGCTTAGGTACGTGCATGCTTCCAAAAACACCAGATAGCTTAGGTACAAGCGTGCTACCAATAACAACCAGATAGTTTAGGTACAAGCGTGCTACCAATAACAACCAGATAGCTTAGGTACAAGCGTGATACCAATAACAACCAGATAGCTTAGGTACAAGCGTGCTTCCAATAACAACCAGATAGCTTAGGTACATGCATGCTTCCAATATCAACCAGATAGCTTAGGTACGTGCATGCTTCCAATAACAACCAGATAGCTTAGGTACATGCATGCTACCAATAACACCAGATAGCTTAGGTACATGCATGCTTCCAATAACAACCAGATAGCTTAGGTACAAGCGTGATACCAATAACAACCAGATAGCTTAGGTACAAGCATGCTTCCAATAACAACCAGATAGCTTAGGTTCAAGCGTGCTACCAATAACAACCAGATAGCTTAGGTACATGCGTGCTTCCAATAACAACCAGATAGCTTAGGTACATGCGTGCTACCAATAACAACCAGATAGCTTAGGTACATGCGTGCTTCCAATAACAACCAGATAGCTTAGGTACAAGCGTGCTACCAATAACAACCAGATAGCTTAGGTACATGCGTGCTACCAATAACACCAGATAGGTTAGGTACATGCGTGCTTCCAATAACACCAGATAGCTTAGGTACAAGCGTGCTACCAATAACAACCAGATAGCTTAGGTACAAGCGTGCTACCAATAACAACCAGATAGCTTAGGTACATGCGTGCTACCAATAACAACCAGATAGGTTAGGTACATGCGTGCTTCCAATAACACCAGATAGCTTAGGTACATGCGTGCTACCAATAACAACCAGATAGCTTAGGTACATGCATGCTTCCAATAACAACCAGATAGCTTAGGTACAAGCGTGCTACCATTAACAACCAGATAGCTTAGGTACAAGCGTGCTTCCAATAACAACCAGATAGCTTAGGTACAAGCTGGTAATAATAACAACCTGATAGCTTAGGTACAAGCATGCTACCAATAACGACCAGATAGCTTAGTCAGTCTTTAACTCATGGAGTCCATATCAGTAATAGCAATGTGTGAAGCAATGCTACTTCCGAATCAGGCACGTATTATCAATGCGCTAAAACTTACTTACCCCTCGGTCCCTTACTTACGGCTCGCCAGCTCGATCTCTCCCGGTTTAATGCACGTTACAACAGCTTGTGCGGGGCAGTGCCTATTATATCAGTGAAAAATAATGTTGACATGTTAATGCAGCGACAAGCGTGTTGCCAGTAACGCAGATAGTACCGCACTTTGCCAACTAAACAACTAAATGAGCCTAAGCAACGCGGATAGCCTTAGCAACACACATGTTGCCAATACTGAGAGCATTAAAAGGAAACTTAGCTTGTGAAGACATTCGAGAGAGTGAAAGATAGCAGCTGTGACGAGGATGCTTGATGATATCCTTCTTGGGGATGAAGTTCCCATCTGGACTTCTTGAGTCGGTCACATAACTCATGGAGTCCATGTAAATAATGCAGTGAAGCGTGAAGTAATGCTCAGTCACTTCCGAATTAGGCAGCTTATGATCAATGCGGAGAATTCACGTGTTCAAGTTAACGACTTGAATGAATCGGAGGTGAGTCCATTGGGGAAATGAATTCCACTCGCTAAATGCCCGATTCCTAGCGATGATGGTGTTTTTCCTGCCGAATTCACCATTTAATTAGCTATTGAGCATCGCCAAACTGGTGATAATACTGAAGGACCTTATACAGGTGCATCTCAATAAATTAGAAGGTTGTGGAAAAGTTAATTTATTTCAGTAATTCAACTCAAATTGTGAAACTCATGTATTAAATAAATTCAAAGCACACAGACTGAAGTAGTTTAAGTCTTTGGTTCTTTTAATTGTGATGATTTTGGCTCACATTTAACAAAAACCCACCAATTCACTATCTCAACATATTAGAATACTTCATAAAATTAGAATACTTCATCAAAAAACATTTTTAGTGAATTGTTGGCCTTCTGGAAAGTATGTTCATTTACTGCATATGTACTCAATACTTGGTAGGGGCTCCTTTTGCTTTAATTACTGCCTCAATTCGGCGTGGCATGGAGGTGATCAGTTTGTGGCACTGCTGAGGTGGTATGGAAGCCCAGGTTTCTTTGACAGTGGCCTTCAGCTCATCTGCATTTTTTTGGTCTCTTGTTTCTCATTTTCCTCTTGACAATACCCCATAGATTCTCTATGGGGTTCAGGTCTGGTGAGTTTGCTGGCCAGTCAAGCACACCAACACAATGGTCATTTAACCAACTTTTGGTGCTTTTGGCAGTGTGGGCAGGTGCCAAATCCTGCTGGAAAATGAAATCAGCATCTTTAAAATGCTGGTCAGCAGAAGGAAGCATGAAGTGCTCCAACATTTCTTGGTAAACGGGTGCAGTTTTCATAAAACACAATGGACCAACACCAGCAGATGACATTGCACCCCAAATCATCACAAACTGTGGAAACTTAACACTGGACTTCAAGCAACTTGGGCTATGAGCTTCTCCACCCTTCCTCCAGACTCTAGGACCTTGGTTTCCAAATGAAATACAAAACTTGCTCTCATCTGAAAAGAGGACTTTGGACCACTGGGCAACAGTCCAGTTCTTCTTCTCCTTAGCCCAGGTAAGACGCCTCTGATGTTGTCTGTGGTTCAGGAGTGGCTTAACAAGAGGAATGTGACAACTGTAGCCAAATTCCTTGACACGTCTGTGTGTGGTGGCTCTTGATGCCTTGACCCCAGCCTCAGTCCATTCCTTGTGAAGTTCACCCAAATTCTTGAATCTATTTTGCTTGACAATCCTCATAAGGCTGCGGTTCTCTCGGTTGGTTGTGCATCTTTTTCTTCCACACTTTTTCCTTCCACTCAATTTTCTGTTAACATGCTTGGATACAGCACTCTGTGAACAGCCAGCTTCTTTGGCAATGAATGTTT
>CM077247.1:24165586-24625586 GCA_039654775.1 Spinibarbus caldwelli | reverse complement strand
ATTAATGCTATAAAATTACAATGCTATATGTTTTGTCATAATATTGATAATATTGATTAATTAATTATACTAATTACTTTGTTAAATATTATATTGTATTTAAATAATAATAATAATAATAATAATAATAATAATAATAATAATAATAATAATAATACAATTATTATTATTATTATTATTATTATTACTATTAATTTCTTTTTTATTCATTGGTAAGACTAGATATAAATTTATAGATGCCTTTTATATTAATATGTTATGTCTTAAAACATACAGTGTCTTAAAACAATGACCCAATAAAATCATTCAGCAGCATACTTTGTTTTTTCAGCAGCATAATTTTCATTCAGTCGTAAACACAAAAGCAGTGTGCCACCCCAGCAATCACTCTTCAAAGTGCTTCACAGCCTATCTGTTGTACATTATTGATTGCATCTATCTGTCTTTCTCTTTTATAAAAATCTTTCACATCACACTTCTTCATATCACTATGAATGTGGCAAAATAGATCTATTACTTCAGTCCGTTTAAATTAGACGGCACGTCTTATACAGAAGATGCTTATAGAGCGCTGTGTTATTCCATCAAGAGCTTCAAACATAATGTTCCTCTGTGTCTGTGTGACGGCTTTGAGTGCCAGTCATTGTCATTCTCAGGTAGGAGAGTGTCAGATGCTGCTGTAGTATTGCAATGCATATTCATGCATAAATAAACAGCAATGAACACGTTTGACGTGCTGACACCCTCGTTGTTGCGTGGAGCTGAGTTATGGTCGACTGTTGCATAATAACAGCCATAATAGCAGTGTTTTCCTCACACCTCAGAAGCCTTCACTGGCACGAATCATTCAATCAAAGCAGGTGGTGCTATTTCTGCAGAAGCTTTTGTTTTTTTTTTTTCATTTCTGAATTTCTCTGAATGTTTGCGGTAACACTTGTCTTGGTGCAACACACAGTTTTACATGAATCTGTTACGTTTGTCTTCATTATCTGTATTTATCTTCTCTCGCAAAAGGAATAAGGGAGTGTTAGTGCTTCTGAGTGGAAGTGTGGATCAGTTGTTTTGTTGTTGTTTCTGTGACATTGTGGTCACTACATATGATTTGGCTGTCCCTTTTTCAGTCTAAGTCCAGCTCCCGCTGACCCGGGGCCAATCTGAGATAGTTTGGAAATACACTGAAAAGGTAAACATTTGGTTGCAAAATGTAGTTGTCAGTATTTTTAACTTGTATATATATATATATATATATAATTTTTTAATATATATATAACTTTTTTTTTTTATTCTGCATTCCAATTAATATCAATAAAACTGCAGTTGGGTTGTTTTGATTAAATAATAATAACTTAAAAAATACAGCTAACTAACACAATAAAACCCAATAAAACATGATAACACAATAAAAAAAACATGATTTATGAAAATTAATAAAAACAGAGTTATCTGTTTTTGCAAATAAACTCTCTATATATTCCAGCTAATGTGTTAATGAATTCAAGGCTATGAAAGTGTTAATAAATATATTATATATTAACTATAATAATTATAATTTAAAATTTATTTTGTAATGAAAATGATAAAGTATATATATATATATATATATACAGTAGTCAACATTTGAAGTGGATCAAAACCTTTCATCAAAGTTGTCCTAAAACGAAAACAATACTCACTCTTTGACAACTTTGATTAACTTTTTTGATCCACTTCAAACGTTGACTACTATTTTTCATTTTACTTTTTTCCCAAATGTTTAATGGTAATCATGAGCAGTAGTAATAATTCTTGCCTTAGCGACACCAAGTCAAATTCAAAGTGGCTTTGAAACTAATAATTTACTTTAGTGTTTACCTGGGCATTTTTTTTTTTTGTTACAGCTAGTTTGTTTAACTGAACTGGTTGGAACTGCAAAGGCATTAACATTAGCGCTGCATTAATTCCTGGACTCCACGTTTAGATAATTCCCCCAGCGTTTCTGAACCCTGCAGGCTTTTCACATCCTCCCGTCGCCTGGAAAATCAAACCTTTTAGTTACAGAAGCACCGCAGGGACTTGATGCTAAAATGGCCCGTAAAGCAGCAGACAGGAAGCCAGGGCTTCAGAAGTCAACAGAGGAATGATCTAGATGGCAGAGGAAAACGTCATCAATTCGCCGCTGACGGCAATAGAGCCCGGCTCTGGTGATTTATGGCACGTTGCTGTTTTTCCCAGTGTGCTGTTCCTCCTCCGCCGTGGCATTGAGTTATTAGCCAAAGTGTGAGCAACATACCTGTTAGAGATCAATCCGGCACTTTCTCTGTTTGCGGGAGCCTGCTCGACTTCCATGTTCACAGCTTTACCCGCATTGATATTTCGCTATTGATTTTCTTCTGTTCATTTCTTGCCTCCTTCAGCACCTGGACTCATAGGCCAGTTGTGTTTAGCCGGTTTCATTGTGATGAGACAAAGATGGATGTGACATTGTCCTCTGTCGGCCGCTGGATAGTGGAAGTGTTAATGAAGCCATTAGCACAGTCCGAAAGAGAGGAGAGTGTGGCGAATTTACCATTATTCTGCCACCATTAAGTCGTAATCTGCCAACTTCTCTCTCTCGCTGTCATTCTCTCCATTTCCAGCTCTCTCTTTCCTATACTTGCTGATCCACTTCCACGGTCCTGTAAAGCTTCATTAATTCATTTGTTATCAAAAGCAGTTAACCACAAATATAGTGTGGCGGAGTGAAGGGGGGTCTTCAGAATGTATACTATAATTACCATCCACACCGGCTTCCAAATGCACGAGCCCAGACCAGAAAAAAATTGGCTACACAATTCATAAATCTCATTACCTCAAAACTCCATTCTTCTAAAGAGACAGAAGCTCATTTGCTTGGCACAAAAGCAGCAAAAAAAATAAAAAATAAATAAATAAATAAAAAAAGATCATCACTTTAAAGCGCTCCGGTAACCTTGGATTTATCTGAAGTTGAAGAACTTTCTCAGTACTTTCTCGTCTGTGGCGTTCAACAGATTAGGAAGGTTCTGGAAAGCCCACAGCTCTCAGAGCGTCTTATTTCCTGATGGACTGTGACTAATTTTAAGCTTGTTTAATTAAGTGCAAAATACCTCTCTATAGTGCACAACACGGAGTTGACGGGAGAACGTTTTTTTGTGAAGGGCTATGCGTTGGAGACTGAATTTGGGAAGTTATTGTGATGGTTGACGATAATGGAATTTCAGTGATAAATATCGATATCTGAAAATTCACATTTCTTGGAACAAAAACAAATGTAATGCAGGGGACCCCGAAAATTGATTATCCTCTTGCAAGGGACCCCCTTTGTAAACTGTATAGTTAGCTTTATATTTTTATGTACTGTATAAACAAATCTGAGATTCTAAATTTCCAAAATTAAATAATTGTCTTTTAAATTGTCTTTATAGCTGAATCTTATGGCTGAATCAAAAATAAGTAAGTAAATAAATAAACAAATAAATAAATAGATAGATAGATAGATAGATAGATAGATAGATAGATAGATAGATAGATAGATAGATAGATAGATTTACTATTTTTTGTCACATTTACATTTTACCATCTTTTTTATACAGTTGACATTAAAGCTACATCTATAACCTTGAAGTGAAACAATTTTTTTTTTAACTGAACTAAAATGTATTTATATACCATTTTTTACAATAAATATTATTCCAAAGCAGTTTTACAAGGAATATTGTTTAAAATCCCCTATGAGTAATATAACATGTTAGATAACAAAAATATAAAGGGAAGGACGACTAGAAATATACATTTGAAACCCAGATATTGTAAATGCTTTGTTATTTTAAATGTTACATATTAATATAGCCATTAACAAAACAAAACAATGGCTTGCATATGTCCTTCTCAAACATTAAACATTGCCCTATGGTAATTATTCAACTAATGTAATAACAGTTGAATAATAAAATAAAGAAAATAAATTTACAGTAATAAAATAAAGAACGAAGAAACAAGTTACAAGCAATAGGACAAATCGAAATGTGGAATAGCCGTATTTTGTCACAGCTGTCTTGACCTGCATATTCAGACTTGCTTGTCATGATTCAATACCTCGAGTATTGAATTGAGTCAGTCTTCTGTACAATATAGTTTCTGTAAAAAAACATTGTCTGCTGGTAAAATCCATCAAAACCAATCAGAACTTGAAGCTGTGGCTGAGAACATATTTGTGAAGATGTGAAGACATCAAGGTTTAACTTAATGTGTTTGATTGGAAACAATGAGTTGATTTCTCTCAGAATGTAAGTTTAATTACCCCTTGTTTTATAGTCATTACATACAAATCCATGAATAGAAAAAAAAAAAACAAGCAAAAAAAGAACAAAGATATTGGCAGGAATGGCTGAGAGAGAGGAAACAACAGACGCTATCTGTACAAAGAAATCTTTAGAGGAAGTGTCAACTATACCAAAGCCAGTCCGTATGTGTGTGTGTGTGTGTGTGCGTGTGTGCTGGTTCTCAATAATATTGATCGGGTTGAACTATGCTTATGCTACCAATTAACATTGTACATTCTCATTAAGGTCATATTAGACACAGTCAGCAGTTGTTGATTGATGCCCAACAACCCAGAAAACATGGAAATCAATTTGAAACCACAAATGTGTTACTATCCACCCTACAGCATAGACAAGCAATCGTAACAATGCATTAACAAACACAGCATTTGCTTTGTAACAAATATGTCTTGTTTGATATATCGGGGTTGTGTGATTGTGAAAGATTTTCAATAGCATGTATACAAGAAGTTGTAGCGACTAGCTCATGAATTTATTGCTATCTGTTTTGATTTTTTAGACGTAAATTCGAAACCGGATTAAAACAGCTTTGTCAGATATCTGAGTTTGATACCCTAAATATTCATAAGTCAAAGCATGCTACGTTATTTGCACATTACTTGACATCAGGAAGTGTTATCAATGACAATTATGGTGTTAATATGACTGTTAACACAGTCATTGATGAAACACATTTTATTAAGACCCTGAGTAGATTGTATTGGGAGTGTGTTGATGTATTCAGTATATGGTTTGACTGTGGTGGGCCTCTCGGTCTCAGGTGAGGGCCCGTTTCTTGTGACAGCCTTCCTGAATGAGGGCCCTGAATGGTATCTGAGCTTTACAGGAATGCCAGGTCACTTCTCCGTGAGCTGGAATCTGCGGCCCCACCGCTCTGGCGTAACCGTGGCGGGTCGGAGTGGGGGATGCAGGTAGCACAGGCCCTGTGGATGGAGATAAGGGTATCCTGGCAGCCGTGAGTAAGGATGAGGAGGGGGCTCTAACAGCCCACCGCACCAGTGCAACCTCTTTCGCTTGTTCACATGGGTTGATGTGAGATTGAGAAACATGCTGTGGGCATAAGTCATAAATTCTGTAAATTTATAAAGTGGTTTGTGAATGGACTCACAGTGGAATGTGAAGTCATGGGTAAAGTATTTGATGTTTTTGCATCCAAGCTGTTTTCAAAAATACTTTTTTTTTTTTTTATGTTCCAAACCACAGTGTGCTGTTTGTTATGTTCAGAGCATGATTCTCCGATTAGTCACTGTTCATGAGGCCGTAACAAAACAGTGTAATGTATGACAACTGATAATAATCAGTCAGTGTTGTAGTAACCAGACTTAGTCTCAAGTCCATCTCAAGACCGAGTCCAAGGCAGTTTTTTTAATGGTCTTAGTCTTGTCATGGACTTGGAAGCATTGGGTTCGGTCTTGACTCTGACATTTGACGATCCTCTTCAGGTGTTGGTCTTGTTTCGGACATGACTCTATCACATTAGACCTTCTTCAGGTCTTAGTCTTGACTCAGACTGGGCCCCCATCTGGTCTCTTTCTTGAATTGGACTCATTCATCTTTTGTCTTGGTCTTGACTTCACTTTACATACTCTTCAGTTGTCATCATTGACTTGGACACTTCAGGCCCTCTTTAGGCCTCAGTCTTGACTCAGACTCGACTCTCTTCAGGTCTTAATTTTGACACGGACACTTCTGACCCTCTTCAGGTCTCATTCTTGACTCAGTCTTAACCCTCTTCTAGTATCTGTCTTGATTTGGACTCAATCCTCTTCCAGTCTTTGTCTTGACTTCAACAATTTAGACCCTCTTCATGTCTCAGTTTTGACTCAGAGTCAAGCCTCATCTGGTCTCGATCTTGATTCAGACACTTCAGACCCTCTTATAGTATCTATCTTGATTTGGACTCAATCCTCTTCTGGGCTTGACTTAGACACTTCAGACCCTCTTGAGGTCTCGGTCGTGGCTCAGACTCAACCATTCTTTATCTGTCTTGACTCAGACTCGACCCTCTTCTGATCTTGGTCTTGACTTTGATGCTTTAGACCCTCTTTAGGTCTCAGTCTTGACTCAGTCTCAACCCTCTTCAAGTATCTGTCTTGATTTGGACTAAGTCCTCTTCTGGTCTTGGTCTTGGTCTTGACTCGACACTTCAGACCCTCTTCAGGTCTCGGTCTTGACTCAAACTCAACCTATTCAGGTCTCAGGCTAGATTCAGACTCAAAAAAGCTGGTCTTGACTACAACACTGATGTTAATGCGTCTGTAGGCCTCAAAAAGACATAGTGCACTTATATAGGCACTTAGATAGGCTCGGGTATCAACATTTATTTTCTGATTTGATTCCAAAATTGAATTTCAAAATAGATTTATGCCAACAGACAACCAGATCTCAAGCAGCAATTTCATATGAATTTATACAATGTGATTCAATTCAGTTTCCCATTGTTCAAAATGTAAAATAGTTAGCTACAAGAGTGTGTACAATATATGTCACAATATATGTCACAATAGTGACCGCAAAAAAAGGTTTTCATTTGTAAAGCTCTAAAAACCTTACTGACTGATGTTTTAGTGCACTTCCTGCAAGTATGGAAAAAATAAAGGGTCTCAATTAAATATGTGCAGTTTCACATGGTTAGTGCAAATTGTCACATGACCAGTGCAGTTTATTTCCTGTTTGCACCTTGAGAAGATGATGGCTGCATCAAAGCTCCAAAACAAAAGGCTAGTAAAAGTATGTTAACATAAAGATATGACAAAGAATTTCGGTACACATTATCTTTAAGGTGTCTAGTATTAATTTATGATGAGTGTGGTCATAGAGTAAGTAAACATGTTGATGGTCACAACAGTGACCGGTGGGACAACAGTGAACTTAGGTATACAATATAAATCCAATTGCAGTTGTTAGTGAAAATTACACTAAAATGTTGCAATGACAAAATACTGCACTAAATTAAAAATTCAAATGTTACAAAAAAATTACAATATTGATGTTGTACTACTGGTAGCACTAATAGAAAAATTTGATGTTATATTTCACAAAAAAAAGTAACAATTTTGAAATACGTTGACGGTTGTATTTTTTTTTTTTTTTGTCTTTTATCTCAGTGTTCCTATCAATGTTGTATAAGGTTTTATTATGCATAATAGTAACCCTAGAATGTGATCAAAGAGTTTAAAATAGCTGGGCTAAGATATATAACAATTTTTATGACTGCAGAAATATATTAATTCAGTACACACGTTATCCCACCACTCACAATTGTGAAAAATAATTATTGATTATTTCAAACGGTTACTAATGACACACCATTTGGATATTTTCATGTCTGGGAAAAATTTGGGATTAAACGGGTTAATCAACAGATCGCAGCAGTGAATGGCATGCTTTGTTAGTGCAAAGTCTGGTGCACTTATGATTGTTTTGTGTTCGTTTTATTTTAATATTTGCATATTTCCTAATTTTTTTTTTTATTTTTATTTTTTTTATTATTCTTTATGAAATAATAGTGAAATTTACAGTAGAGAACATGTCTATGTGAGGCGACTACGATGATCTGACAATGACTTTGCTACATTTGCAAAATGGGAAGTCTGCTACAAAGGTTGTTTAATGGAAATGTTGACTTTAATTGTAAAAAATGTATAGAATAAAGGATAGAGCTTGGGAATTAAACTGAACAACAGATGTGATCAGGACATCTCCAAACAAAACTTTTTGACACTGCTAACTTTGGCCCAACTGTCCAACTGGTTCTTCACCAGAAATGCTGATTCTAACAGTTGGGGAACTTGTGAATAAGACTTTGTGTCCAGCAGACTGATAAGAAACTGTGAACTCTTGCATCAGATGGTCAGTGATGGTCTGTTGGTGGTTTGTGGGCTGAGACTAGGTCACATGCTTCAGAAGGCCAACAAAGAATGGAAAAACCCAGCAAATACTGTCATAGCATTTCAACCTCAAACTCAGAGGTTGTATGTTTCACCTTGTTATACAAACACATCCCTGAGGTACGCATGCAAGTGAAACACTCATCAGAACAAAGCACCCAACACTAAACAGACGGCTCTGATAATGGTGAAGGCTCATAGCCAGATTGTTGTCTAGAGGCGCTAGCGGTAATTGTGCAGCTTTTTTTTCAGCTCCTCCTTGCAGATGCTTGAGTGAGAGGGATGTGTTGAAGAGTGGTAGCACATCTGAAGAAGGTGCGCTATATACGTGTGAACAAACGCAGCCTTCAAGTCATCACAGAATAATCACATTTACAAGATGACTGCACATGAATGCCACCGCAATGTTGTAATTACCAAACTGAATTTTCTGTGAGCTCTAGTTGGGGTGGAGTGAAAGAAACATGACAGAAGCAAATGGTATTGCTCATATAGGGATGCATGATATTAAATGGTACCGATAAGACGATAATTATTATCATGTTATGGTCGATAATAACCGATAATGTCAGTAAGAAGAAGTCTAGAGGGAATACCAGCACATCCCATGCTGGGAATAACATTAAAAATACAACTTATTCTGGTTTAATCAGCAATAATATGTGTGAGGTAATGTATGCTATACCATTCAAAAGTTTGGGGTCATTTTTTCTATTATGGTCTATTATGCTCACCAAAGGCTGTATGTATTTGACCAAAAATACAATAAAAACAGTAATATTTTGAAATATTATTACAATTTAAAATAACTGTAATCTATTTGAAAATATTATAAAATGTAATTTATTCCTGTGATGCAAAGCTGAATTTTCAGCATCATCCAGTCTTCAGTGTCACACGATCCTTCAGAAATCATTCTAATATGCTGATTTGATGCTCAATAAACATTCCTTATTATTATCAATGTTGAAAACAGTTGGGCTGCTTAATACATTTTGTGGAAACTGTTATACATTTTTCATAATTCGTTTTGAAACAGAGCATTTATTTTGAAATAGAAATCTTTTATAATTATATAAATGTGTTTAATGTAATTTTTGATTAATTTAATGCATCTTTGCTCAATAAAAAGGAAAATTAAATCTTAATGACCTAAAACTTCTGAATGATAACGTATATATACAAATCTGCCTATAAAGTTCATGATATACAACCATTAAATTCTCTATGTATTTCATCTGTTGCTATGTAATGCACTTTATATGCTTACAGCCCTTTATCACAGCAAACAATTAGTCACAACAGGAGGCAGTTGGTGAGAGTGAGTGCTGATGAAATCTACGCTCCGCTGTGTTGAGGTTTGTGTGTGTGTGGGCTCAGTGGCCCACAGACCCCCCGCTCTACCAGCCACGGGGGTGGGAAATGGGTTGAGTTTGCCTATAGTGTGTTGACACCCCCATCTGCCTCTCTTTGACACACTCTACTGTCAAGAAGCACGCTGGGCTCTCCCTCTTTGTCTTGTCACAGTGCTTTATGAACAAACCGCAGCTTAAATACAGAACATACAGTATGTACGGTGGACCATGCACATGCACAACCGTATGTAAACAAACAAAGCCTGTATAAACAGCCATCCATCTCACTCCCAATCGAGAGAATGACAGGGCATATTGGCTGATGCTCAGACCAGTTTTGTATGGATTGTTTTAATAGACCGCATCCCTCCTTTGTCATGAAATATTCCCCACACGCAGGAGAGTCGCATTCCCGCAGACATATTGCCATGACAAATCCTGCTTCTTGAATTGACAGAGGCAGTAATTTTAGATGAATATGGTTATAATGTCAGTCATTAAATCTATTGTTGTCAAATGCAAAGGCCCAAATCTCAGTAATAGTGTTTATATTGTGATACGCGAGTCGTTTATTTTATTATGGTAATGTGAGAAGAATGCATCCATGGCCATTAAATGATATAAAATGTGTTTTTGAAATCAAAAGACTGCAGAACAATGATTATTTATGCCGTGTCCCTCCGCAGTAACTCCCATTAAAATGATATCCTTGTTAATTACATGAACCGACTGCAGGATTTATTTTACTAACCAGAGAGGGGATTTTGTAGTCTGTGCGCACGACGTCTCTAAAATTACAAATCAGGGGCTCAGCCAATTTTCTGGAGTAAGAGAGCAGATTTGAAACAATTCCTTAAAGGGATAGTTCACCCAAAAATGAAAATTCTGTCATCATTTACTCACCCTCAAGTAGTTCCAAACCTGTATGAATGTCTTTGTTCTGATATTCTGAAGAATGTGGGAAACAGAGCAGTTCTGGGGCACCATTGACTTCCATAGTATTTTTTTTTCCTACTATGGAAGTCAATGGTGCCCCAAAACAGCCTGGTTACAAACTTTCTTCAAAATATCTTCCTTTGTGTTTGGCAGAACAAAGAAATTCATACAGGTTTGGAACTACTTGGGGGTGAGTAAATTATGACAGAATTTTCATTTTTGGGTGAACTATCCCTTTAACATGAGTTCAGTTAAAACCTGGATTGAATCGCACATTTAATTTGAATCTCGACGGGGTCCTGTGAGGAATCAATATAAGGGTTTATTTGTAGTGTTTCACAGCTGACGTTGATGGGAGATGCCACTCGCATAGTTTTTTTTGGGTTTTTTTTCTTTTTTTTTTCTCCCTGAGTGATTCCTGCTAACAGGCTCTTTATCCAGCATGGTCACTCACTAAAATATGTGTTTTGCAAGGATGCTCAGGCTAAATTCATACTTCTTTCGCTTGCCGCCTGGCCGAGTTTTCAGAGCCGTATCCATTACTATCATCTTCCAAATGCCTTGACAACACAAAAGAGCCTAGCTTTGTATCAAATATTTACCCTCAACAATAGCTCAACAAGAGAGTCAGCTTTGCCTTAAATTCCGGCTCATAAACGTGACAAGTTGTGCTCATTTGAAGTCTTTGTGGCTGCTTGTTGACAACGATCATGTAAAATGGAAATACAAGTAGGAATATTTAAATAGGCCGTGCAAATCGCTCGCTTCTAGGGGGGAATAAAAGCGAGGCAAAAAAAGAAAAACAGAACAAATTAACAAATAATGTTTCCAGACACACTCAAAGGACGAACTGTCACACTTGTTTGGCTTTGTAAAAAGCCTCCCTATTCAAAAGGAGATTTCTGATCTATAAAACACAAGTGTTTGACATGCATAATGCATAATGGCTGATGGAGGGAAGGGGGGGGGGGTGAGAGAACACTCACTTCAAGAATCAGATGATGGGGTCTACAGTCAGATTTTTCTGAGAATCTGATCTTTCAATCAGGTCAGGTCTTTCTGGTCAATAGAGGACCTATTAGAGGGAGGCATGTTGCCACAGAACAATGGAGACCGCTGTGATAAGACAACACTAATATGGATGGCATTACTTTTTTGATAATCTTAAACATGATATCTTTCTGTTAAAATAAATAAATAAGTATGTAAGTAGATGTACATGGCCTGGATTAGGGGTGGATGGTATGATTCTGTTCTGTTCTATTCTATTCTATTCTATTCTATTCTATTTTTGACAGTAATATAGTAAAAATTCAATACAAACATTTTGGCTGTTTTTGGATTTATGTATGTATGTATGTATGTATTTATTTTAATATATATTTCAGTGAAGATAAGACTTAAAACTAATATGTACTAACTGATATAACTAATATAACTAATATTTTAAAATATTTTAAATTTAATTCTGATTGGATAAACTTCACTCAAACCCATATGACTGCGATCTTGCTTGTGAACTAACACTTCACATTACAGCTTTTCTAGAATATAGACATTTATAGAAGTCACACCTACTAACAGCTGTGCATGTCTATATTACCGTCACATATTGTTTGTGGATTTCTGTTTGCAACTCTTGTTTTGAAGTTTATTTAGCTCTTTAGTATCACCTTTCTCATTTATGTTAGATTAGTTCCTGTTTTCTTGGTTTCCTAGCTTGGTTGCTGTTCTTGTTGGTTGTTGATTATGTTCACCTGTTTCTTGTTTATTTTCCTGTGTATATGTAGCTCTGTGTGAGATTTTGAGGTATAGTGAAATCTTTTCTGTTTGGTAAACCATAATGCCGCCAAGCTCTAGTCTACCTAATGTCTGTAATGGACTCATAGACTGCCAAAGTACATCTATATTTATCTAGACCACTAGAAGTATGTACAGCAGATTAAGCTGTTGTCCAACCAGAGATAAAATGTCAAACGATTAATTAATCGAGCACATGCTATCCGCTATCTGCTTAAACGTCTCGCAGAGGTCATGTGGGACCACATGCTTTGTCTTGTCCCTGTACTGCACGTAACCCCGGCTCTGCTCCAAGACCCAGTGCCATCCAGGTGGCTCGAGCAGCTGTGGAACAGGCTCTCTGCTCGGCTCTTTCCTCCTCGCCTGACTTCATCTCGGGTCTGTATGGGCGTGCAGCTGTTCCATTCGGCGGTATGGCGGTCCAACCACAGGTTATAAATAGGGTAGGACATAACATGTCAACAAACATTAAACCTGCTGGATTGTGGGAGTTTGAGGGGAGTTTGGTGAGATGCGGTTGGCTCGTATTGAGTTCGCTGCAGGATGTTGACATTCCTTTACCCCAGTATGGCAGGAAAATGTTAGAGCTGCTTGTTTAGCCCTAGTCAATGTGAAAGATTTGAGTCCATGTTAGACGTTTCCAAAGCATTCTCATTCTTTAACAGGCTGAAATCTCTAAGGAGCTGCTTGGTGGAGTTCCATAGCTGTAAGAAAAGTCACCTTGATGGCTTTGTCAGCTCTGTGTTCATTTAAGCTCCTCCGTGTCCGGGGAAAATGAGACCCAGCTGGAAAGGTGACTGAGCCAGAGGGGTACAAACTTTTCCTCCCAGGCTGCCAAATTACAATCACTTTGGTGACTCTACTCAGCATGTTATCCTAAAAATCAAGGTAGAAGAGCATTACCTCCCTTCCAAAAAGAAAAGAAAAGGGAAAAAAATAAAGATTTATTTCCTTCACCCATTGTGTCTCCCTATGTTCTTGTGATTTATGCTTCAAAATTAGGTCATTCTGCTTCTTAGCTTTCCATTTTTTGTTATCGTTACTGCCTTTATCTTTAGAAGCTTGCCCTAAATATGATAATTTCACAACATACAATGGCTCTGTGCCAAAATCAAGTGAGTTGTCTATTTTCTACATAAGCAGCTGCCTTCTAAGGGGCCGTTCACACAGAACACGTTTTTGAATTTCATTGCATTGCTTTTACATTGTTTTTCTATGTAAACATGCACTACACGGACATCTTTTATAACACTGCACTCACTTCTTGCATCTTTTGCAGCATTTTGTGTATGACACAGCTTTTTAAAAATGCAGCGTTCAAGTTGAAACAAGATCAACAAAACAAAATGCATCTCTAGATCTTGCAGGGTTTTTTCCATTACACTGCCATGTGTCTTGCGCATTAGTTTTTTTTTTTGTTTTTTTTTGTTTGTTTTGTTTTTTTGTGAACAATCTACTGTATATAGAGAGCAAATCTGGACATTATATAAAGATCTTCTTGCCTAAGGTACACGGGAGACTTTTTTTCAGTAGAATTTGGCGTTAGTATGTTTCTAAGCTAACAACACAATGCTTTAAAAAGCACAAAATACATTTAAATGCTACATAAAACAGTTACTTGTAATTGGATTAAACTATAGCATTAATACTTTTTGCTATTGATTGAACATTGTTGTAGTACTGAAGTCCAGTCTTCTCAAGTCCGAGTTCAAGACCATATTTTCTCATTCAAGTCCAAGTGCTCCAGAAAATGTGGTTTTGGACTGATCTCGTCCGGAATTGAGTATTATAGCACTGCTTCTTCCACCATTTTGTACACATTTTCTTCACAGTACTTGCTGCAATGCATTATGGGAGTGCCGTCAAATTTATCAAAAAGAAGCTACCTTAAAAGTCAACATAATGCTGCCTTCCATTTGGAACAGCCTTTGTGTTGGGAACACGCCTACTTAGGCAGCTCACTTGGTTTTGGAACGTAGCCAGTGTGTATTTATTGGTGCATCAAAGGAAAATTCTTTGTAAATAAATTCATGCGAATGTTCACAGTAAATATCATTTTGCTTTGATTGGAGGAGCTTGCCGCTTGTGCACCGTATAATTATCGAGGTGCGTTATTATCAGCGAGAAAAAAGACACATGCTGTGATTATTCTGCAGAAATCAAATCCCGTCATCTCCAGAAATCCGTAGCCGGTATAATCAGACCGAAGCCTTTTCGATGTCCTCTACTGCCAATTAATTACAAGCGGACCTCTCGGGCTCCTGAGGCCTAAACCTTTGTCACTGTGAGTGTGTGAGAGTGTGTTTGCGAGTTAAAGAGAGCTCCAGTGCTCTGGACTCTGGCATATTTCCTCATTAGACCCTCTGGAGACAGAACGACCTTTGACCTATTGGCTTAGTGACGGATGCTGCAGTGCCGCCGGTTGTCAGCTCGCTGGCAGTGTGTCTGCTCTGACCTGCCCAGTCGACACCTCGCTCCCATCCATTTCACCATCACGCCACATTTTTCAGGGTCCGGATGGCAGCGCCTCAAAGACCGACCTTTCTCTGGAGAGTTCAAGTCTTAGATCTGATTATATTCGTGTAATTTTATTTAATGCTTCCATGTATATCGGATTTCCTTATGGATGAACTGTGACAATTGGAACTAATGTAACTGGAGCTAAAAACTGTATTTCATCTGATGCCAAGTGCAATCCATCTAGCTGAAAAATGACCCAGGGTTATTTATGGAGCAGCGTTTGTGGTTGTTGGATGACATGTAAATGTGCACTTTACAATAATATCTGCCATTTTGGCCTGACAAATTGATGTAGTGTAGAAGATACACTTTGAAAGTGTGTGTTGGATAGTTTATGCTCAGAAAGAGGATTCTGGGATTAGCTGCTTTGTGGTGCCTGTTCATTCATCAGAATTTCCTGCTCAAAACCAATAGGGAATTTTTGGAAAGCAGTCACAGTGAAAGAATTCAAGGAGGAATGTTGTAATGTGCCTGCCTTTATTGTGAGCGTCGCGTGTTTAAAACGATATGACATTTTAGTCAGCGGATAGTGGGATTATTTTCATTTTGTTTGAAATGTATTTTGGCTTTCTAGCTGATGTTTTTAGATTTCAATTATCAGATGAGAGGTTTGCGAGTGATTATGATTATAAGACATTTTTGAATTACTACATAAGTACAATAATAGGATGGTTTTATAACCCAAGGGAAATGTTTTTAGCCAGATTTTCATTTTTATTGGCCTCTGCTATTATAAAGGAATGTTATGGGTTCATTACAAGTTAAGCAGTATCAAATATCATCTGTCAAATACAGAAATAAATTTCAACTCATCTCATCAGTTAACTAAATATTTTACATTAATGTGCACTTCTTTTAAAAAGGTTTTTTTTTTTATGTTCAGCAAGGAACATTACATTTGATTAAAAGTTACATTTCTAATGTTACAAAAGTTTTCTGTTTATTATTCAAATAATTGCTTTTGAACTTTCTATTCATCAAACAATCAAAAAATGTATTACAGTTTTTCCACATGAATATTAAGCTGCACAACTGTTTTCAGCATAGATGGTAATATACTGTATGTTTCTTGAGCAGCAAATCAGCATATTAGAATGATTTCTGAAGCTCAGAAATTATTTGCATTTTAAAATATATACAAATAGAAAACATGCTGTGGGTGAATATGTGACAATATCATGTGAAAGTTACCCTGTATACCATGCCAGAAGTAAAAAGAAAGAAAGAAAGAAAGAAAGAAAGAAAGAAAGAATATAACTTTGCACAGATAAAGTCACCACTGTCAAGTAAACACATACAGTATGTTAAAATCTTGTCGCTGTATGCTGAACAGTGTACAAACAGAGTACTCAGGGATGAGTCAGAATAATTTTCTGTGGCATCTTTGACTTGTATTGAACACAGAAAATTTCTGTAATTCATCTTGAATGAAGTTCAACAAAGGCAGAACATTATCTATACATCTTTAATTCAAAGAGTTTCTTTGTCAAGGAGTGGATTTTGTTTTCAAAAATGTCATATTGTTATATACATTTAAAACGAAAAAGCTTTAAATAAAAAAAGAATGATTAATAGAAGGATTGTGTTTATTAGCTAATATTTGTTTATGAGCATCTCAAAGAAGGGATTCTAAAATGAGATCATCATTTCTCCAACGCCTTTCCTGCTTGTCTCAATTTTGAGTGATTAAATCAATTTCTTGTAAAGAGAAAGTGTTTTCTCTTCTGTCTTTGAAGATTTGTCTGACTGCACTCATCAGCATGCGGAACAGCGGTTGATGGGTTAACCCTTCATGTGCTGGCGGCGGGATGATTGGCCTAGGCTTTGTGTTGCTCTCTCTCTCTCTTTCTCTCTCATCTGTCCTTGGGGGCCTCCCCCCCCCATCACTATGTCTGGGCCTGGAGCCCGTTGCTATGGTAACCTCAGGAAGAGTTAATGCAGCAGGAGACTGAAATTGTATTATCTTCTATTTTTCCCCCCTCTCCTTCTTCATTTTTTATTTTATTATTATTATTTTTTTTTAGGTTAGTTGGTGGTGGGAAGAAGGAATATTGGTTTTGAGTGAAATAAGACACATTTTATTTGTTCTGGTCTTATTTTTGAATTATAGAAAAAAAAAAAAGGCAACCGATATATCGGACAGACCGATTAATCGATTTAAATATTTGTGCTATCGGCCACTACAAAGACTCATTGAATGAATAGGCAGAAAATTTGTGATTTATCTTTCCATCTTTACCTGTTTTGGCTTCCTTTACTCTCTTGCCTTCATCCATGTGCACTTCATCACCCTCCCACCATTTCCCGTTTGACACTTGAGCTGCATCGAGGGCTTGTTTGCTTTGCTCCTACCACTTGTCTCACTTCATGTTTCTGCCCATTCATTGACAGTGATGAGTGCGGGTCCAAGGGCTCCACTCAAGACCACCGGATTTGCTTGACATCCCCGTATTAACCAGTGTAATCCCACCGTCCGCTTGTGATGAATGAACTGGGGAGATGTGTGTTTTTGCAACCGGAAAATTAATAGAGGGTCTGAATGTAACCTAGACAAAACAGTGAGACATGCTGGGAGAGGAGGCAAGAAATTATACACCAGATTTGAGTTTGAGTTTAGACACGCTTCTGTGGATGTTAACTTATGAAGCTGGTTTAATGACAATTTGGTATATAGTGCAACATTTATGTTGTACATTCATGAGTAATTAATGTCTAAGTCATTTAGAATCTATTTAAATAAAAACAACAACTGCCTAATATTATAATTGTATTTCTGTTCATTTAAAGATGCTGTTAAGGCACAATTTCTGAATTTGATGATGATGGGAGTTTCTCATCTTATACACATTTTTACAATATTTTTTTTTTTCAAATTAAATAAATAAATAAGTCAAGTAAATAATTTAACTTTACGTTTTAAATATATTAAATATATGGTAACACTTTATTTTAAGGTCTCCTTGTTACATGTTACATGCAAGTAACCCTAAGCCAAACCCTAATCCCAACCCTAACCATATAGTAAGTACATGTAGTTAGTTAATATTACTCAGTCAGTACTTAAATGTATAATTGCATTGTAAAAAGGGCACCTTAAAATAAAGTGTTACTGTATATATATATATATATATATATATATATATATATATTCAAAAGTTTAGGATCAGTAAGTTTTATGTTTTTCAAGGAAGTCTCTTATGCTCAAAAATAAAAATTTAAAACAAAATAATATTATATAAGTAATATTTACTCCAGTCATTACTCCAGTCTTCAGTGTCACATGATCCTTCAGAAATCATTCTAATATGCAGATTTGCTGCTCAAGAAACATTTATTTTTATTATATATAATTATATATATATATTTATTATATATTTTATTTTATATAATATTAATGTTGAAAACAACTGTGTTTAATATTTTTGTGAAAATCATAATACATTTTTTTTCAGGATTTCTTTGATGACAATAAATTTCGAAAGAACAGCACATCATTTATTTGAAATATAAATCTTTTGTAACATTATAAACATCTTTAATGTCACTTTTGATCAATTTAATGCATCCTTGCATTACTTCTTTGTATGTTTAATTGATATCTTTCTGATATTTCACTGCACCACTCACATACTGTATCTAGTCTGAACTGATACACACACACACACACACACAAGCTCACGCAGTTTTGTTGCAAGCGTCTTGAGGTTGACTATCAGTTCCTGCACAGTTAAACTTAGAGGGTTTCACCCATTATTCTAATCTCTTCTTTGTCTTCACTTTCTCTCCTGATAAACCAGTTGTTCGTTGTGTTTGCATCTTATCTCATGAATCTGCTCTGTAGTACTCTCTTTTTCCTCCCTGTGGGTGTTTTTTTTATAGAATGAGTGGTTTCTATGAGTGTCACTGTTTATTAATTAGCATGTGTTCATAGGGACTGCCTCTTGTTGCTGGTTAAAATGTCATTCACTTAATGTAGCTACTTAGAGCTATTTCAGTCTTTAATCAGTCATTTCTATATATGTGAGTGCATATTGTTGACCCAATATGGCTAATATCATCATAGCCTAGTTATAATATTGTCATTGGTCTCTATTTCCAGCTCTGTGTGGGAAGAGAGATTTCATTCCAAACAGCAGAACGCTATGAATTTTTATTTTGTTATCTTTATATGCCTTGTAGCTTTACCTGTGTGACAAACAAATCTGAATTTAGTGGTGAGTCAAACATGTAAATGAACATCATCCAAAGAAAATTACCCTTGATGGTGTTTTGTGGTTAATTGTCTATTCACAAGCACATCCACCATGTCTGAGCATTCCAGATAAGCAGAAAAATCTCACAGTCAGGCAAAAATGATGCTACGTTTGTAGTTAGTTAGCTAATAAGGCAACTAATGACAAAATTGCACCAACAAAAGTATTGAATTTGTCTGTTTTTTCTCATTTGTAAATGTGTCTGTGTGTGTGTGTGTGTTTCCACAATTAGATATGTGTATTTACTCAGATATTCAGCAAACTCAACAGTTATGTTGCTGTAAGAATGCACTGATAACAGTGCCAGTTTGGGCAAATTATTTACAGATATTATCATGTTTGCATTTCATTTTAAATACCCCGTCTCATTAAATATTCAGTTAGCCTTAAAGGGACAGTTCACCCAAGAATGAAAAAAAAAAAAATATATATATATATATATATATATATATATGTATATTATTTTTTTTTTCAAACCTGTATGAGTTTCTTTCTTCTGTTGAGCATGAAAAAAGATATTGTGAAGAACGTTGGTAACTAAAGAGTTGACCACTGAGTCCTATACTATGAAAAAAAAAAATACTATGGAAGTCAATGGCTACTGTCAACTGTTTGGTTACCAACATTCTTCAAAATATCTTCTTTTGTGTTCAACAGAATAAAGCAATTCATACAGGTTTGGAACGACATGAGAGTGAGTAAATGATGCCAGATTTTTATTTTTGGGTGAACTATCCCTTCTGAGTCAAAGGCTCAACTGAACATTTGCAACACTTTATCAAGATCAATGAAAATCATGTTTTGCACCTACAGTTATTAAAAAAAAAAAAAAAAAATGGAACTCTAAGGGTTGTAAATGCAAACTGTTATATACATAATCATTTTTTATGAAAAATAATTTTGCTGAATATATATGGAATATGATGCTAGTGAGCCAAGAAAGCTCCAATTATATTTTATTGTACTTTATTTCCCTTTAGATAGAGTGTGTTTGTGCACTTTAGGCCTACTTAGGGTATATAAGCCGCTTACTGCCAAGAAAGAGGCAGTAAAGTCATTTCACAGTCTCTTGATTGATCATTTTATGTCATAGTAATGAAATAGCAGTAACCCTAATGCCCAAACATTTATTGCTTTAGTTTGAACATTTTTGTTGTTATTATTGTTGTTGGTGGTGGAGCAAACAATTTGAATAAAACCACTTACTTAAGATTCAATTTCTGCCAGCACTACTGGGGAAAATGAATGAAAAATAATTCAAGCAGTTCATCCAATGTCATGAATAATGCACCTCTGTGTGAAAGGTTTCACATTCGCCCGCTCATATGGCTTGCTTTATGTACCAGCCTTCATTGTATTTGCCAATAAGGGAGCGTGAGCCAAAAAATCAAAAAAGCGTTCGTGCCAAATGAATCTAATGTGGCTAATGTGGTGAAGGTTTTTTTTTTATCTTCCCTGCCTGGCTCGAACAGTCGACTTCAAACTCCCAGCAGTGATACATACTTTCCTCTTCAACAGCTTTCCTTACCCCATGTGGTGGACATTACCCTCCAGACTGACAACTTCTCCAGTTTCCTCCAAACTCGCCGGCTCCGTGTGTGATGCCAGATGACTGTTATTAGGACCCCTCTGTAGCCTGAACACAGAGCTCTGAAAGGTCACCAGAAAAAAAACAAAAAAAACAAAATCACTTAGAAAAAAAGACAAAGGGCGAAAGAAACAAGACTTGGCTGCCAACAAGCCAAGTGCTAATAGCACAATAAAACAATAATGTTAAGCGGCCCCTGAAAATAATTGCAGATCTGTGTTTTTATTTGCTAAGGCTCCTGGGTAATAAACCAGTTAATGTTCAATGCTAGCAATAAAATGCTTTCGAACACATGTGGAAAGGGTGCGCTGTCCTGTTGACCATTTTTATTTGGAGATGAAGGGATGGGAATATAGTCCTGCTAGAGTCATTATTATAAAACAGTGGTATTGGGTTTATAGTTGATACCTTTGTTTTCAGAAGATGGACTGATTGTGTGGTCTAAAAAAAGAGACTCATTAAAAAAAAATAGTTCACCCAATAATAAAAACGCATTCTCTTGTCATTCTAAACACATATTACTTTCTTTACTCTGTTAAACACAAAATATGAAGATACTAGCACTGTCTTTTTTATATAATGAAAGTGAATGGAGACGGGATCTGTCAAGCTGTAAAATGACAAAAAAGTACTATAAATATGATTTGTACTTAAGTCTTCTGATATAAGATTATAATTGTAAGCCATAATTTAAATCTTCTCTTGCCCCAAAGGTCTGAATTGAACTATGAAAGTAATTTTGACTACATAAATGGTGCAAATCAGTATGTGTATATATATATATGTATGTATGTGTGTGTGTGTGTGTGTGTGTGTGTGTGTGTGTGTTTCTAAACAATTTTATTTTATTCTATTCTACTTTATTTTTTAATTTATTGTGTTTTTTATTATTCTTTTCTGTTCTATTTTATTTTTTATTCTATTTTATTTTTTATTTTATTGTATTTTTCATTTTTTTTATTCTATTCTGTTTTATTTTATTTTATTCTACTCTATTCTTTTATTTTCTTTTATTCTTTTATTTAATTTTATTTATTTTTTATTTTATTGTTTTTTATTTTTTATTTTATTGTGTTTTAATTTTTTATTTTACTATATTATATTTTATTTTAATTCATTATATTATTTTTATTTTATTTTGTTTTATTTTATTCAGTTCTATTTAATTTAATTCCTTTTAATTTTTATTTTATTTTATTTTATTTTTTTTGCTATTTTATTTCATTTAATTTCATTTCATTTTAGAGTGCCCTAGTCCCTATTCACTGTCATTACATGGAAGAAGCAAGGAATAGGGCTTTTAAATGAGTGAATTGTCATTTTCAGTAAACTACTTAAAGTAATTCACAGGCAGTTGTATATTCTGTTAAAACCAGTCGCTCTGGACTTTTCTTTTCCTTTCAAGGACACTCAGACCATATGAAAGAAAATTAAATGTTTTGTTACCCATGTTGTACAGCAGGAATTCAACAGCTGTAGTCTTCCTTTGAGTTGCTGCTGAGACTGAAAAGACAAATTAGTGTATCTTGCTGCTTAATAACAAACCGTGTACAGGGAAACCAAAGCTACTTAAAGATCTCTTGAAGACAACAATGAAGTTGAATGAAATACAGCTGAGTAAAATTTATTTTGTTCTCGATGTGTTCTGTCACCGTTCTTTTTGTGACAGTCAACTGACTCTTTTCTTTCCATCAATGAGGCGACTGGAGAGTCATTATCCGAAGATTAGTGACAGTATCAGGTTTTGGCACGCGGAGCCCTTGGGGTCAAAGGACTTGGCAGGCCGTTGGCTGCTCACAGGCAGAAGTGGGGTCTGTAGCTGTAACTTACCACACCGATGTGACCTTTAAGCACTGCTGGCTCGAGAGGAGGGAAGCTTTATCAGAGCCACTCTCCAGGACTATCTGTTGACACGGCCTATCTGATCCAATAATCCTTCGCCAATCATCTCCCCTTTTCCCTCTTGCCTTGCATATACCTCTATTCTCCTGTTTCTTTTTCTAGTCCTGGTATTTTTTTTTTTTTTATTTTTTTTTTTTTTCAGTTGCTGAGATGCCTGAATTATGCTGGTTTTATGTTCTCCTGACCCCAATCAGATATGTTTTTTAGGACAAAGCTAAAGAAAAGGTCTTGATATGCATTTTTAAAAGTTTTCATACTTTTTAAAATACTGTGCTAAAATATCAATACTTTAACAAAAAAAGTTAAAAAATCAAATGCATTTTTAAAAGTTAAAGCTTGTGGTGCATGTAGCAGCGAATGGCATCCATCTGAATGTGTATGACTGCATTAATTTTAAGATGCAAAAAGATTATTTTACCATGCTAACTGTGTAATAGGTAATGCTTAGCATGCTGTCAGATCGCTAATGAAAGCACAATCCTAAAACATCAACCATTTAAAAAAAAAGTAAAATTTTTACCTTATTTATGTTTTACCAATTTACAAGTCCATCTGTCTATCTATTCATGATCCATCCATCCATTTAGCAAAAGTATTTAAAAAAATGCAGAAAAAAAGCCATTAAGTAGTCAATTAGGTTTCAATTTTTTTAATCTATTTTACCTATCTATTTAATCTATTCATTTTCTGTTTTTTTTTGTTTTTTTTCCAAAATATATGTATAATTTGGACCCACTTTATAGTAAGTGTTCTTAACTACTATGTACTTATATTTAAATTATTTATTTGATTAAATGCAGTTACTGTGCACAAATACAGCTGTCAAGTCAAAAGTTTACATACACCTTGCAGAATCTGCAAAATGTTAATTATTTTACCAGAATACAAAATGCATGTTATTTTTTATTTAGTACTGACCTGAATAAGAAATTTCACATAAAAGACATATAAATATAGTCCACAAGAGAAAATAATAGTTGAATTTATAAAAATGACCCCATTCTTAAAAACTGTGTTGTCACCTCAATGATCCAGAGTGTTATTTTTTTTTGTTTTGTTTTGTTTTTTTGTGATAGTTGTTCATGAGTCACTTGGTTGTCCAGAACAGTTAAACTGCCCGCTGTTCTTCAGAAAATTTCTGGACAATTATTTATTTATTTATTTATTTATTTTTTTATTTGTATTCAAGGATTTGTTGTTCGGTCGATATAGCCATATTGAATTAATTTCATAATCTATGCAAGTTAGGGAGAGTGGTCTGTAATCCATTTGTGTGAGAGGGCTTAACGTCTTTGACATATAAGTTAGGGGTTTAACACCCTCCTCAAGAGAGCCATACTGCATATTAGCTTAGTCCATTAGAACTGGAATTGAGCCATTTGTGGGTATTCAGGGTCACTGCACCTTTCCAGACATGTTTAGGAACCTGGTTATTTCACACTGATTGGAGTGCTTCCATCAGCCTCTCCCACTATTATGCCACTTGCTTGAATTAGCGATTCAAACCCACAGCCTGCTGCTTTGCCCTCTGAGAATACGAACATTTTGTCCCCCATTTCAAAGAATCAAACCCTTGTGAAGTAACGCTAGCGATTATACAGATCTGACTTGAGATTTCAAAGTCCTGGACTTATCTTTATTCAAGATGTCTCCTTAAATCAGTTAATTAACCTAAGATAAAACCCAATCCTTTAATTAAGAGCAAATTCCTTTTTATTAAGACAGACTTAAATGCTTAAGGAAACAAAACTGTATTTGTCATTCCTTCCATTATAAGCGCTCTTTTTTCTTTCAAAGATTTTCCTTTTAGGTTTATTTTGTCTTGTTTGAGCAGAAGTACCACATTGCGTACTTTTACATTCCGTTTTCTGCTTATCGAAATCTGGCTGTTTGAAAGTTCAACAGCAGGCTTGATGGCTGGAAGAACAGGATTGTGCGTGAGTGTGGAGTTGAGGATTTTACCATTTGTTCTGGCATAGGTTTCAGGATCAACTGCATCAAATGCACTTCAGAGAACACCAGCGCCCTAGTCAAACATGATATATTCCTTTCTGCTGGGTGTTTTTCAGAATATAATAGAGCTTTTTTATTGCCAACCCATATGATTTTAATTGTGGCAAGGCAGGTAAGTGCAGTGGAGGAAACAACAGGTGGAAAAAACTGCGGTAAGACAGCAGTGGCTGCACCGTAAACACTGTAATCTGATGGTATTACCGCTTAAAAACACAAGTCAGGACACATTTCGACATCAAGTTGCCCGTTTTAGCATGAACAATGAGCTGCCTTGCTGTCAAACTATTTCATGCCAAAACAATGCTGTTGTATTTATACCTGCTTACAGTAAAACGTGCTAAAATCTAATTTTGAATTGATCGCTAATTACATATTCTGTTTCAGTCGAGTGTAGAGTGAGACTTCGGGGTTTGCGACTGAATTCGTGCCAGAGAGGAAGCGTTTGTACAATGTCATCTTAAACACATTGATTGAGGCCGACAGCTCAACTTTCATAGACTAATTTAGAGCTTCTACTCAGAGTTTCTTCTCATTAAAACAATTCTTTGTGTTCTTAGACACATTTGGAATGTTTTTACACCCAAAATAAATGTCATGTGCTTCACGGGCCGTTCGGCAGTCTCACCTCACTAAAGACTCCACGATGAAATGCAGCTCTCGTTTAAAGAAGAGTACTGAAAATCTCAATTCACTGTCCATCTGTTGAAAGAGATCGGAAGTGTTTTTAAACACAGCCGGGGGCAAGTGCAGGTGGGCTGCATGGATCTTTAATGACCTTGTTCGGTGAACAGGTATCTAGATAAATTCAGGCAATCTGAACTGTAAGTAAAAAATATCTCAAATAGGGGATTTCGAAAAATAAGAAAAACTATCAACAAAATACTGTACATTTAGTCACTTTAAACTGTGTCAAATCCACTATTAAATTATTTTCTAGAGACATTTATGTTTGTATGTCCATAAAGAATATTAATTAATAGTTGATATTAATACCAAATTGTACTTAATTACTTGTTCATTGTATGCAGTATGCAGGAGATGGAATAAAGAAAAAAGATCTAAAAACAGACTCTAAAAACGTCTCTGTTGAAGCACAGTGTTTAAATGTATTTAATTAACTTTTTGTAGTTAATCACACTTTAAGAAAATACATTTATTTTTAAACTAGACAAAATTAATGAGCTTAACAAGATTAGCAATTAGGTAACTATAGAAGTTTATAGTTTTTTTGTTTTTGTTTTTTTTTTCTCCATGTTAATCGTGACTTTTTATAACCGCCAGTTCTGAGTAATTCTTTTCTTGGAATTCTGAGTTTACATCTCACATTTCTTTTTTTTTTCTCCTGAAAGTGTAAATTGTTCAGAATTCTGAAGAAAGAAAAAAAATAATAATTGCAAGCTGTAAATACACAATTCCGAGGAACAAATTCAGAATTGCACAATTGCAAGTTTTTAACCACCAGTTCTGAAAATCCTTTTCTTGGAATTCTGAGCTTCCATCTCACAGTTCTGACTTTTTTTCTTCTGACTGTGTGAATTCTTCAGAATTCTGAAGGAAAAAAAAAAAATGAATTGCTAGATGTAAATTCACAATTCTGAGGACAAAAACAAAACAAAAAAAATCAGAATTGTGAAATAAAAAGTTACTTTTTTTTTTTTTTTTTTTTAAATCCGTGGCAGAAATAAGCTTCCATAGCACACAGGCAAATTCACAGTATAGCGAATGTTTTAACATTATTTGCAGTAGTTCTGCTCAAAGCTTTCAGCATAAACCTTTCCTAAAATTTGTCCAGTGACAATGAACAAACTGGGATGTATAACAGAAGCTTGCAGAGGCGATTCTCACCGCAGTGAAGTCACTTTAACACAAACCAAGAGCCCCCGTGACCCTTCATGAGGGTCGATATGGTCTCATTGGCAACATTTCCATTGGTCTTCCAATCATATTTCCTCGTTTCAGTAATTGTGTTGTATTTGGCGTATTGAAGTGTAATTCCCCCTTAATCCAACAGACACTTCACAATAACACTCGTGTACAAGAGTGCAAGAGAATTTAGATTGGAATACAAGAATCTCTCTTTCTAAAGTAAATACGTGTTAAAGTGGCTCTTGTAATTGTGGCTTTTGATGTGCATTAATGTTAATGTAATAAATAAACATGGCTCATTTGATCTGGTCGTCGGTAGAAACGCTCCTGTATGGGTCTCGCTACTACATGGCAATGCTGTAATCTGTGTGATTGAGCTCATGGCGGGCGTCACACTGACACCGCGAGTGAAAAATGGATGGAGCTTCTTGGCATATTTATGTGAAGGGACGGGAGACTGGAGACTAATAAGAGAGAGGTGGGGGCCCCTGCTGTTGTGTGAGGCAATATCCTCCTGCGGTCCTTGGCCCCTCTCAGGGGACGTCTCTTTAAAGGACATGGGGAGAAAAAAGAGAGCGAGAGAACGGCTGGCACGCTGCCCTCGGAAAGCTCGCTGCTATCTTCTCTTCAAAGGCACTGATTACCCAGCTCTCCCTCTTCATGTAAACGCTCTCTCACACATTCGGCCTGGGGAAATGATGCATTTCATGGGAACGGGGAACAGGGAAGGGGGAGATTTTCATGAGAATGTGACAGTATAAGTACAGAGGAATATCTAATAATATCTAATATCTTGCTGATGTTTCAAAATGTCTTTAGTTTCTTTTAGAAAACACAAAGTAAAAAGGTCAATTTTGGCAATATTGTCAGGTGTGTGTGTGTGTGTGTGTGTGTGTGTATTTTGAGAGACAAATCTGTTGACCTTTTTCAGTAGATGAAATTAATTTCAATAAATGCTAGTTAATTAGTCATTAGGCAACAACACAACTAGCTGCTGGGTGGTGTGATTAAATCTTGTTATTGCTAAAAAAATTAATTAAATAAAACTTTGTTCCTCAGAATTGTGAATTTACATCTTGCAATTATTATTATTTTTTTCTTCAGAATTCTTTAGAATTCACGTAGTCAGGAGAAAAAAGTCACAATTGTGAGATGTAAACTCAGAATTCCAAAAAAAAGAATTTATCAGAATTTATCAGAGTTGGCGTTATAAACTCGCAATTGTGCAATTCTGACTTTGTTCCTCAGAATTGTGAATTTATATCTTGCAGTTCTGACTTTTCTGTCCTTAGAATTGTGAGTTTACATCTTGGAGTTTATAACCCAGCAACAACATAGTTGCTGGATGTTCTGACTAAATCATGTTATTGCTGGGGAAAATAAATAAATAAATAAATAAATAAATAAATAACATTGTATAAGAATTGTAAAATTATTTAATTTCTACAAACTATATAGAAAATATATAGTGAATTTTATCTCATTTGACTTTTTTTTTTGCATTGTGTAACACTTAAAAATATCTATCTATCTATCTATCTATCTATCTATCTATCTATCTCTCTCTCTCTCTCTCTCTCTCTCTCTCTCTATATATATATATATATATATATATATATATATATATATATATATACTGTCACGATCTGCTGGAGCAATGGAACGAGGAGACGAGGAATCCTTCAAATAAAGTCTTTTATTTAAACCAAACACAGGGAACACAGGGAACGTGGGAGACACGGAGCACACAAATGACAATTAACAGTGGACGCTAGAATATGGAAACACAGGGCTTAAATGCAGGGAGTAAACTCAATAATTAATCAAACACAGCTGGACGCTAATGAAACTAATGGAACTAATTGGGGACAGGAACAGGAAAAACCAAATATGGGCACAAGAGGGAGGGAAACACAAGACACGGGGACACAAGTCTGACAGTTACTCCCCCCTCCAGGATGGCGCGTCCCGCGCCATACAGCATCCAACGGGGAAGGGGGTGGGCGCTCTGGTGGCCTCAAGGGACAGGGTGACAGGACAAACGGCCTCCAGGGCGGCACCTGTTCCGGGACACTTGGTGAAGCAGGGAGCTCGGGAGGCCATGGGGGGTCAGGGGATTCGGGAGGCCATGGCCGATCGGGAGAATCGGGAGACCATGGCATAGCAGGAGACTCAGGAGGCCATGGCGGATCCACCTCCGAAGCCGCGGCTCCAGCCCCCCCCCCCCCCCCAAAAAATCCTTGGGGAAATCTACAGGGCTGAACTCAGGGACTGGAGCCCTCCCTGGGCAAAACGGGGGATCAGAAGCCCTCCCTGAGCTTAACGGGGGATCAGAAGCCCTCCTTGGGCTTAACGGGGGATCAGAAGTCCTCCCTGGGCTTAACGGGGGATCAGGAGCCCTCCCTGGGCTTAAATGGGAATTAGAAGCCCTCTTAGGGCTGAACGGGGGGTCAGGAGCCTTTCCTGGGCTGGACTAGGGATCAGGAGCCCTCACTGGGCTTAACTTGGGAACTGGAGCCCTCCGTGGGCTAAACTCGGGAACTGGAGCCCTCCGTGGGCTTAACTCAGGAACAGGAGCCCTTCCTGGGCTTAAACTCGGGAACAGGGATGCGCTTACGTGGAGCTGGCACTGGAGGGAATTCTGGAGGAGCAGGCACAGCAGGGCGCTTTCGAGGAGCTGGCACTGGAGGGCGCTCTGGCCTGGCGGGAGCCACGACCAGCAGGCTTGCCACAGGAACAGCCGGCGGAGTCAGTGGCGGCTGGCGGGCTTTCCTGGGGAACGGCCGGCGGACTCGATGGCGGGCTTGACAGGGGAACGGCCGGCGGACTGGACGGCGGGCTGGTTCTGGATCAGGGCCGGATGATCTCCAGACATCGGAAGATCCCCTCCCTCCAGTTTAGTCCCGTGGTGTCTGGGAGGTCCACGGGGCGATGGAAATTGACCCAGATCCAGAACAGAGAGTTAATGGTGGCATCCTCCAACGCCGTCGCTGCGGCGAGCCTGCAGAATTCCTGGGCGAACTCAAGGAAGGGGAGATCTCTGCAGGTTAGAGCAATGAACTCTGCGGCAGTTTCCATAGCCACGGGGAGAAACAAACAGAAAAACAAAAGACTTCTCAAAAAACTGAAAAAACAAACACGGGGAGAGGGAGCGCCGCTTACTTCTGTATGGGTCCACTGTTCTGTCATGATCTGCTGGAGCAATGGAACGAGGAGGCGAGGAATCCTTCAAATAAAGTCTTTTATTTAAACCAAACACCGGAACACAGGGAATGTGGGAGACACGGAGCACACAAATGACAATTAACAGCGGACGATAGACTATGGAAACACAGGGCTTAAATGCAGGGAGTAAACTCGATAATTAATCAAACACAGTTGGACGCTAATGAAAGTAATGGAACTAAATGGGGACAGGAACAGGAAAAACCAAATATGGGCACAGGAGGGTGGGAAACACAAGACACGGGGACACAAGTCTGACATATACACATAAACACACACACACACACACACACACACACACAATATTTTTTTTATAAATATAGTAAATCTAGTTTTTATATACAGTTTATATATATATATATATATATATATGTACAACTACATAAAACCTATATTTACTGTATTTATGAAAATATTTATTTTAATATTTAAATATTTGTTTTAAGAATATCAAATTTAAACTTAATGGGTGCAAACCTACATAATAAATGAATAAGTGTGACATCAGTGAAAGAAACAGCTTAACATTGTGTAACACTTTAAAAATCAAGTTACAAGTAATATTCTAAAATACAGTATTATTATATAAAATAGTATTATTTTTTTTTTTTACAGATATAGTAAATATTGTTTTTATACACATTTTATAACTGTGTATAAAAAAAAAATATTTTATTTGTAAAGATATTTAATTTCAACATGGTTTTAAGAATATAAAATACAATAAAAATCAGTGTTTGCGAGTTTTTTTTTTTCTTTTGAACTTAATGGGTGCATACCTACATAATAAATTAATAAGTGTGACATCAGTGCAAAATACAAAAAAAAAAAAAATACATAAAAAAAAAAAAAAAAAACGGCTTACCATTGTGTAGCCCTTTAAAAATTAAGTCAGAAGTAATATTATAAAACAGCACAGAGTCATAATGTTGTAGTAATACACCAGTAGTTGACATATTTCTGTACTCAACACCATATGAATCAGATACTAATATATCAGTAACAAGTCTTTTATTCCTGTTTTACCGGTTGGGATTTCCATGAGTCTGAACCGGTGTAATGAAATCAACATTATTACAGTGTAAGTGGTAAAATGCTTTTAACTGCTGCTGTTTTCTGATCTTTGATTGATGAGACAGTGGTGGTTTTGTCTTGTTTCTGTCTGTCAGATGAACACATTTTGTATCATTTATGGAGTTGTGATGCTTGTAGTAATTGAACTATAATAAAAATCTCCTCTGGTTCTTGGACTTTTATTGGTCGCTCTTCATTCTGGCTTTGTTTCTCATTTTTGTTCTTGTTTACTGATGCTAATTTCATATATACCTGTAAATCCTCATTTAGCACATATAATAATGTTCTGATATGAATGGGCTGCGTGTGAGGAGACAGGAATAAAACTTTCACACCCCAGAATTCATAGATTAGCCTGCAACCCACAGGTGCCACATCACCATGGGAACTGTTTGAAAAGCATTAAAGTTACTCAGAACTGCTTCATGCATTTAGAAAAACAAATTCAGTTCCTCTGAACCCAGTCTGCTATTGCTGGAATTGAAATACTGGGCATTTTTGGTGAAATGGAACACAAATTGTTATTGCTAGGATTGGGAGTGTTGGGATTCAGAGAATTCAGCGAAAAGTCTTCTTGCTGCAATACATTGTAATGCTAAAGACAATCTTCATATACGAGGAAAATTTGCACATAATATATTAAGAAATAATAAGAATAAAATCATCCAAATGATGCAATCATATATATATATATATATATATATATATATATATATATATTGGTTATTATTTCAAAAGTTTAGTAAATTGATAACAGTATTTTTTAATTTAAATTCCACCTCAGCTATGTCTGAGCCACATCAAATACTTCTCGTTTTGTAATTGAAATGATTCTTTTACCATGTCTAGCCTACATCAAATAATTAAATCAACAATGTGATGAAATGAAATTTGAAGCAATGTAATGATTCCTGCAACTGAAAGCAATCAGGGATGAACTTCACATGTGTGAATTGCAAGGGTCCCAGAAGTTCATTATTTTTGAAGTTAATTTGAAATTGGTGTTTGCTTTATTTCTGCCCACATAACAGAAATGGGGCTGGAAGGGCCTGGGGTTTCATTTCCGTGCTCTGCGCGCAGGAATCAGAGATCAAAGACACTCGTCGCACTGAACCTGCCACTACTGTCCCTCTCTCTCTCTCTCTCTCTCTCTCTCTCTCTCTCTCTCTCTCTCTCTCTCTCTCTCTCTCTCTCTCTCTCTCTCTCTCTCTCTCTCTCTCTCTCTCTCTCTCTCTCTCTCTCTCTCTCTCTCTCTCTCTCTCTCTGACTCCTCATTCTCGCTCCGTTTCTCTCTACACATCCAGATTCAACTTTCCTTTTCTTTGTGTCTTACATACAAATCCCATCAAACCTTTGTTTTATATCTTTGGGATTGGATTTTTATTTTTTATTTTTCTTAAGATTATACACACACGCACACACACACATAAGAAAATGTAGACTTTGACTTTTAGAAGTCAATATGTTCTTTTATATATACATGCTCATTCTATCAACAGCCTCATCAATGAATTATTCGCATTTTAATTTAAGTATTGATTTGAATTGTGACATTTTGAGTAAAGCAATTTTTCTTATTCATTTATTTATGGTGAATTCTGTAAAGTAGTAGGTATTATATAAAAGTACAATTAAAGAGTTTGGTGCATCTTATCATTAAATTAATAGTGTGTATAAATTATATGAGAACAAGGATACACTATTTCAAAAGAATACACAATAAGAATACATTACTTTTTAAAGAAGTATCTTATGCTCACAAAGGCTGTATGTATTTGATGAAAAATACAGTAAAAACAGAAATATTATGAAAAATTATTACAATTTAAAATATTTTCTACTTTAATATAATTTAAAAAAGTTATTTATTCCTATGATGGCATTCCAAATAAGATATTTGTAAATGAATAAGCATGTATTATTATTATTATTATTATTATTATTATTATTATTATTATTATTATTATTATTATTTCTGGTGAATTTAATATGTAAAGTAATAGCTAATATATAAAGTAAAGTTAAAAGTATTTATTTATATTTATTTATTTAGGTGCATCTTATTTACTGTCATTATATTATATTGTGTATAAATTATATATTATGACAATAAGAGTACACTACTGTTCAAAAGATTTATTTATTTATTTTTTTTTTTGAAAGTCAATTTAAAATACCTGTTTTCTACTTTAATATATTTAAAAATGTAATTTATTCCTGTGATGGCATGCCAAATATGCTTATCTGTAAATGAAAAAAACAAAACAAACAAAAAAAAAACATTATTATTATTATTATTATTATTACTACTATTATTGTTATTATTATTTCTGATGAACTGAATATGTAAAGTAATAGCTAATATGTAAAGTAAACTTAAAATTATTTATTTAGTTATATTTATTTATTTAGGTGCATCTTATTTACTGTCATTATATTTTAATGTGTATAAATTATATATTATGACGATAAGAGTACACTACTGTTCAAAAGATTTTTATTTTATTTATTTATTTTTTCTACTTTTTCTACTTTTTTCTACTTTGATTTCTACTTTAATATATATATATATATATATATATATATATATATATATATGTATGTGTGTGTGTGTGTGTGTGTGTGTGTGTGTTATTATTATTATTATTATTATTATTATTATTATTATTATTATTATTATTATTATTATTATTATTATTATTATTTCTGGTGAATTGAATATTAAAGTAATAGCTAATATATAAAGTAAACTTAAAAGTATTTATTTATTTATATTTATTTATTTAGGTGCATCTTATTTACTGTCATTAAATTATATTATATAATATATTGCCATCTTATTAGCCATGCTTTTAGATATCTTGGAATCAGTTATTAAAAAGGTCAACCACTATTAACTATATATATATATATATATATATATATATATATATATATATATATATATATAAAGTGAGAGCTGTCAGTAATTTAGGACTGTGCATTAATTTAGTAGTTTATTTATTTAAAAATGCAATAAAAAATGTATGTGTTTAATCTTGGCCCCTGAATAAATGAGTGCATCATATAATGAATTTGATGATTTTTTAATTGATTGACAGCCTTAGTAAAAACAATCATTATCATGAAAAAAAAAAAAAAAAAAAACATCATCTGAGCTGGAAGTGTCATAACCGTCCAGAGATTCAGTCGTGTTTTTCACTTCAGCAGCAGTGGACGACACAAACTGAGGAAAAGTATTAGATGTATCCTCTGCCAGAGCAACTCCAGCACGACTAGACACGTGTGGAAGAATATGGCTTATGAAGTCATTGCGGTTGTCTAGACGTGACTAAAACCACATTTGTTTTCAGCAGCTTTGACAGACGTGTTTATTTACATATGGGGACGCCAACGTCCGTGTCAGCATAACGGAGGTGAAAACCTCCACCCACCAGAGAGACAACATACATTTCAACTTGAGCAAGCTGCCAGAAAAACATTTGAGCTGCATTTTGTGCTCAGACGTGACATATGTAACACAGAAACCAGGATCCAAGCCAAGAGATGACATATATTAGATCCTGGAATAAGTATTATTTTCTGAAAATAGATGTTTCGTGAGAGAGAAAGAGAGAGACGGTGTGGAGCCATACACCAATTATTCTGACAAATGGGAAATTCATAAAACCGGGGTGATGAAATAGTTAATTGGCCAGCTTCTTTTCCTGTCACGTTTCTCGTCCAGCCGCGTCAGGTTAACGTGTAATTAGCCGAACGTCACAGACGAGCGTGGAGCGTCACGCCTCTCACAGGTGGATGGACGACCACGGCTTTTGTATCAGCTGACAGCACATCACTGCTCCACAATGAGCTTTACTGAAGCAGTTTGGCTCAAACTCATCCGTATTAAACACTTAGATGTGGGTGAATCAGAGGAAAGACACTGTCGTTCACAAGTTTGGGATCAGTAGGGTTTTTAATGTTTTATAGAAGTCTCTTATGCTCAAGGCTGCATTCATTTGATCAAAAATAATATTTTTGAAAATATTGTTACAATTTTAAATACTGTTTTCTATTTTAATATTATTTAAAATATGATTTATTTCTGTGATGCAAAGCTGATTTTTCAGCATCATTACTCCAGTCTTTAGTGTTGCATCCTTCAGAAATTATTCTAAAACGGTTTTTGGAAGATGTACACAAAGGCTGTATGTGTTTAATTAAAAATACTGTAAAAATGTTATAAAAACAGAAAAATTCTGAAATATTTTTACAATTTAAAACAATTGTTTTTCATTTTAATGTACTTTAAAATGTAATTGATTTCTGTGATGCAAAGCTGATTTTCAGCATCATTACTCCAGTCTTCAGTGTCACATGATCCTTCAGAAATTATTGTAATATGCTGATTTATTATCAATGTTGGAAATTGTGTGCTGCTTCATTTTTTTATTTTTTTTATTTTTTTGGAACCTGTGATACTTTTTTCACGATTCTTTGATGAATAAAAAAGTGAAAAAATGTATTTATTCAAAATAGAAATCTTTTTCTTACAATATAAGTCATTATTAGCACTTTTTATCAATTTAACATATCCTTGCTGAATAAAAGTATTAATTTATTTCAAAAAAAAAAAAAAAAAATGTTCTGACGCCAAGCTTTTGAACGGCAATTTATATGGGTTATATTTCACTCCCAAAGTAAAAGACAAAAAAAATAGTATTCTTTGAAATTATTATTATTATTATTATTATTATTATTATTATTATTATTATTATTATTATTATTATTATTATATTTTATTATTTTTTTATTATATTTCATTTTTATCACATTACAATAATGAGAATAAGGATACACTACTGTTCAAATACGGGTTATTTTATATATATATATATATATATATATATATATATATATATATATAATAAAACAGTAAAATTATGAAATATTTTTACAATTTAAAATAATAATAATAATAATTTTTTATTTTAATGTACTTTAAAATGTAATTTATTCCTGTGATGTAAAGCTGAATTTTCAGCATCATTACTGCAGTCTTCAGTGTCGCACGATCCTTTAGAAATCATTCTAATATGCTGATCTGCTGCTCAAGAAACATTTCTTATTATCAATGTTGAAAACAGTTTAATATTTTAGTGGAAACTGTGATCTTTAATAAACTGAATGTTTAAAATAACAGTGTTTATTTGAAATGGAAGCCTTTTGTAACGTTATATATGTTTTACTGTCAGTTTAATATGTCCTTGCTGATGTCTTTCAAAGAATTTCTTACAAAACGTTTAAATCTAAATGTTATTTCGATTGAAATGTGACCTAGCCCTTTCTTGGCAGTTGTAAGTCTCGCCCACATTGACAGCCGCACTACTATTCTTGCTAAACCGCGGCGTCCCTCATTGACAACATTAAAAGTAATTACGTCTCCAGTGCAGTCAATGTAATTTGCAGTCTATTAGTGACAAATTCATTGCCATGCAGAATTGAACAGAGCATGATTAAAGACAAGCCGGTGGACCCTGAGATCTCTTCAGGTGGATTCGCTTTGAAATTATGCCGCAATTAACAGCTTTCGGACAGAAAGCGACGTCAGGCTGCCGGTCGATGATTGGAAGTTGTTGTTTGGTGTTCAGCTGTTTTTGTGTTTGAAAAACACACCAGCCTCTGAGGGGAATGTTTAGAACCGACCGCTGATTAACGAATGCCGAAACAAGTTCAAAGGAATGGAAAATTAAAGCGTAAAGATTTCTGAAATCTGGTCCATTTGTTTTCATGTTTTCATCTTTGATGCTTGCCATTCCTCCAGTTGTGTTTCAGCCAGCTAGTTTTCACAGGTTGTTTTTGAAACCCCTTTAAGCTGTTTCAATATAAAATGAATCATAAAAGAGTTAGGGCTTGTTTTATCTTACAAGACAAATGAAATGGATATATATATATATATATATATATATATATATATATATATATATATATATATATGTATATGTATATATGTATGTATATGTATATGTATATATATATGTATATGTATGTATATGTATGTATATATGTATACATACATTGCTCAAATTAGCACTGCTAATATATAATGTATAAATGTAAAAATGTATACACACACACACACACACACACACAAATACAATATTATTCAAATATTATTAACCATTTCCAATTATTTCCTAAATTAATAATATTGGATGTTTTACTTTTGAGATCTTTTAATATTAGATGTTTTACTTTTGAACTTTCTGTAAGTCTCTATTATTTCGTAAATTAATAATATTGGATGTTTTACTTTTGAATTTTCTATAAATCTCAATATTTTTATTACTGTAAAAATTATTGTAATACAAATAATAAATTGTCATAAATTTGAAGTAAATAAATAAATAAATAAATAAATAAATACATAAATAAATAAGTTAATGTTATTAAAAAATAAAAATAAAATAAAAATAAAAGTTATTTATTTTTTGTTTATGTGTGTGTGTGTGTGTGTGTGTTCTCTGTTCTCCATTATATATAGTTCCTACAACTAGGCTTATGTCATTGTTTATATATTTTGTGAAATATGACCCAGCCATTTCTTGATGGGTTTTGTGAGTGTTTGAAGTGTTTTTGAGTGTTTGAATCTCTGGGTTGAACTGGGATGTTCAGTTTAGGTCATCAGACAGACGTCACAGACGAACGTGCTCTTCACGGCTCTGTTGACCTCTTCCTCCTTCCACTTCATCAGCCTCTCCATCTCTCCTTCTGTCCTCCACTGCAGCCGAGAGCTGCTTCTGCATAATTACAGGCCAGGGGTTAAAAAGTGTCTCAAAACCATGTTTTCCGTCTGACAGCTGAGCTTCAAAGCCAGAGATAACTCACAAGTTTCATCAAGGAGAGCTCCGATAGCCTGTTGTATTTGTTTGTTTATGCATTATTTTGCTGCTGTTTCTACCACACATTCAACTCCCTAATGCATTTGTCACCAAACCGCACGGAAGGCCAATCTCAGCATTCAGGTTTCGACTCGAGAGTGACTCAGAATAGACTAAGATTAGATTTAGGTTCTTAAACGCACCCTGTATGCTGTTAACTTCAGCCGCAGATCTACAATTATACCGTAATTGTGGTAAATTCCTCTCAATATGAATGTGAAATACGGAACATGAAGAAGACATTAATTTGAAGTCGGTGCCCATTAAGGGATAATCGATGTGCAGCTGCCATAATTTCCTCTCTCGATTATGCAGTCTGCTGAATGTGCTCAGCGTCTCTGACTATTACTGCGCTCGGATCAGTTTTTACAGTTTGATGACATGGAAAATTGACATTTGTTTGGTGGCGCAGGCGTTGGCTGTTTGTCTCTGGTGTAAATCCCCGCCGCGGCTGACAGCACTGGTGCTGTTTGTGGACACTGTTCTGATGTTCCAGCGCACGCCGTCGTCTGTTTGCTAAATTGGGTCAAATTCTGGAAATGTGCCGGAGCTCCTCCTGCAATATTCATGACATGACATTTCAGACTCCAGACATGTTTTCTAATTGGTTGACGCAGTTAATCACTGATCCCTTGTATTGCGAGTTGAAAGCGGCCGGGAAAAAAAAAAAAAGAAGAAGAAGAAGATGGAGCAAATTAGAAACAGCACAAGGGTGTGAGACAAAGGCAATTAAACAAATGAGGCAATTAAAAAAATGACATGGTATATTTATTATAGATCACTGAGACGTTTAGATTCTTTCATCATTCACTGGAGGGAATCTGAAGCGGGGCGTTTTATGCAATTGCATGCGATATTTTGATGTATGCAATGGTGTTTATGCGTTTTAAAACTTAAGGCGGTGCTAAATGATCCGTGGAAAAACATCGTAGAAAATGGAACTAATTAATGATGATGATAATGATGGTGATTATGTAATAATAATAATAATAATAATAATAATAATAATAAATTGATGTTTTACTTTTGAAGTTTTTGCAAGTGTAATCATTCATTACTGTAAAATTTACTGTAATAATAAAAAAAATATTTCAATAGCACAAAATATAGAATACATTTAATAATAATAAAAATGTTGTTGTTAAATGTATTATATATTTTGTGCTACTGAAATCATAACTTTTTGTATTACAGTAAATGTTACAGTAATAAGAATGATGAGACTTGCAAAAACTTCAAAGGTGTCAATTTATTATTACATAATAAAAATAATAATAATAATAATAATAATATTAACAATTATTATTATTATTATTATTATTATTATTATTATTATTATTATAAAGCTATACATGCACACAATAGTAATAATATTGTAAAAATACTATTATATATATATATATATATATATATATATATATATATATATATATATATATATAATAAAATAGTAATAATACCATAAATATATAAATAAATAATTGAAATAATAATACTAAATTACTTAATATAACATTATAATATAACAGTACATAATATAATATAATATAATATAATATAATATAATATAATATAATATAATATAATATAATATAATATCATTAGTGCTGTCGATCAATTTAAAAAATTAACTAATCAATCACATTTTTTTTTTTCTGGAATGAATCACTATTAGTTGCGATTAATCCCACCTAACATTAAAATAAAATAAAAAAATGCTTTTATATTGCAATAATTTCACATTCAATCTTCAAATTAATGTAGAAACAATGTAAAGACAGTATATTTTTAATATTTGTTTAACGGCATCTTTTTTTTATGACTGAAGGCGAGTATCATTGATACCAATACTGATGTCTCTATGAAACAGATTTAATTTTTCTAATATTTAATCATTGTCTGTCTGCAATGTTGACTATTCTAACATTACAGTTTAATTGAGAGCTATCAATTTTAACATTTATTAAACTTAAAAAAAGTAACAACTTCTAATTTAAGAGAATTTAAAAACAATCTTCACATAAACCCATTATAATGTCATATTTACCTGTGCTCTTAAGCAAGAAGGAAATATACAGAAATTGAATGAAGTTATTAAACACTAAATTCTAAATTAAATATCGATGAATCCTTAAAGCTACAAAAGTTATTGATTTCCTCTTTTTTTCTTTTGTTCTTTGATTAACAGATATCACAGCAGCTGGATTATTAGATTATTTGACTGCTATTACATTAAGAGCTGCCGCTGCTGAATGTGACACAGATCTGACACGCATGCTCTTAGTTTCATTCACGCTTTAATATGAAATGATACAGGCTACAGTGTGTGCCGCCGTATTTGTGCGTGCAATTAAAGAGCATGCGCTATGAGCACAGTATAACGGCGTACAGGATTTTAAACTGTGAAACAGTTATGTCAGTATATTACATCTGGGTACATTTTGAACATTTAAGTCAACACACAAAAGCACTGAATATAATATAATATAATATAATATAACTTTTTATTATAATTTTAATTCCAATTTAAATTAGATATGCATATTTCTGGATAAATCATATCTAACTAGTTCCTGTGTGTCTGTGGACTGCAGGGAATGTTTTTAGTGCCTTTTAAACATTGAGAATCACTTCTATTACTAATCAGCACTGCCCTGAAGGAAGAACAGCATCACAAGTTAGTGACAGTGGTGAACTGGGAGAGGTGAGGTGTGTTTTAGCCTCCATTGTGTGGCCAGAGTCTCTGCTATCCTGCTGAGCCACTGCTAATGTGAGTGCAAACAATGGCCTCCTTGAGGAAATGGAAAGAGTCTTGAGGGGAAGTGGTGTCAGTGGTCAGGGTGATAACCTGGCACCTAGCAATTACTGTCAGCGCTGCTCATTAATCTGAGAGAGTCCTTTATTTGCCTACAAGCAGCTGCCACTGCTGCCTTCCCGTCCTGAAGACGCGGCTCTGGCCCGGTGGTCATTTGTGCTCACTCTGCAGCTCAAGGGGGATTGACTGAAGGAATGCTAAATTTGGGCCGTTTTTCAATTGGTCTCTCCGATGTTTCTGAGGGTGGATGTGTTACTGTTACTGTTGCTATTTACTATTTAGTATTTATTTTCAACAGTGGCTCTCTGGTTAAAATGTTTTTTTTTTTTTTTTGGTCTTATGAAGTATTCTAATTTGTTGAGATAGTGAATTGGTGGGTTTTTTGTTAAATGTGAGCCAAAATCATCACAATTAAAACAACCAAAGACTTAATCTACTTCAGTCTGTGTGCACTGAATTTATTTAATACACAAGTTTCACAATTTGAGTTGAATTACTGAAATAAATGAACTTTTCCATGATATTCTAATTTATTAAGATGCACCTGTATTATACACAAGAAAGGTGTTCATAATGACTTAATAATTATTAAATGTATTTTGTCTCAGTTAACATTTATTTATTTATTTATTTATTTATTTGTTTGTTTGTTTGTTTTGAATGAAAAATATCAATGCTTTTAATAAGCAACAACACAGTAAATTGTTCAAAGATTACAGTAAAGACATTTATAATGTAACAAAAATAAATAAATTTCAAATAAATGATGTTCTTTTGAACTTTCTATTAATCAAAGAATCCTGAAAAATAAACAAACAAACAAACAAACCACTTGTGGTTTTTGGTCAAAATTGAAAGAATTAATACATTTATTCAGTAAGGATACATTAAATTTGTCCTAAGTATCAGTAAAGATATGCATAATGTTATAAAGATTTCTTTAAAAAAAAAAAAAAAAAAGGAAGAAGATGCTGTTCTTTTGAGCTTTTGAATTTTGAACCCTGAAAAAAAAAATTGTCATAGTTTTCACAAAAATGTTCATGATAATTAGAAATGTTTATTGTACGCGAAAATCAGCATATGATTTCTGAAGGATCATGTAACACTGAAGACTGGAGCAACGATGCTGAAATTTCAGCTTTACCATCAGCAATAAATTACATTTTAAAATATATTAAATTACACAATATTTCACAGTATTACTGTATTTTAACCAAATAAATGCAGCCTTGGTGAGAATAATAGACTAAAAACATTTTTTTTAAAACACACTGACACCAAATATTTGAACAATTATATAAGAAAAATTATGTATCACAATATAATTTTGTCAATATTGTCATTTTGGTTCATATACTGCGTGCTGTTTTTAGTCAAGGAAAGCATATTCACAAGAGCTCTGTGATATCACAAAAAGGCAGCGGAGGAAACAGAAAGAAGAAAAAGTGAAAAAACGGGTGTTCCTGACAGAGCTGGGTTTTCCCTCAGGCTAGACGACCCCCAGCTTCCTCCTGACGAACGCCTGCTATCTTTCTCGCATCAATCTCATCCGAGCGCTGATGTATCAGGAAATAAATGAGAGGAGATCTCCACCTCTTCTGTCACTGCCTTAATGTGTAAGATAAGCAGCTCCATATAATTACAATCCTCCAAAATAATTGTAACAAGAGGCTAAACGCTTAGCTGTAGTTTTAATTAGCCCATGCTTCAAATTAATAATTGCCGCTTAAATCAGAAATCAGGCCCGCTGTTGTGGCGGCTGCTTCGTTCTAATAACAGTGGCACTCGTTGGCTGTTTATTACATTATTTCTCTATGGGAGGCTTTCACCGGGGGCTGCAGAGGGGAAGAGGAGGGAGAGAGAGATGCAGGCGCTCTTTTTGGTTATCTTTCGAATGCAGCAAAGCTCAGCTAAGATTAAATTCATTCGCTTTTCCATGGATATCGCTGTTCATTCCCCCCCTTCGTCGGCGGTGCTGGGAAGAGGCAGAGGAGAGGTGGAGAACGAAAGAATGGAAGGAGAAAACTGCCAATGCCACATATTCCAGAATGTAATCATGCCACCAACAACATCGGCGTAATAAACCGCCTGGCCGCCGCTGTTTAACATACGCTGTGTTGTCAACACATGGAATATATGGCCCTGAGAAATTTTGGTAATGTGTTTATGTGAAGTCTGAATATATCACTGGTATGTTCTCAGAGGAAGGAAGGTGGGCAGCGCCTCCTCTGATGCATGGGAAGAGAAAATTATTGACTGAACCAAAATCAAGCAAAACAAACATTACGAAAGAGGGGATTAAATCGAGTCTTACTTTAGAGATTGTCAGAGTTTGCTTTGACCTGAGTTTGCCTCGGGTCTCTATGATAGTCTGGCCAGTGTTGTTTTAGAATTGTTGAGATGCTATTATAGTTTTAAATATATAGCTTTTCTTTGTATCTAAACGCAGCAATTTAGACTCAAAACTGGACACAGGAGCTGAATAACCGTGCAACAAGAACTGACAATGAACAGAAGAAAACACAGGGCTTAAATACAGTGAAACAAATCATTCAAACAGGTGCAGACACTAATCAAGTCAATTACTAACTAAGGAACAAACTAGAGGTAGGAAAATCAAGACTAGGTCAAACAAGAAATACTAGAACAAAACCAAACAGAACAAACATACACGTGACACCCTTATTCTTGACTAGATATATTTTCAAAAACCTACATGCAATAAAAATATTATGTCTGATACATTATTATCGTGCTAAAGAAAATTGTAACACATATTTTATACACTTTCTCATTTAAAAATGTTAAACGATATTTACATAGAAATTTTATCAGTAATGACAGTCATATTATGAAATTTGTTATCACTGATTTTATGTGGAGAATAGAAAATAAATAAATAAATAAATAAATAAATAAATAAATAAATATTACAGATGTTAACTTTGATGGCCCTCAAAATACATTTAGCAATTATTTAAGGCATTATGAATACCTTTCTTGTGTATAATATAAACTATATCAAAAAAATTAATTTGTCAGGAAAAAATCATAAATAGAATAACTGATAATTACATTGTTGTTGTATGGAAGAAAGTTATTAATATATGATAATAGATTGATATTGTGCTATTTTAATACAATATACTTAAACAAACAAACAAAAAAAAACAAACAAATAAATAAATATTACAGATGTTAACTTTGATGGCCCTCAAAATACATTTAGCAATTATTTAAGCCATTATGAATACCTTTCTTGTGTATAATATAAACTATATAAAAAATAAATTTATGAGAAAAAAATCATAAAAAGAATAACAGACAATACATTGTTATGTATGAAAGAAAGTTGTTAATATATGATAATACATTAATGTTTTGCTATTTTAATACAATATAATTAGTGCTGTCAAACAATTAATCACAATTAATCGCATCCAAAATAAATGTTTTTGCTTACATAATATATGTGTGTGTACGGTGTTCATTTATTATGTATATATAAATACACTCACATACATGTATATATTTAAGAAAAATATGCTATTTATGTTTTAAATACATTTATATATATAAAATATGTGAATATATATACATGTGAATACATGCAAATATTTTGAAAATATATACTGTATGTGTGTGTATGTATTTATATATACATATTAAATATACACAGTACACACACATACAGTATATTATGTAAACAAAAACTTTTATTTTGGATGCAATTAATCGCGACTAATTGTTTGACAGCACTAAATATAATAACACTTTATATTGTTTATATATATATATATATATATATATATATATATATATATATATATATATATATATTATATAGTGTATTATAAAGTAGCACGACCAACAGTAATAATAGCACTTTCAACAGTAATAATATTTTCATATTACAAAACAGTAATAATATCAGTGACTTGTTGGGAGAATATTCATGTAAAAACTCAGTGTCAGTGTTGTAATTAGTTTGTGGCATTACCTTTACCATACTAGTGTATAACATACAGGCTGTTTTTCCCCCACTATGAGGAGAAATCACGCTCACACATGCAGCCCATTGTCTTCACACTGTTAAGCTGTCTCACACTGCTGCAGTCATAACTAGGGGTTATTTGCACCTCAGCGCTCTTACTTTACTTTCTTAATCGTCTCTAGCACCCTCTCACTGCCCAGTGCAGCGCTCTGTATTTGGAGGGTAATGCAGTGTCAGGGGACCCAAGTGCCTGCAAGGCTCTGCCACTGACAGCTGTAAATTTGATTTATCGTCCTGTCAGGTGGCTATGTCAGGTGTGCCCAGCACGCTGACATAAAGATAACTGACATCTTGCTGTCATTAATGCCTGGGAAGCACCGTCAATCTCTCGTCGCTGTATTTATTCCCACTTTTCTTTGTCACTTATTTCTTCCTCGACCCCTCAGAAGAAGCACCTGTCACCCCTAGACCAGGCCTTGTTTTTCTCGCACCGTTTCATCTCCCGCCTTCTGGAATAATTTGGTGATGGATTAAACGGCGTGGCTGAAGCCGCGGGACTCCGAGGTACGGCGAAGGCCGATTGAAGACGGACTGATTCCAGCTCTCCGGCTCGCTGTGCTATCCATCACCTCCAAGAGCTGGATGACTCTCTGTTGCTCTGGGAAAGTGTCCTATTAGCAGGAGTTGATGAAATAAGTGTTTGAGGTATCTTGGGTTTTAACAATGTTGACATTAGATGAAAGCAATGATTCTATCAGCGGAAAGTCAAAATAATGGTTGTTTTTAAATGGTACAATTGAAGGGATAATATAGGGAGTTATAATAGCAAAAATTTTGTGGCATGTTGTATAAAACTGAGGCACCCATTTAAAATGTTAACCGCGACCAGAATACTACAATTATTGATAATGCTCACATTTAATTGTATTGGAAGTCTTTGTCATTGTGCTTTTGATTTATTTTATGTTTTGATGGCATTCGTGTCTGATACTAAGTTACTGTATTTTTACTGTTAATTTTTTTTTTTTTTTTAATATTTCATATCGATGTAACAAAATATTGCAATAGTAATAAAATTGTTTATTATTATTATTATTATTATTATTATTATTATTATTATTATTATTATTATTATTATTATAGTTTATGGTAAAAATATTATGAATATTAGTATTAAGATAGTTTAGAATAAATAAATAAGTAAATAAATAAATAAATAAATAAAATAGCCAAAAAATGTTGTGATTCTATATCAATATAACTACAATAATAATAATAATAATAATAATAATAATAATAGTCCTAATGACATCACAGCCTTACAAACAAGCACAGCAAACCTTGATCCTTTTTTCAGATTTTTTCACATATTTTTTAATCTGAGAAATTGCAATTCATTTTCCCCCCAGACTGTGCAGCTTTACTTAGCGTGTCCAATTTTAGCAAAAATTCTATAAATTTCACATTTTAAAAAAAACAAAAAAAAACAGCAAGAAACAATATAATAGCAAGAGCAAGAATCAAAGTTGCAGTTACGAGATAAAAAGTGACATTGTGAGATACAAAGGCACATTCAACTTTTTTTTTTTTTTTTTTAATGTTTTCTACTCCACCAATCAGGCTTCCAACCTTTCGCTCACCATAAATTTGTTAGAGAAAAGTGTCGTTAGCATGCTAATTTGTTTTTAAAGGACAGCATATCTATTGAAGCATGTCATGTATCCTTCAGTGAGTGAATGACCAAACAAATGACCAGACGAGCGCTAAGAAATCCTCATATGTGTACATAATAGGCCAGCCAAATGAAAATTCACCATTTCTATCACGCCGTTGTTCCTCCTCAGGGACCGATGCTAATGCTACAGCTAGTGGCTGTGGTGTGTGTGTGTCCCTGAGGGAGGCCTGTGTTAACCTGGGGCCATTCTGCATTATGATAATGACAGAACCGAGTCTACGGGTCCTAATCAGCCACTGTCAGCCCATAACACCGGCCCCAGGGCCAACCAGCCACAGCTAGCGTTGCACACACTCAGCTTAGCACCCCACATGTTTGTTTCCTCGCTAATAGACAAAGTTTGTTAAATGGTAAGTCGTTTGCAGACGTTAAATAACTCAAAAGAGGCCTGGTAGAGGAGCTGCTTGAATGAAGTCATCATTTTCATGAATGTAAAGAAAAATACGAGGCTGACAGAGTCCCTCAGAGGGCGACGCTTGGGTTTTCATTTGTGAAATCATTTACTCTGCACGCTGAATTCGTGATTGTCAACTACCGCAGTATGACATCTGCCTTTGTTTAAAACAAGCTTGAATTTCCTGTAACAATCCCCCACACTGATTGCCATATGAGGTCCTTCAAATCTAAATAAACACTCCCCGAGGCTCCAGCGTCTCAAACAGAGCTGCCTCTTCCTGGCAGTCTCCTGTCTGTTCCTGCAAAGCATCTGTGCACCAATCCAGTTACTTTATCTCCTCCGCCACGCTCTCCTCATCTGCTTAGTGTCAGCTTGGGCCTATTAGACAGATAAGGGCTTCCCTTGAATCTCTTACAGGCAGGGTTTTTGCCGTCGATTTCTCGCATGCCAACTCGAATCACGCTCTTACTCTCTATCGTTCTTTCTCTCTCGTTTCCCGCAGTCATTACGAGCAGGACCGCTCGGCGCTGAAGAAGAAGGAGTGGGAGCGAAGGACACAGGAAGTGCAGCAGGATGAAGACTTGTTCTCTACCGGATTTAATCTGTTTGGTGAGCCGTACAAGGTAAGGGTTTTGCCAAAAGGCCTAATCAGAGTGCACACACACACACACACATACACACACGCACTCGTCATCTGACGCAGGGCATCGCTCCAGCTAAAGGATGCTGAGTGGCTCTCTTTACATCCAATATTTACTCAACTCTTGCCCCCCCACCTCAGGTTCAGCTGGAATTGGTTTGAAGGAACACTTACGATCAGGGTTATGTAATTTTTTAGATGCCTGAGTGAAATATTACTTTTAGGATTAAAGTTAGGATGTAAAGGGTCGAGTTATATCCAAAACTGGAAATAAGCATTCGAAAAAGGACTGTGCTACATTTTAAAGGGCTAGTTCACTCAAAAAAATTACAATTCTGTCATTAATTACTCACCCTCATGTCGTTCCAACCCCGTAAGACCTTCTTTCATCTGCTGAACACAAATTAAGATATTTTTGATGAAATCCGAGAGCAACTACCACGTTCAAGGCCCAGAAAGGTAGTAAGAATATTGTTAAAATAGTTCATGTGACATCAGTGACATCAACTTTAATTTTATGAAGCTACAGGAATACTTTTTGTGTACAAAGAAAACAAAAATAACGACTTTATTCAACTTATTTTAAAGTTGAACCACTGATGTCACATGGACTATTTTAATGATGTCCTTACTACCTTTTTGGGCCTTGAATGGGCCTACGTTGTTGTCTATGCAGGGTCAAAAAGCTCTCGGATTTCATCAAAAATATCTTAATTTGTGTTCTGAAGACGAACAAAGGTCTTACGGGTTTGGAATGACATGAGGGTGAGTAATTAATGACAGAATTTTCATTTTTGGATGAACTGTCCCTTTAAAGTCAACGTGAAATGGTATTCAATTTACTAGTTTATATTGTCAACCAATTACCAACAAAAATGTCTGAATATATATAGTATTTTCAAAAATTGCTTTTTTTTGTCAATTTAATAATTCTACAATAAAACATTAGCTACCTTTCTTTTGGTATTTCTACCAAAAAATTGCATATTAAAAGTAAAACAGAATATTCAACAATTTTGTCTAGTGGTACTTGGATTGTTAAAAGCTGGCATTACGTACTCCAAATGGAACCCGAACTAAATGCGAATTTACAGTTAATTAAGAAAAGGGTGAAAATTTGGTCCAGGCAATCAGGCTGTATTTATTTAAGCTTGAGCCTGCTGTGATCCATAACAGTTACTCTGGCATGGAGGTGAAAGGTCAAATTCACGCTCAAGAGCATACCCAAACCATAAATCTACTTTGTCAAATTTATCTTTATATCCTAGTATTCCATAACCTTTATTACATTATCATAACTGCAGTATTGCAACGGTTAACAAGAAAGGCCATACCTAAATTACAGTGCCTAAATAGCTATTTAGCTATTGGCTAACATTGATTTCCCTTCACAGATGGCCTAAATGACATCAGTCGAAAAGTAAAGTAGTTATTACACTCTTCTGGATTATGAAAGCAAACAGGAATACTGTTCACAGATGAATTGTAGATAGAAAGATCTGGAATATGTATTAAAGAAGTAAACAGGGTTTCAGAACTGTTGAATGGCAGCAGAATAAAACACCTGAAGATGCACTAGCACTTTCATACATGTCACCACTCAAAGAACATCACTTTTCTTGCGTCAATAAGCGTCAAGGTCGCACTTCCAGCCTCAGGTAGCTTATCTGTTTCCTTAGCCAGCTGTTAGCAAGGGCCAAGACAGACCATCTCAGAGAGTGAAGCACTGTCATTACGGCCGTCCCCAGGTCCTCAGGGGCCAGAGAGCAGGATCAGTTTTCCCCAGTGCCTCTGCGTTCAGTCAGAGCCTTTCACCCCGGAGCATCATTAAAAGTCTGGATGAGGATGATCTTACCGTCACTCGGCACTTACTCATGCCTTAATTGTTTCATCTGTGTCGTTTCCGCGATACTGTCATGTAAACAGTTGACGGAATGAGTCGTGACAGGTTATGACAACATTTTACGGCTTTGGTTTTGACACAGGAAAGGGATTTTCTGTCTTTTAATAGCAAGTTTTCACTTGAGCGTGGCTTGAAGACTTCTTCTGGTTTGAGTGACAGCGTCGCTTAGAGTTTGGCAGTTAAACGGCCGCAAAAGCTATGATTGAGGGTTATTTTAGCTCGATCGAGTTGAATAGTCAACATACTGTGGGATAAAGCATATGTCAGCTTGTATATTTTAGTTCTGTCAGAGGATCTGTGATAATTGATGCAGATATGTAAAATGATTTATGAGCTCGATTTACCATCGGGAACATCTGAGTTTAGTTTACTAGAAGAGCTAATTCCCTCATAATTGGTGTTCAAACATGATAGCATGTCTAAACTGGAGCTTTGAAGCAAGGAATGCCTTTTTTGTAGAAGGGCCTGAAATTTGTCTGTTGCTTCCCACAGAGCAGAAGGAGAAAGATGTAGTGCTGCCTTCTTTTTTCGAAGGCTAATTACAGTTCTCTTAAGACAAGGCAAGCTCTCTCCCCCTCCTTTTGGTTTCGCGTTTGTTTTTTTTTCTCCTTAACTTCATATCTGCATTCCCTCTCTCTCTCTTTCTCTAATCAGCTCTACACATGCCATTTATCTTCATCTGGTCCAGACCTCTTCCTCTTAGCCTCTGAAATTAGTTGCCTCAACATCAGAGCTCTCTGCTAAAAAACAACTTCAGCCTCATATATAAAGCTAAAATTGGGTCGCTGCTGACGTCGAGCCGGAGCTGTGAGCGGAGCTTTTGTTCAGAGTTTTAATGTGAGAATCATTGGTCTCTGAAATGCTTACAGGGTGACATCAGGTGAAGGGTACATTTGTTGCTTCTTTTGCTTGATTTATATAGCGTTTGTAATGATGAAAATGGTCCCAAAGCAGCTTTAGGGGTGCCGAGACTAAATCCCCAGCGAGCGAGCGCAAGGTGTTTGTGATAATGAAAACTCTCTAACTAAGGACGGAGATTGGCTACAAGGTGAACATGGCAGTCTATGGTCGCTCAAGAAGAAAAACTTCATAAAAGCCATCAGTCATAAATCCAAGATCTCTATTTTGTAATCTTTTTGTTATTTGTCCAAGGTTTTTGGACAATTAAGACACATTTACATCTGATTTCTAGTCAGTTTGCAGTTGTCCACGTATATACATTATCGATAATAAATTTTGAATAATAACGATTTTTTAATATTTTTGAAATAATGATTTCTGAAGGATCATGTGACACTGAAGACTGGAGTAATGATGCCGAAAATTCAGCTTTGCATGACAGGAATAAATTACATTTTACAATATATCCACATAGAAAACATAGTTGTTGTTGTTGTTGTTGTTTTTTGTTTTTTATTGTAATAATATTTTACAATATCATCATTTGTATTTGTATTGCATTTTTGATAATATATATATATATATATATATATATATATATATATATATATATATATATATATAAAGGTTTTTGGACAATTAAGACACACTTAAATATAATTTTTTGTCAGTTTACAGTTTCCACCTATATACACCATTGATCATAAATTTGGAATAATTACAATTTTTTAATGTTTTTAAAAGTATCTTATACTCACCAAGGCTGCATTTATTTGATTAAAAATACTCCCCCCAAAAATTGTGAAAATTATTTAATTTTAAAAGAACGGTTTTCACTTTTTAAATATTTGAAAGTGTAAGAAAATAAATACTTGTAATCAGCAAGGACACGTTAAATTGATTAAAAAAGACAGAAGATATTTCTATTTCAAATAAATGCTGTTCTTTTGGACTTTCTGTTTCTCAAAGAATCCTGAAAAAAATGTTTCTTGTGCAGCAAATCAGCATATTAGATTGATTTCTGAAGGATCATGTGACACTGAATACTGGAGTAGTGATGCTGAAAATTCAGCATTTTGCCACAGGAATAAATTACATTTTAAAATATATTAAAATAGAAAGCAGCTTTTTAAAAATTGTAATGATGTTTCACAATTTTACCATTTGTATTTGCATTGTATTTTTAAATGTAGCCTTATTTAAAAAAACAAAAAAAAAAAAAAAAAAAAAAAACAATGTATGAATGTATTGCTTTAGAGAACAAAACTCAAATCAAACCAAGACCACTTGTTTGCGGCACTGCAGTGCAAAAACCTTGTGATTGAGCCTTGAGAACCCACCAGGAGTCTTGAGTAAGTAATTGTAATTCTTGTCAGCACAAACATGCCTCCTTTTTGTGAAAATTAGGCTTATTATAGATTTATTCACAAAACACAGTGCTATTCGCTTGGTGCAATTAATGGTGCATTATTAGGAAGGCAGGGGGTAAAATGACTTCCATTGAATAGACATGTTTGTTTAAATTTTCTATTGATCATGGCAGTTATTCATCAAATGATGATCAAATGATGGAGAACGACGTTATAAACAGGCATACATGAGGTGTAGTGTGCACGCTTTCAGCATTTTAAAGAGCTGATTCGGGTGATCACAGTGGTGCTAGATTGTGTGCTCTGCTGCATCCTTCGTAATCTAGCACTGCAAGATGGGGAATTGTGCCGTGAAAATTGCATTTGGCACTAATTTCGTGGGCGCGTGTGCGCCGTTACCTGATTTGTGTAATTCCTTTAGTGAATCGGGCACAAAAACAACAAAGACAGCACATGCAAATTAACAGCACAATCAATGGGCACAATTCATTCTTACTGAATTCCCCCATTGTCTCACTTCACTAGTGCACTGGACAAGGAGTGAGCCATTTCTATGGCTGTCCAGTGCACTGAAATGTTCATTCCCTAGAAATTCCCAGAATGCACCTTAAAAACAGTGAACATCAGTTGCTCTTTATGTTAACTTACCGGAAGTGTTGTTATGTTTAAAGGATTTATTTATTTAATTATTTATTTATTTATTTATTTATTTATTTGTATGTATGTATGTATGTATTTTATTTTATTTTATTTTATTTTATTTTATTTTATTTTATTTTATTTTTACATAATATTAATATTTATTTAATTTTTTATTAGATAGATAGATAGATAGATAGATAGATAATAGTTAAATAAAATAAAAGTAAAATAAAAATATAAAAGTTTATAATGTGTTTGTGTATATGTACATACAGATTTTATGTATTATTTATACGTTTATTTATATATCAGTGTTATTTCAGTATTATTTCTATACTAAAATTGTATTTAGTAATATTTCCAGGTTTAACTTTAATTTTAGTGTAACTGAGTAATTTTGTTATGTGCTATTGTCATTTTTATTAGCTTGTCTTTTATTATTTCTACTTCAACGTTTTAGTCATTTTAGCACTTCAACTTGAAATTATTATTATTATTATTATTATTATTATTATTATTATTATTATTATTATTATTATTATTATTATTATTATTATTATTATCATTGTGCCAAGGCACCATTTCTATTTTTTGTTTAATTTAGATTTTAAATTAAATTTAAAGTTTATTTATAATTTATATCATTTGCATATGTCATTTGGTATGTTATATATATGTATATATTTTTTTTTTATTCAATGGAATTCATAGATTTTTAATGAAGGCACATTTATTCTAAATTTCGGAGGCACTGTACATGAGCACTGTACTGGAAAAAAAAAAAAAATGCACACTTGATAAATGGAGGCTCAAACCATTTCTGAGTGAGTTTGCATAGAGAATGTAATTGTTCCTGGCCCACAGGAATGTGCTGTCCTAGCATTCCTCGCTGCAGCTGTGCGGTTGCATCACTCCCCTGAATGATGTGCTGTGCTTTGAACCTGACTCCATTCAGCGAGCCACACTGTGTCCTGTCAAATGTGAGAGGGATTTGGAGCTCAAAGCGGCCGCTGAAGCGGAGCACAATGAAGGATCCAGACAGGAGCTCTGTGAGAGCATCTTGCCGCCGAAGACGCTGCAGTGTTTAAAAGATTAACAAGAAAAGCGCTACGTGAATATGAGTACGCCCTCAAAATGTGAACGAAAGTTAAAGGTGCCATATATAATAAGGCATACAAATACCATAATATATTTGCTGATATTTAGGAAACCTGCTAAGTTAACATACTATTATCTTCAAAAAACCATGCTACAGCAGTAATTCTGCTTTGAAATGTGTATTTCATGTCGGATTTTGTGTTTTTTGTGTTTTGTTTTGGTCTGTGTGACTCCGCTCACTGCCAGTTTACCAACCTGATCTCATGGCAAGTCGTACATATTGTACGAGGTGGCTAATTCGTACTAATTTGTATGACCCCACTCGTACAAATTCATATGATTTTTGCTAAATCGTACATATTTTATGAGTTGCACAATTCATATGAATTCGTATGATGATTGACCCACACCTAACCCCACCCCCTAAACCTATGAATGAGGTTGTACAAATTCATATGAATTAGCCACCTCGTAAAACACAGTCAAACCAAAAATTATTCAGACACCAGATATAATTTTTGATATATATTTTTTTACTAGTGGGTGCAGGATACTATAGTTCATTTATTTAAGTGAAGATAGCAAAATAAAGTAAACTGTGACATATTATACTCAAAAAATTATTCATACAGTGGACTACCAGTAAAAATTATAAACATTTGGCACCAAAAATTTGATTTGACACTTTGACCTGGCCATATTTTATTACATACCTTTCTATCAAAGTTATCTGACATTATCAAGATGAATTTGTTCTGACACAGTTTAACTCTGAGTTCTTGTTATATTTTATTACTATTTTCTAAACTATAGCGAATAAACTGATAATGTGAGAAATTTTGAAGGTGTCTGAATAAATTTTGGTTTGACTGTGCATAAGAATTGGTCGTGAGATAGCGTTGAAATTACCCAAAAACAAACACAGCGTATTACAGCCATGGAAGTGAACAAACAAACTGGGACAGAGAGTACGAATTCTACCCAACCTAAAAAGCCTCAGCGTCGATTTAAAAATCTCTATGAGCAAAGGCATATTAAAACACGGATAAATCAACTGACAAACTTACAGTGTAAGGCTCATCACCTTCCACTGTCAATTGATCGTTCGCAAAGAGTTTGAATGACAGGCGATCTGACCAATCATAATGCCGAATCTGCCATCTTGTTCAACAGCTACCACCGGAAATGATCAATAAATTAAATTTTTTACCTATTAGAATGTGTTTTATTAACGTCTTCACCTATCCCAACCCTAAACAATAATGCAAAAACAGTAATTATTGTTGTACAGTGTGACAAAAATTACGATATGTTGATGTGCACTTGCCCAGTAGCTGCAGCTGTATCCCTTCTATCCTTAACCACAAATCAGACAGGTGAGTAGATTAACCTTGGTGGACTTAAACTTGAAAAATGGAGTGTTCTGCAGTTGAAATAAAATACGTTTTGATGTTCATTCATGTTTATTTCGTGTTTTAAGTAAATATGAAAAGACGATAGGTTCACGTGCCGCTTTAACAGAGGCAATACAGTGATCTGTCATTAAAGTGCCACAAACGGTATTTATTGTTTGAATTTCTTTAAAAATGACATAATTTGAAAGCTGAAAGTCCTGAGACCTTGTTTCATACCAAAACTATCTTGTCTGTCGGCATGTTGTCAGTTTCCTCTTTGCTCCACAATGCATTGTTTACTGCGTGAGAACATGATGCGTAGTGTGAGAGCAGCATTGTTTGTCGGAGATAGCAACTGTAATTAAGGAAGGCGGGTCTTTGCGAAGGGTCAGTTGCGCTCGTTCCTGTTGCGTATCCTCAATCTGGCAACCCGCCTGAGAAAGAATATTTTAAATTTGGACTGCAATACCGATTTCAACGGCTAGCTGTCAACATTACATACCTCACCTTCAAACCTTCAAAACATTCCCCTTCAAACCGGTAACTGTAATTGCGCTAAATATTTAACAAAAACATGGCCATCACCGTGTCGCAAGTCAACACAAACCTTCCTCTTCGTGAGAGCTAGGACATGAGCGCTTCGTTTTTTATTCCCTTTGCCGCCCTCCACCCCCCGACCACTCATCTAAGGCTGCTATTAGCTAATCCCCCTAAATCCTGTTTAATGGAACTGTGCCGTTAACAGCTATTTGGGACTAATTTACTGGTTCCCAGATTGCTTGGCACCTTCAAAGCAGTTCCAGTGGTACTAGCGCCGTAGCTGGAGTGCCCCCGACGCCCCCGGTGCTTGTTTCCCACATCAACCTTCCCTCCCAGTGTCCCTTCATGGCCTTTCGCTCCTGTTGGACATGCTTTCTCCGTGCAAGGCTGTTTTTAAAAGCTTACAGCCAGCCAAGGTCAGAAATCTGGAGTGGCTCCAACAGTTTTCTACCATCCCAGTCACAGAGAGACTTCTCTTCTTCTTTTTTTTTTTTTTTGCCCCAAGGCGAATATTCCCAAATTATCCTCTACCACAAGCAACTTGCTGAGTCAAATGTACTAAATGGACGAATAGACGTCTACCTGTGCATGTTCGCACAATGCCTTGTTTCTGTGTTTCTGTTACCTACCAGGTTGTTTTGTGGTTATATCTGCATTGCGTAGAACGGTTAGTACGTCTGAATTGAATAAAATCAGTCTAATGCTCGGTCTCAGGAGTGATTTGAAGTTGTTGTGCTCGAGTGTGTATTTAGCTCGACTCTGTGGGAATTGTTGTTATGGCTGCCTTGTTTTTGCCACCAGGTTCACTTGGCGACAATGTTTTTTTCTGTTCCTAATTAAGGAGTGAATGCAGTCCAAAAACACATTGAACTTCGTCATCATTACTTAAGTCTGCCTTTAATGCTTGTGTTCTTGTGGATGATTCATATTAAGGGATGCAACAACATTTAAAGTCGTTAAAGTCAACGTCAACAGAACTTGCAACCAATTTTAGATCTATAATGTGAGGCATTTCTGAATGAAAATGGAAATTCAACCACAAAAACTGTAGGGTAGGAACTTTTCCGCCCTTAACTCAGAACTTTTATGAAAAATTATGTGGATTCCTATTGAAATGAATGGATTTTGCCAATTAAATTTTTGCAGAGCGACAGTAAATGTGACCTTAGTGACATTAGTCAGAAGGGAAAGTTGTTTACTTCATTATGAAGACAGGCATCGGGCCTCATTCATTAATAATTTCATATTTTCTGTTCCTAATAATCAAATGCAGTACTTTGTCATCATCAATCATGTCTGCTTTAATGCTTGTATTGTTATGTTAATATTAGAGGATGCAACAACCTTTATAGACATTGAAGCCAATGTCAAACAGAACTTGTATCCTTGATTTTATCCATTAGGAATTTATTAGATGATGAAAAGTGGTCTCTGTATAACAGATGGTTGTAGGGGTTGAAAAATAAATTCACATTAGCAAAATATCAGTGAAATTTTGTGAACAAAAAGCTTACGGTTTCAATTGTAAAATTGTGTAGTGATTTATAAAGCACAAAAGTCAGTTTTAAACCAAGCAGCTTTGACTACCTTGAACATGAGCTAAATCTGTACAAAGAACTTACGTGAAAGTAAAGGTAAATGGTAAATGTGACCTTGGTGACATCAGCCAGAAAGGAAAGTTGTTTCAGAGTTGGAGTATTATATTTTGAAGACAGACATTTGACCTCTTTCACTAATAATTTCAAACTTTTTGCACAAAATATGTGTTCTTGTGCTAAATTCCTTATGTTTATCAATTCAAATTATTCTAAATGAGGAAATCTTTAGGTAGTAATTTGAATAAAATGCGACCAAACCATTTCCATGTAAGCATTTCCATATACATTGCATTTGAAAACATTTGTACGCAGATTTTATACATGAATGAGACCAATATAATTGTGCGGAAGTAGTGCTGAAGTCTAATTAAAGATATACTGAAGTGTATTTGATTGTGCTAAAGTGGAACTATAGCAAGTATACTTTAGGTACACTTTAAATACTTTATATATATATATATATATATATATATATATATATATATATATATATATATATATATATATATATATATATTTTTTTTTTTTTTTTTTTTTTTTTTCCCACAAATGAATGAGCACAGCTAAATAGGTTCCATTTTAATTTTAAGATGACTCCAAGTTATTTCTGGAGCTATTTCCCATCAGAAGAGTTTAAGGTAATTTCTTGGTGGAATTTCACCATGAACATTCTTTCTTGTTCTCCTTTCCTCTGTAACCAATCTTCTATTGATTTTAAATGATGTGTAGTCTGAGTTTTCTCTTTTGACTCAGCATCGATCCTTCATCCGAAGCATTAATGGTTCTGTAGACCACTGCTGTTTGCTGTTCCTGTCTTTGTGTGATCCAGACAGGATACACGTACTGGCAAAGAAATATCGAATTATCGTAAAGACATTTCCCTGACAGTACTGTCCTTCAGAGTTAGAAATGTGTGCTGTGTGCTGTGTGGGTTTAGTTTTTGAGTGCTGCTGAGGTTTCGATGCTGTTTGACTGAGATCTGGAGGTATTGCCACTTTCATTACCATCGCAGTTGTTGATTTTCTGGCCAGGGGGCAAAAGCCCTGAGTGCTCGCAGCAGATGAGCACAAGGCCCTTTTGTAAACACTGACAATGTCTTGTCAAGGATAGACAGCATGCACACAGAGACACACACAGACTTGTGCATCACGTCAAACAACAGACTACAGTCTACTTCTAATTTAAAGTAGTTGAACTACAGTGTGTTAGATGTTGTACTTTTTTATATATTAGTGTGATATGCAGAGTCAACTATATTTAACTGTACAGGTTAGTTCTGGCCTTCGAAGCTCTTTATGCAACTAAATGAATTCAACTAAATAGATATGATTTTATGAAGTACAATAAGCAGAAAAAGCATATATGTATAGTCTAGTTTTCTTTTTATAAATGCCAGGGAATTTTAATGACACAAAACTAAATTGTTTTCTTGTTTTATACTGTCTCCCCTAGTGAAAAATAAATATACTAAAATGTATTTGAAGTACATTTATTTCACGCTAAGTATATCCTTAAAGTCTGCTAAACTGGAACAACTAATTTTGTACTTAATGCACTTTAATTGTGCGAAAGTAGTGCTGAAGTCTAACTAAAGATATACTGAAGTGTATTTGATTGTGCTAAAGTGGAACTATAGCAAGTATACTTTAGGTACACTTTAAATATCTTGCATTTAAAGACCGATATTATTCAAAGATCATACAGTCCTCATAAGCAATATCATTAAAACACATTTTAGGCATGAAAATTAAGAAATGTTCATTGTGCACAAGTACTCCAAATAAAATTTCATTATAATTTTTATGTCAGTGAGTCTCAAGCGATATGTCAGTAAATATGTTAATATTTTAACTATACTTATTATCAAATAAATGTATTTTAAATATATTACATTTTTACTAGGGTCTATAAGTTTGTAAGTGAATCATTGATTCAACTAGTACCCTCAAAACACTGATATATTAAGGAATTAAACATGTGACTTGCTAAATTTGAACTGCATACTAGAATAATACCCTAAATTTGAAATATCTCTATGCTAGTATATGGTTCCAAATTCAGCAACTGTCTTTATGATTCATTCACTCAATCATTACTCAACCGTTTTGTTCACAGGCATTGAATCATTCAGGAATAAAACACTACTTTGAGATTACACTGAGATTATATTATTTGAGCAGCATTAATAATAATATTACTAATGAGTTTTCAGCAGGTTTTCAAACAGGTTTTCCAGACTCTCCCTCATCTGGTCTGCCAGTGATCCGCCCCAAACTCACATAATTTGTTGAGTCAATAGTGGAATTTCAATCTAAATATTTGAATGCAAGTGTTAGGGTTTCATATAATAATTATGTGTGGATGTACAAAAGTGTGAATCAAAATTCTAAAATGATTATGAAAAACAAATGGTGAAAATTTGAGGTAGTTTTTTTCTGATATATAAAAATAAATAAATACATTTTAAAAAAAATCATGAACAAGTCATGTGACTGAATCATACTGTCAACCTCTAGCCAACCCTAGGTTCATCAGAACTTCTTGTCTGCACCCTCTAAATCACAATTTATGACATTTAATAAAACAGTGGCTTCCCAAATGTCTACAACATTCATTTATACTTAACGCCAGTTTTGCTGGAAGTGACGTTTTGGTTCTCTTGTACTTATGGCATGGAAATCGTAGATCATAACTTGGATGGAAACATAGAAATTCCCAACTCAAATCAAGCCAATGCAAATCTACTGCATGATGAGATACTCATCAGTCATTCAATGTTCCTATCAAGCATGTCAGCCTAAAAGACGATTAATAGCTCCTAAACACATCTGATTCGTTTCCACGAGTGAACCGATTGTTTATATTGAGGTTCTTGTTAACATCCATTAACGGAAATTCTTTGAAATACTGAGAATTCTCTGGTGAAGTTGGAAAGGGCCGGCAATTGAGAGAGAAAACAAAGACTCTCATTGTGCGTGTGAATAGCCTGCGTGGAGTGGTAGCGCCCAAGTAACCAAATCTCTAGAACACACAGTGTCTTTTTAATATGACCCCATTAAACTGCCTTTACACTGCTGATCCCACCTAAACAAACAAACCAGCACACAGTTAGGACACAAACGTTCACACAGATATGGACGTATATCTATCACAAAGCCTATCTACATTTCTCTTAATGATGCTGTCCTCTGTTTTGCCTCTATGGAACTGTTCATATGTTCATTTTGTCCTGATTCCGCTTTGCCACAGGGCTGTATTTCACAATTCAAAGAATTAAGTCTGTATGAGTCATTACAAACATTTACCAAGACTTTGTAGAGTGTTTTAAAGAGGCAGCTGACACTGGAGCACTTAAGTATGTTTAAGTAAGTAATCTGTCCTTGTCTTGAAGTAAAGAAGGCCACGAGGGGAAGAAGAATGCTGTCCTTTTTTCCCAAGATGCTCCTTCCGGGCAATTAAGTAATGGCCATTACAAAGTCTCTTGTATCTCTTAAAACTTCTGAGTGCTGAAAATCACATTTGAAAAATGAATGATGTCACTGACCCCCCTAATTGCATACAACAAAGAACTACAGATAATTAACAACAAGAGGTCATGCAATCATATGATAAACATCAATTACGTCAAGAAGGTGGTCATGTGTCATACAGACAGAAGTTGAGAAATTGAGAAGCTGAGAGGTAAATGAGTTATTTAGAGAAAAAAAAGTGAATAGATGAGTTTTAAGTTGAGACTTAAATGTCTGGAGAGAGGAGGCAGCATGAACATTATGGGGCAGCTTATTCCATAGCTTAGGGCCTATAATACAGAAAGCACTACCACCTACTGTAGAGAGTTTATACTTGGGCACAACAAGCAAGTTATCATTGCTTGAGTCCGTGCAGGAACATATGGTTGCACTAACTCGACTAGATATTGAGGTGCGAGGCCGTGATGGGCCTTATAAACTAAAACTAAGAGTTTGAACTGAATATGTTTGGCCACAGGAAGCCAGTGAAGTTGGTGAAGGATGGGCGTGATATGTGCAGACTGTTTATTAAATGTAAGGGCTCGAGCAGCAGAGCTTTGTACCGTTTGGAGACGATTAATAACTTTGGCAGGTAAGCCGCTATATAAACAGTTACAGTAATCCAATCTGGAGGTTATAAAAGCATGGATAATAGTTTCAGCATCTCCAAAATTAAGTGAGGGACAAATATAAACAATATTCCGCAATTGGTAAAAGCATGATTTAACAATCTGACCAATATGTGAAACGAAGCATAATGCAGAGTTAAACAACACTCCCAAATTTTGCACAGTTATTGAGGGCCTAATCTGGACACCTTCGATATCTATGAAGATGTCATGCTGGGAGGAGCTCTGTGATTTAGGGCCAACAAGCAGGATTTCAGTTTTGTCTGCATTTAGTTGTAAAAAGTTATCTGACATCCAGGTCTTAAGTTCTTGAAGACAGGAGACAATAGAAAGAGGTGGACAAACTGAGTTAGGTTGAACCGTAAAATAGATTTGAATATCATCAGCGTAACTATGAAAACTGAGACCATGACGTCTAATGTTCTGACCCAGTGGCAGCACGTAAATGAGAAATAAAAGTGGACCAAGTACAGAACCTTGGGGTACACCACGGGAAATAGTGACACTGCGAGATCTGTTCTTACCTATCCTAACAAATTGCTGTCTATCTGATAGATATGAAGTTAGCCACTGAAGAGCAGCACCAGTGATACCTATAGCAGATAGTCGAGAAAGAAGTATAGAGTGGCAATCAGTATCAAAGGCTGCACTCAGATCAAGGAGAACCAGGATACTGCGGGCACCTGAATCAGAAACCAGAAGGAAATCATTAACCACTTTTAAAAGTGCTGTTTCTGTGCTGTGAGAGGGACGGAAACCAGATTGAAACCGCTCATAAAGATTATGTTTTTCTAAATGAGACTGCAGTTGTGCTGCAACTACTTTCTCAAGTATTTTAGCAACAAATGGGAGGTTTGATATTGGTCTAAAATTATTCAGATCTGTGTTATCAAGACCAGGTTTCTTAAGGATTGGGGCAATGGCGGCTACTTTTAGGTCTTGTGGAACATAACCAGTGGCAAGGGATCTGTTTATAATATGAGTAATAGGTTGGATGAGTGAAGGCAAAAGGGTTTTGAGTAAGTATGTTGGAATAGGATCAAGTGTGCAGGAAGCTTTGATAATCAGTTGTTCAACTGCAGATATATTTGTGGGTAAGAAACTGTTGAGTGGGTGACCTATCAGACATGGAGAAAGGTGGGGAGAAACAGATGGATAAAAGTCTTGGTAAAGGTTATCAATTTTACGTAGGAAAAAAGACTGAAAGCTTTCACAAAGATCAACAGAGCCATTAATAGCTACGGACGATGGTTTAAGAAGTTTGTTGATCTCAGAGAAAAGAGCTTTAGGTTTGCACTTGGCTTTATTAATGACAGCAGAGAGATAGGCAGAGCGTGCAGTGTTAAGTGCTTCTTTATATTTCACTACTGAATCTGAAAAAGCAATAGCATGCACTACAAGGGAGGATTTTTTTATAAAGTCGTTCAAGACGCCTGCATTCAGCTTTCATTACTCCAAGTTCAGAGGTGAACCAAGGAGAGGAGTGAGCGGAAGGGACAGTTCTAGTTTTTAGTGGAGCAAGTTCATCCAAAACATTACAAATAGTTCCATTATAGGTTGAGAGTATCTCATCAGGGCTCAGGAAGTTGAGTGCGGATGAGAGAGGGAGGCAGCAATAGCAACAGAAAAATTGTCAGTGGTTACAGATTTCAGGTTACGGTAAGATATAGTAGTTTTAGTTTTTTGGTTTTACAAAGGGGAGAGGAAAACCAAAGACAATGAGTTTATGATCAGAGATGCCCAATTCATGACCCTGAGCACCAACATTGTCAATACCAACGGTGCAAATCAAATCAAGAGTATGAGAATGTGAATGCGTGGGAAAATCAATATGATGTGATACATCAAAATAATCCAACACAGACAAAAAGTGTTTTGCAGTATTACAATCAGAATCAACATGTATGTTAAAGAAGTCATATCGTTGGTATTGAAGAAAGAGGGTTGCAGTCATAAATCCACCGACGCTTTGCAGACCGATGGATGTAACATGGACGGACGAGCAATTCCAAGAGTTTTACACCATTCATATATAGATATATCCAGACGGAAGGGACAGTTAAGGTTATGCAGCTGCGATGAGGTATAACAAAGATCCATGCTATCAATGAGAACCAAAACAAGCCCGGATATGACTAGAGCCAGCGGTCTCAAAGCCAAACTCTCTCAAATGAATGTGTTGAAGCAGCTCAGATTATTTTGGTTGAATTGGATGAGAAATGCATGTTCTCAGCTCACACAGAACATTCTCAGAACTCTGGCAAGGTTCTGAACAATCTTCCAGTAATGTTGTTCATTCAAAGATATCTGGTTGTTAATAATGTTCTCAAAACATCAGAATAACACATTATTTATACTTGTTATATTATTTATACTTGTTATATTATTTATAGTTGGATGTTCCTGTAACATGTTACTTGTTTCAGAATGTTTAGAGAACATTCAAAAGTAATGATCCCATTATGATTGCAAATTCCATTCACATAAAAAAAATAAATTGTTTTTAAAAAATGGATGTTTTGAAAGTTCAGAGATCATAACTTTTATAGCTTATTTGGAATCCTAGCAGAATGCAATTTTTTTTTTTTTTTTTTTTTGGAGTTGATATTCAGATCTCTGCCTTTGATCAGTATGTAAGAAAATTATAGCTCAGTGAAAAATTCTAGATGTCTGTCTGGACATTCAAAAGGAGATATAGGAAGCTGTGTTGTTGTGTTAATAATTTACTATGAAAGGTTATAGAAACTGGAACTCTACTAATGATCTTTTTTTCCTACTTACAAGTTGATTTGGATGACATTCATTCATTCATTCATTCATTCATTCATCTGTTTTAATTTATTTTAGAGAACATGATGCACCTATACAGAAAACAAGTCATTAAAATGTTTTTTTTTTTTACTTTATTTATTTTTATGTAGTAAATCCTAAAACCTCTCCTAAACCTACTAGACATTTTAAAGTGTTTATATATTCCAATGAACACCTTAATTAGCTAGTAAAAGCTTTAACCATCAATGTAAGTACACTATTAATCATTCATAAATGGCTTATTCATAACTTCAAGAAACTTTGAACGTAAAATGTCAGCAATTAACGCTTTAAATGAGAGCATTTCTCTCTTTCTCACCTTCTCCCGAGCTGGAACTGCCGTGTAGAATGCGTGTCTGGCTGCGGTCCAGCATTCTCATGCTTCAGTCAAGCAGTCCAGCTCACACAACAGCTCTTTGTGTGGGCCCCAGATGGATTTTCCCTCACATTGACCGGACCACCACCGTCTGGGAGGTTCACGCACTCCTCTCACTCAAGAGTGTCCCTTTCAGATCTTTCACTCTAAAAACACTACAGCAGAGCCACATTGGCCCACATTCCCATCCAAGTTCTGCCCGAGAACGCCACTCACGTCATCTGTAGAGAGAAATGACAGTGGACACAGATTTAAATTATTGCATGAAATTTGGTAACCTTTGAAGTAATGCATTTATAAAATGCATTATAAAAGTATTTTGGAATTCTTGTAGTGGACTTAATAATGCATTGCATGAGCTCATGAATAACTGTAACCATATTTATTATGCATTACTTATCTATTCATTGTTACACCTTTAGAAAGTGTATTTTAGTAAATAACATTACAAAATGTTTCAAATGTAACAAGGAATCTGCAAATATTATATATATAATTATATTCATAATTATAATGTACATTATGAACACCTTTAAAATGCTTTATAGACCAAGTCTTTAAGTAAAGTGTTACCAAAAACTATTTTAGGTATGAAAAAATTTAAAAATGTCCATAAAATGATAAGGATTAATAGTTGAAAATGTAGTAGTATTACTTACAAAAAAAAAAATTTAAATAAATAAAAAATATCTAAAGCTCAGCACAAATCTTTTAAATTGGGCAGAAGAAGTGTTAAACCTCCCTTAATATGTTTAAATTAGAATTTTATATTGATCATTTTGTTTATTCTTTTTCTATCCCACTGTACAAAATTGTGTTAAATTACATTTTGTAATTTGTGTTTAGAAGTTTTCTTTGAAAATTTATATCAAAATGGAAATGTTGTTGCTTTTAATCTGTTGTCTTTAATGCCATCATTGTTTTCTAAAAAATAATAATAATAATAATAATAATAATAATAATAATAATAATAATAAAATAAAAATTGATGACTCAGTTTGTTCACAAGGGTGTGTACAAATAAAAAATACAAAATCATGGCTTTGCTGGTATATAGCCTAATTTAAATGAAAATCTACTGGCTAGGGATGAATGAATGAATGAATGAATGAATGAATGAAAGCAATTGTTAAACTTTTTGAAGACAACAAAAAAAAAAAAACATCTGTGCTTGCAAACAATATCATATCATGCTGTAATTGTTTGTCTTAATTCATAATCCAGAAACGATTCAGAAATCCCGTTATAATAAATCTCTCAATAACAACCATAGTTAATAAGGTTTTATTGCTGGCATTAGTGCTCTGGATTTACAAGGTCAGAGGTCAGTCCTAATATTAGACAGAGGATCTAGAATCAGATCCTTTGTTGTGTGTGAGGTCACATGTTAACTGTCCAGTGCATAATTCCATCACTGCTTTAATAGCCTTGCATGCGCTATGTTGGTCGTGCATCATTTAACATTATTTGTTTATTGACTGTTTATGTTGTTGAAAGCCATAACAGATGCATTTACATTTTAGAATAGCTGCACTGTTATTAATGTAGCAATTACATGTGAAATGAATGGAGAATGCTAATAGATTTATCTCTCTACTTTTGCTTCCTGGGATTAAAGTAGCCTTTAATTGTATCAGTGTACAAAGGAAGCACACACACATTTAGTTATTTATTGAGTACCTCTACATTCAGACTCTTTAAAATGAAGATGCTGGTAGGAGCCTTTGAATAAAGGAAAATGAAAATATAGCGATGAATACAAGAGTAAAAGACTGAGCGTTTAGAAGAATGTTGCTAATTATGCAAATAATCGGGGGTGTTGGGGGTGGGATAGAATCTTTCTCTTCTGTAGAACGCTGTGCAACTAATGATGTGCCTAAAAGATAACGATTATTATAAAATGGACTCTTGTTGTGAGCAAAAGCAGACTAGTATTGGACATACATTTTTGGAGAGGAGAATACAGTATATTTATGCCCGCCCTAAATTCGGGAGATGTTTGCAAATATTATTTTATGTAGATCAGCACACAGGCACGGATAGGAATGGCACACAAACCGAAAATTCTGAATAGATTCTAAATACAGTGTCTCGCCATTTCTGTGATCACACGTTGCTTGGTTTCATAAATATTGACTAACATCAAATGGAGAGCTGGCGTGCATTTCAAAACTATGTTAATGGTCTAGTCAGCTGAAGCTCGTGATAAATTCTCAGTTTCTTTATACTGACAAACGCAGTCTTTAGATCTGTCCATACTGAGAAGGGTTCTGTGAACACACTAAATACACTCCTTGACTTAGCATTCACACTCCCAAACTTAGGGTGTTACTTTTGGGGTATTATGAAGTTCTTGGTGTGTTGTGGGTTGTTTTATCTTTATATTTTATCTTAATATTTCAGTCCACTGACATTTGCAATACAGTTGAATGTTCTTGGAATTAAATATAATTATTTACTCACCTTCATGTCATTTGAAACTCATATGCTGTTATTTTTTTTTCATGAAATGAAAAAATAACCTCCATGAAATGTAGAAAGCCTCCATGTCTTTTCCATTCAACAGCTCATAGTGACTGCTTGGTATCAAGCTTCAAAAAGGACAATATACGCATCATGGCAGTGGTTCAAATGACTTTAAAGTCTTTTAAAGTTAAACAATACCTTTATTTGAGTAATAGACTGAAATCATTGTAATTAGTTGTTGATAATCTTCACCTCTGCTGCAGCTTTCAATTCAAATAATTGACATCTGTTCACGAGGTACTCAAGAACTACTGATGTTTGAAATTGTTTCAGTCCAGACTGCATCATATGTACCTTATTTGATTTAGACTCTGGTTGAAGTGAATATTGATTATTAATTATTATTAACTAATTTGCTGCTTATTAATAGTTAGTAAGGTAATTGTTAAGTTTAGATATCGGGCAGGATCAAGGGAACTAAAATATGGTCATGCAGAATAAAGCATTAGAATGTGCTTTATAAGAACTAATAAACAGACAATATGCTAGTAATATGCATGCTAAGAAGCAACTAGTTAATAATGAGAATTGGTCCCTAAACTAAAGTGTTACTGCAAAACAGTTGTTTTCATAATCATGTTTGTCTTGCTTTCCAGTGAAATATACCATTGAAACGAGATAAAATTGCTTATTTTGAAATATATTTGCTGCTTATTAATAGTTAGTAAGGTAGTTGTTAAGTTTAGGTATGGGGTAGGATTAAGGGATATGGTCATACTAATTAACAGCTAGTATGCTAGTAATATGTATGCTATTAAGCAACTAGTTAATAGTAAAAATTGGTCCCTAAACTAAAGTGTTACTGAATATTATTAGTAAATGTTTTTAATTTTTGTCTGTCTCTCACACAAAACTATTGTATTAACTTGAGGAGACTGTAAATATAGTGCACAAGAATATTAATTTTGGGGTGAATTGTTCATTTAAAAGACCTTTGTTAGGAAAATGGCTGCATTTTTTTAATTATACAGATGTTTTAAATATGTATATTTTTTTCTTTCAGACTAACAAAGGAGATGCCCTGGCCAACCGGGTCCAAAACACACTTGGAAATTACGATGAAATGAAGGAGCTCCTGACTAGCCATTCCAACCAGAGTCACCTTGTGGGCATTCCTAAGAACTCTGTTCCCCAGACTCCAGTGGAGAAACCCGACCAGCCAGGCTTTTTCCCCGAGGCTCAGCGGAGCCGAGCTGCTCCCTCCCAACCTGGAAGTCACAGCACCTCCATGCCCCCACCCCCTGCCAACACCATGCCGGGCTCTAGCGCTGTACATGGACATCAAGGCAAAAAGTCTCGCTCTTCAGACTGGTCCCGAGGGGGTCACGGTTCAAGTGGCGCCCAGACCGCTCAAGCGGTCAGCCGGGGGAAGCACTCCAGTCATGAGCAGACCTCTAGTAGACATGATCAGGACCAAGATGACTCGAGTCCCAATCCTAGCGGACCTACAACTTCGTCACACTCCAACAGGAAGCAGGCGCAGTCTGGCAAAGGACCAGCCACAGCCGAGCTTGGCCTTGGAAAGTCTCCCGCCGAACAGGACTTGTGCTCCCATGGATCAAACTCGCCAATGGCCTCTACGTCCCTGCTACCTAGTGGCCTCTCAACGCCGACGTTCCCCCAAGGCCTCCATTGCAAGTCCAGCAGCGCTGTGCAGCAGAAACCCACTGCCTATGTCAGGCCCATGGACGGCCAAGACCAGGTCCCCAATGATTCCCCAGAGCTCAAACCCCCTGTGGAGCTGGTGGAAGGGTACAACAGCGTGCCATTCGGAGGTCTGCTGGATACCAAAAGCAGCACGGCTGGGACCAAGGGCAAAATTCCTAAGCTGACACTGCCACAATCCGGAGAGGTGAGTGTGACCGTTTTTCGTCTTAGTCAAAGGGCAGGCTTCCTGCAGATGTTGTAATCATTTACTCTCGTTTGGATGCAGCGGTAGTTGGACAGGAACAGTTGGCAGATAGGCTTGGCTCTGTTGACTTTCCCCTGGCTATTTTTGTTTTGCATTGAAACCTGGCAGAACGAGGGATTGACATAATGGAGTGCTTCATTAATAATCAGCTAATGAACCTCAGGCTTTCCTGTGAACCTACCTACTCTGCAAGGAAGTCTTCTTATTGGCATATTTAAAGATCACTTTCTTTGTAGCTTGAACGGAGGGAAATTCTGACCTCAGTGATTTGCCGTGTTCAGGTTGCTGAAGTAAGCTGATATTGGCTTTCCTTTGAGAGGAGAAACAATTCTAGAGTTAAAACTGTTCTGAAGATCTGTGACTGAACGAAGTAGAACAACATGGGTCAATTTTATGATTATATTTCCCAGTTATAGCCAATGCTTTGAAATGTTGACGTTTCAGAATCAGAACAATACTTTTGAGGGAAATAATGCACCTCTTTGTTCAGTAAGTCATTGTAGGTGTTTTCCAAAACATATCCCAATTGTATGGTATAAGGGTTGAAGAATGATCAAATTTGTCATCACTGTTTAGACTTTTTTTTTATTTCTGTGCATAGATGTATAATTACCATGAACAAATGGCTTTCTTTTTTTTTTTTGTAAAATTTGTAAGACTTTTTTTTTTTTTTAATAAATATTGTTTCTAGAGATGTTGAGTGTGCAGCGCATTGTGAGCTGCAGATGTATCTTTCTCTAGGATACAACAGTTCTTCACAGAGAAAGGATGTGTGAACGTGTTTTTTACTTTTTATGGCATTTGTTTTGATGTCAAATAATTATTTTCTCAGTGCCTAGTCCGCGTAAAAGTTTTCCAACTAGATATGATCTGGTTTCACTTAGATGACTCGTTCACCTTTACCCTGGGTAGCATCTCAAGAGTCATGTTCCTAAAACACCTCGGAAGACCCTCCACGTCTTGAACATGTAGACACATATGCATTTCTTTGCAATGCAGGGGCCCATACGTTCTGAATTAACCCTCCAGAGGTTAAGACATGGGAGCTTTATCACCGGCAATGTTAACTTCATCCCTTCTGTGAGGCTGACACTTAGAGTAGAGTTCTGTTGACCTCTCTCGGGTCGTGATACATGAGCCACGCTGAAGCCATTTACAGGCTATCCAGTGCCGTCACTTCCTCTGAATGGCTGCCAGCGGGGGGTATTTGATCCCACGGTATTCTGTAGAGAGAAATGACTGCAGTTGAAAGCTCAGCGTGGCCCTTCAGGACAGGGAATACCATCATTTAGGATTTAGCCAATAGGTGGTCTTAGATTAAAGATAATAGATTGTGGTGGTCTAATAGTTCTGTTATTATGCTTCAGGCTCATGTTTGGCTCTATAAAAACCCAGCAGCAACTAATGAATTCCTTCACTTTGTGGTGGTATCTTGTGAGACGTAATTTTCCTGTATTTCCAGTGCCGAGGTTTGAAAAATAGCCTCGTATCGATGCCTTGAGCTTGTTTGAGCAGTAGGTTGAAATTTCCATCGCTCTTACCTACGGGCTTAATCCACATAAAGCAAACAAACCAAATAAGATAAGGTGCGGTAAACAAGAGTGGCATATGATTGAACAGGTTGACTCGCTGCTATCCAACCATGGCGAGGCAGCCAGCTGTTCTTCCTCTTTGTTCTATGGGGATCTCGACGGCCATCGGGCTGCAAATTGCACTATCGCCCATCTTGAAGCATATGGTGTGTTCGCGCAGTACAGTTAAGCATGTGGCAAGAGTGAAAACCTGGGGAATTTTAATTGCTCTGAGAGTGCCCTCATACTGGTCAGCTTGCAGGAAAATGGAGATGGATGTTGTTATTGCAAAGAGGGGCAGGCATAGAGAGAGAAGACCCCCCGTAGGGTGGGCCCCAGCTGGGCTTACGCCATCTTTCCCTACCCCTCCTTCTGACAGATGAGTCACTGCCTGAAAGTGAAAAGAGAGAGATGCGAAAGGGAAATAAATAAATAAATAAATGGAGAGAAAGCAGAGAGTTACGAAAACAGGGCTAGTAGGATTGAAATAGAACGCAAGAGAGCGCGTGCAGAGCCGCTCTTTCAAGATGGCTCTCGGGAGAAAACATCTTCAAGGACATTGATTTGATTTTTTTCCACCCTGCCTTGTGTAGCTTTAGTTTGTTAAAAGGAGTGGATTCTGTAGAAGCGGCTCTCGTGGGATTCACCTGTACTCTGTTGTGCTGGCTACTTATTATTCCGCAGCTCTTCAGGCTTATTTATCCAGGTTCGCTCTGGCTGAGGTGTTGAATTGTGTGAAAGCCTTTCCTGATTGTATATCCTCCCAGGTTTTCTTTGTTGTCACATGAGCGAATGGTATGTTATTGTGCTCAAAAATTGGCAGAATGCTCTTTGGTTGCTTAAATCTTGAATCTTGAAACAGGAAATATTGTCAGTGGTAATGGTACTTTTTTTGGACTCGTGTACAAATCTTTCTAAGCTGGTTCTTTGTGATGATTCAGCCAAAACAAAACTGTGAAGAGGATGACATATTGGAAGCAAAATTATGCAACATTTGAGAGATAATGCATCACATATTCAAACTGTAGTCATACTGTAGAAATAGTAGCATTCAACAACATATTTACTTCACTAAAAACAACATGCAAAACGTGCGATGACCCAAATTAATTATTTAATTTTTAAATGAATTTGCTAAACTGCATCATACTTTTCAATGCTAATTGTCAATAACAATTTCAAAGTTTATGAATGCTAACTAATTTTTCAATTGGAGTGCCGTGCATCGAAGAACTGGTCAGAGTAAGATAAGATGAGGAATCTGTATTAAGAATGACAATAGAGTCAATTTTGACTCCAAGTTGCCTTAAATGCACATTTTTATTTGAAAACAGTGATAAAAACAGTATTTAAAAAAATTATTTCACTGAAAAAAAGAAAAGAGATAATTAAATATTAACAAATTGTTAGCAAGTACATTAAAATGAATCAAATTTCTCAGCTTTAATTGTCAGAGTCATAATAACTTGCTTAATTGTATTATCTTCAGACTGCCACTGCTGAAAGAGTAACTCCTAAAACTGCAATCCTTTGGGTTGAAAAGCAGAAGCTTGTTCCCCTTGATAGGCATGAAATGTTCGCTTGTGCCACCCCTCCACAAAATATTTTGACAGGTTGAGCGCTCAGCAGAGTGATAAGACTATGCTAAATGGCTTTGGAAGCATTCTGTTATCGCCTGGTGTATTGATTAGTGTCTAGCGTTGTGCTGCTTGCTGTGAAGGAGCAGCTTTTTTTTTTTTTTTTTGGTCAGTGTATGAGACATCGACAGACAGATAAGACTATTGATCCATCTAAAACAGTTATTGCACCCAGTATTACCCAGTCTTTATGTTACTAATAGCTTTATCACTAGCTCCTTGAAGCGCAGATTTGACAAGACAATAATACCGGTGAAGATATTCTCCTGCTGCATGCTGGGCAATATAAAATGATGCTTCATTCATGCTGAGAGAGCATGCTAATGTTTTTGTTGGTCTGTTTGTTCTTTTTATTCAGTCATTTCAATGTATTTTATAATATTTTGTATGAGATATATTACAGTGGCAGTGAATTATCTTTTGTAATAAAGTAAATTACTGTAATTATTTTGACATACAATTACACACAGATAATATCAGCTGTCATGTCAACTCAATGGTTTCTGTGGTGTTTTTTGGCCTGGGTGACACCGAGAATTATCTTCTTTTCAAAAGTATTCCTGGCCTGTTCTATGACTATATATATAGCAGTACCTGAAAGCAATCTCAGTGGGCAGCAGAGGTGAATGATGTCATGGCGCTGAGGGCTGGAGTCTGGCAGAGGAGTTCTCATCAAGCCACAGTCTCCCTTCTGATTGCTCTTTGTGATCAGATATAATGGAGAAGCCGACATCTGCTGCATATCAATGCGGTCCCTGTGTTTCCCCGGCCTTGTTGATCCCAGATCAGAGCAGAGTGATTGCACGATCACAGTAAGATCACAGGAAAATCTCAGCTGTTGATAATGTAGCTCTGTACATTAGCATTTAGTTTCTAAATCCTCACTGGCTTCTGTAAACCTTTGAAGTTTAAGGTGAGGTTTCAGTAAAATGCATAATTACTGTTTCCACGCAAGTTTCCAGAACTCCTCATCTGCCATTGGTTGATCAAACAGACAGTCACACCCTAAACTCCCACCATTGGTTGAGCCAGTGTTGCCGGGTCAAGATGATCAAATAAACAGTGCAATCACCAACCAAATGATAAAAGGCTTGCTTAGCCTGTAGTTGGGATAAAAGAAAGTATTTTAACATTGAAAATGTGCTAATATTGTCCACATGCAGAACAGTTATATCACAAAAAAAATGTTCAAAGTACAATTCATTTAATAAAAAAAAAAAAAAAAATGCATATCTTTAATAAACCAAAACTGTTTCCATTTACAGTCTACAAAGACAAGTTGGCAGCTAATGTTTCACTCAAAATTCATTTGACTTATTAAGATTCAACGTGTTAAAAATTAATTGGACCATATAAGGCTTATTCATCCATTGATGACAGCAAGAGGGTTTTTAGCGTGGTGTTCCTCAGCAGCCTCGCAGTGGCATCTATCAAAGACAGTCGCTCGAGCTCTGCCCAGCCAGGCCGGGTTATTAAAACAGCGTTTGCCGTAACAGGCAGAGAAGTCTTTATCTCGCATGGAGTCCGGCTCCATTTCACAGGACAGGAAGTCATTTCCAAAAACATTTGATTACACCGGGCTGCCAAGACTCACAAAGCAAAATGCCACTTCCCCCCAGAAAGCATCCTCACCCACACTGACTCATCTAGTGCTGGGTCGTGTGCGTGGAGCTGTAACGTAGACCGCACTGTGGTGTATTATAATGATTAATGGCTGTGCAATCATCTGTATACATATTTCTTGAAATGTATATTTTAGAAGCCGGGATACGTGTTTAAAATAAGATGCATATGGGTAGCTTACTCTAAATATATATGTAGCACTGTATACACTCACAGCAGCACTCTGTTACAGCTCTGTTTTTTCAATATAGTCTTTGGCACTCAGTCTACGATAAATGGACTTTATAGTTTTGTAAAGTATGTACTGCATTCTTAGCTTGTGTCTTGGGTTGATATATAGTAAATCGAGAGGTTACATTATATACATTACATCAAATGTTGGCCTGAATATCCATGTCCTCCAGAATCACAGAAGAGTTGCACTTCCAGTCACATTACAACAGTCGGGGTCTGCAGGTTTCGATTAATTTTCTCCGTAGGGAAATTCATTTTTAATGATCATTTATAAACCAATAAAAACTGAACTTTGTGAGTTTCAAGGTTGTGAATAGATGTCATTTATTTTCATTTTTCCACCTTATTTTAAAAATAATTGTTTAACAGCTAAATAAAACTTTGTGGTGAAAAACTACATTACCCATGATGCGCTACAGAAAATTCCACCAATCAGAGAGGTGTAAAGAACAAATCTCATCAAAAGGGCTTGAAGCTGTGCTCACTTCTATGAAGCGCCATGAATAACATAATTGAGTCATTCTTGCTATGCTTTCAAAATACTTAAATACTTATATATATATTCGTGTTTTGCAAAAAAAACATAAAATATATTGTTTCTAGAGATAAAAATTAAATCTTTATCATTTTTAATTTGATTAATGTCATTTGCAATGCTCCACTGGATTGTAGTTCTTTCCGTCAAGTACATGCACAGTCTTGTACCTTTGTCTTTTTATCTGATTTTCAAGGGTTTTTTTGTTTGTTTGTTTGTTTGTTTGTTTCAAATTAAATTAAAGTTCAAATTAAAAATTCTAATTAAAATTTGTAATGTTTCAATTCACCTCATAGCTGGTTGGCTTGGTTCGTGACTTAAAACACTTTAACAAAGACCTATTTTTTACAGCCCTTTGGTAAAAATGAACGGACAAAATACTAATGCCGCTAACCAATGCCGCTGAAAAAGTGGGCGGGCACTAATGCCTGTCTGCCTTTTTTTAGACATCCAATCACAATCTTCCAATCAAACACTCCAAATCCTCTCCTCTTTTTCAGCTTCTTCAACAGTGTGCACACCCATGTTGGTTCCACTTATCCAATTTCATATGGCTCATTTGAATATTTGCTTGTTTAGGAGTTACACTCGCCAGTCCCAAACACAGCGCCTCCCCCCCCCCAGAGAGGCTAATGAGCTAGGACGAGTGAAGAGACAGCCATCTTTCAGCTGTGCACTGGTGAGGAAACACGGATGCAAGTCTCTGATTTGATTAACTGTAGAAGCTAACCTGCACACGGTGCAAGTTTAGAAGTCTGAAATAAGTAAACAGGGTGTCTTTATGGATAGCAACCATAAAGAGGATAAGCAGTTTAGAGAATGCATGATTGGGTTTATACAGTATTCATTTATATAAAAGGTTTTACTTTTAATCCATTACTTTTTGTAATATACATCATGCATTTTATAAAGAATAGTTGACGCAACACCCAAATATTAGCCAATTAAACTGTCTGCTCAATACATTGCTCCATCACTAATTTTAGTTGATACTAATATGGATTTTTCAATGACTGATGGTATGCCAGATCATCAGCAACTTCTAGTCAAGAGAGTTTTGGAGCTTAGGTGAACATTTGCAGATTTGATTTACTAATTTAACAAAATGACTCTTTGAGCAAATGATGCTAAAACATAGTAAAATACTTGTGAAGTTATTAGTAATTTTCAGTATTTAATCACATAGACATTATAGCAAAATTAAAATTACTTAAGGGGTTTCATGTTCAGGTATTTCAATGCCAGTGAGTGCTATAAATTTGCCTTTAATTAACAGATAAACAGTTATAAAAACAGATGCTAATATGCTACAAGTGGGACTTGTGTTATGAGAAGTAAATTACACATTTTTAAAGCACCTCATCAATATGTTCCTCAAAAGTCCATAGCGTTTGTTCAGCAGTCTATGTCTTTACTCATGAACCACTGCCATCACGCCTGACCAAACATGCTGATCCTCAACATCTCAGTGTGTCGCTACAAGCGTCCTTTGCACTCGCTGTCACTCTGAGCTAAAGACTTCTAATATGACTCAAATGGATACAGAAAAGTACTTAGATAGAGGAGATTATTAAGAAGCACATTTACATAGAGGAATTGATGTCGTTTCAAGCAAAGACAGGAGTTCATTTATAGGTGGGCCTGGGGAGAAGTGATCATAGTTGACAACGCTTAGTTGCATCTCAGAATTAGGTCACCCTGCCTTCTCTCAATATTTCTCTTTTTCTCTCTCTTTCTCCTCTCTTGCTTTTCTTCTCAGTCATGCATGATGGGCTGTTCTCATCAGCCTTTGTTTAATATCGCTTCAAAATTAATTTGGGCTCATTAATGGGACTCTTTGCTGTGAAGGCACTGATATAGTCAGTAATGTGGCTAATAAACATAAAACGATTTGCTCCAGAAGTCTGTTTCAGCAAGCATGAAAAGATATAAATATGGAAAAGGAGAAAAATATAGGAAATAAACAGTGATGATATTGCCATCAACAAGTGGTGTTATATTGTTGTTAATATTTATTTACACTTCTCTAAATTTCATATGATTAACAAAAAAAAAATCTAAAAACAAATTAAACGTGAAACTGATGCCTACCTCTCTCATTCGGCACGAATCCAAATGTTCCCATGTTCGCGCCTTATCTGGATGCTAAAATATAATTTATTATAGGCTTTGTACTTTCATCGACGTAAACATCATCCTTCACATCGGCTAGGCTATATCAGCACAGTGAGGCGATGGTCACGCTGAACGCAACAGATTGGATAACGGAGCACTGTAACTTTTTATACGTTCCTTTAACTGTATTTTATTTTGATAATGAACAGGCTGCAAAGTCGCAAAAATATTGTGTCTTTGTGCGCGTGAGGTGCCAGCGCGATACGGCCATAGCAACGCTGGTTGGTTACAGATGCGACATCATTCAAATCAAAGCCACTAGAAGCAACCATTAGTCGAAAAAGCGTAACGGCTAAAGCTAACGCTTCCGGTCTGTCAGTACGTGGGAAAGGAGACAAGAGACCGTTTTTTTTTTTTTTTTTAATGGATGTCAATGGAGGAGAGGCTCAACTACAGCTTTTTAGAGGAAACGGCTCATCATTTAATAAACCAACAGCCTATCTGCTAATCTTCAACATGTTTTACACTAAACAAAACTTTTGGATTGAACTATTTTTAGAGTTTACCACGAAAAAAATGCTGTTTTATTAGAGAAGTCACTGACTTTTTGCGACAGGTGTGATTCAGGTTACGGCACCTCTCATTCATTCCTATGGTATCCGTAAACGGCGACTGAGTGTCGCACAACTCAATTTCAGTGACCTCAAGGCTGTAATGTGATTGGTTATTACGGCACACGTGATCCAAGTTAGCCGTTACGCTTTCTCCAATAGTAAGTAATACAGACCCTTTCATCTTCCAATAGTAAGAAAATCTCTGATTCAAAACTGTCAAGCTTTTGCAAAACAAATAAAACTGTAAAATAAATCAAACTGTAAAGCTTTTGCAAAAAAAAAAGAAAACTACTTTCTGCCGTCTCGTTTTCCTTTCCGAGAACTTTGGAATGCATCACAATGAACCGTAGGCCTAACTCGGCATATATATATTTTTTTCTTTCATTTCGTTAATCTGTCAATGATTTAAGTGAAATATATTTATTTATAGGCATATATATTCATTTTTATGTAAGCCTATAGTTTTTTTCTGTTTTCTCCGTTCACAGAAGCGCTGCAGGTGCGTAAGATCTGTTGAATCCATCAGTCCTCGGATAAACTCTGACGCCGGTGCATTGTGACTTACCTATGATGAGCTCATAGCTGAGCGTGGGCGGGCATTTCACTCGTTGGATGCGTCAGCGTCACATCTGCATAGTCTAGCTACTTGAATTCCTGATTGGTTGACAGCAAATTCCAAATATTAAATGGAACGATAAAATAACGTTATTAACCGGTTAATGGCCATTTCGAATTTTCGATTCTGTTCAGAACTATAAAATTTGATTTTGTTTCTGTTTCCGGTTCTGTTCCAGTCAAAATTTTGTTCGTTTCCGGTTTTCGTTTTCGTTCCTTGAACCGGTTCAGAGCCCTGATTAACAATCATATAAGCTGATAGTTCTTTATTCTCCATGCATAAAAATGAAGTTCACTTCACAGTTACTTTTGTGAAATATCATTTATGTTTATTTGTTATTTTTAAATAATTATGATTTTGATATATGATTAGATGAGCAATTCTAAAATGCTAATAAATGTTCACCTGTGATTAAGCATTATGTATTAATGCATCAAGTTAATAAAAGCCTACTAAAAAAAAAAATTAAAAAATGGTGAAACAGTTTTCACCCCGAAATTGCTATAAAGTTCACAAATAATCACAAAGCAATGGCCTGTAACGCACTGAATTAAACATGAAATTTTGAAGTCTGAAATAGTAAAATTTAAATTTTCTTGTAAATTATACTTCAACAATCTAATAAGTCTAATAACTTTAAAAAATATTTTACAGTGTACTAATGTAATGTACAGTTACTAATTATATAAGTAACTGGAATTGTTTATTCTAATTATTGTTTTTAATATGTTTTTTTTTTTTTGTCATATTGTTTTTGCTGTCATCTAATAATAATAATTCTTATTCTTATTAACTCAAGGCTGTGAAAAAACAAACAAACAAATAACTCTTATCTGTGATAAAAAATAAATAAATAAATAAATAAATCCCTAGCACACTGCCTCAAGTGGCTTATAACTTGAATTCTGACTTTAAAAAATGACCCAGTTGTCACTCCTCTAAAAGCTGTGACATGAACTGTTGAATTTATTTAGCAAAAAGTCAAAGAAATATTCTGAAAAAGGACAAACAAGGGGCATGCAGTGATTTGTATGCAGAGACCAGGTCTGCGTGATGATGTGCTGTCCCCTGACGTGTACTAGCTCCCCTCAGCGCCTGTAGTTTGACCTTGAAGATATAGTTTGGCCCGACACTAGCGACTACACTGAGAGCCAGCAGCCTCCTCAGATGGGGAACTAGCACTCACAGAGTGCTAGTTAATGAGTTTTATTCAGCTGCCTTACACACTGCTAGCGTCCTCAGAAGATTGAGCCGAACCGAGCACAACCATACCCTCGACCAGATGCTAATCAGGCCAGGCTACCGCCGCCACTTCCCCTCACAGACGTGTCACACACGTGCCCAGACGGATTAACAGGAAGATGAGAGAAAACGTCCACACTGAAAGATAGAGAGAAAGCGAGAGAAAAAGAGAGAGAGTGAGTTATTAGGAAGCTTTTCCATCCACAGTAACAGCTGGTATCATTTGCATAATACCCATCATTTTACTAGGCCTCTTGTCAAATCATGATGAAGAAAAAAAAAACGCAATATAAAAACTAGTTCATTAGTGCATCCAAGAACTCACATGCATATGTAGCTTTGCAGTCAAGACAGATTTTATCCGGTATTTACAAGAATCCATGAACAATATCTGTACCTAAGCATCTGTAGTAATATTTCTTTCTGTTATGTGTCAGATTCACAAATGTTTTAATTATTTATTGTGTTAAGCTACTCAGTTAATGGTATTCATACCATAGGGCATCATATAGAATGTAATTTCTCGTACTAAGGAACATAGATTTCATATTTGTTATGTATAGCAAATGCATGTATATATTTAAGAAAAATATGTTATGTTTATATATTAAATATATTATTTATAATATAAATGATATGAATATGACTATATACATGTAAATAATTTAAAAATATTTACTGTATGTGTGTTTATTTATCTATACATAATAAATATACACAGCACACACACATATATTATGTAATCAAAAACTTTTATTTTGGATGTGATTAATCGCAATGAATCGTTTGACAGCACTATGAGAAACCTAATTAGTGGCATTAGAGATGGGACTTGTGATTTTAGTCTGCTGATAGTTAAATGAAAAAAAAAAAAAAAAAACTTAAAACTGATTTATTGTACTGGCTAAATGTAAAAAAAACAAATCTAAATGTATTAAAAATTAGTATAAATTGGTATTGGTAAAAGTATATTGTGATACAACAACCAAAATTTAAAGAATATCATGATGTACATTTTTGCTTATATGTGACCCTGGACCCTGGTCTTAAGTGTCAATTTTTCGAAATTGAGATTTATACATCACCTGAAAGCTGAATAAATAAGCTTTCCATTGATGTATGGTTTGTTAAGATAGGACACTATTTGGCCAAGATACAACTATTTGAAATCTAGAATCTGAGGGTGCCAAAAAATCTAAATATTGAGAAAATCGTCTTTAAAGTTGTCCAGATGAAGTTCTTAGCAATGCATATTACTAATCAAAAATGAAGTTTTGATATATTTACGGTAAGAAATTTACAGAATATTTTCATGGAACATGATCTTTAGTTAATATCCTAATGATTTTTGGCATAAAAGAAAAATCTATAATTTTGACCCATACAATGTATTTTTCGCTATTGCTACAAATATACCCCAGCGACTTAAGACTGGTTTTGTGGTCCAGGGTCACATATCGCAAATAGACCAAACAAAGCATCTCACCTGAGCTGCATTTTGTATTTAGCCATTGCCAACAGGCATGCAGGTTTTATGTGCATAGAGTTCTTCTCTCCGTTTGAATCCCATCAGCCCCTGGCCATTTGTGGTTACATGTTGTGGAAGGTTTTCAATGAAACTGGCTTCTCGAAGGGAAACCACAGCAGATTTGCTTATTAAATTAACCTATCTCTGCATGACTGCATCATGGATGGGTGGTAGAGGGCTGCTGGGACCACATCAAACCTGGATTGGACCCTCATAACAATAACAAATGCCTCCCTTCCCTTGCCTCCATTAAACCAGGTTTTGTAGTGTATTTTAGCCACTATAAATAACAGCAGAATGACAAGTCAGCACCATTAGACTGTAGGTTCGAATGGTGTAATTGCATGAAGGTATGGTAAAAACACATCTTCTTGTAGAGGACCCACACTTTCCCCACACCACAGTTTAAGGTCAGAGCTGCATTATCTCAGCTACATTAATCTTTGTTGTGCGACATTGTGAGCTACAAAACCATCATGATGTATGGTGCCTTTCAGGGGTGGATATTTATTGCTGCTGGCCTCAAACCAGCCATCTTAAGGTTTTGTATAAGATTAGCATATTGTTTAGATAATATGGTTTTTGGTTCTGGTTCCTTGATGTTAAGGGGCTTTAACACACTAGGGTATAGTGACAATTTAAGTAATAATAATGCATATAATACATAGAAGAAAAAAATAATGTTAACCTTAGCTTGAATGCTCTAATGTATGCATCCGTTGACCAATGGTAATTTCAGGCAGATTTCAGGCCTGTTATCAGTTTCGCTGTATTTTTGTTTATTTTCAGACAAATCCTCAAAAGGTATCTTATGTACAGTGCCTTGCGAAAGTATTCAAACCCCTTCTTTTTTTCATGATTTGTTATGTTGTAGCCTTATGTTAAACTGCTTTAAATTATTATTTTTTCCCCCCACATCAATCTACAATCCATACACCATAATGGCAAATAAAAAACAGAACTGTCACAACTTTGCAAATTTACAGCCTCAAGTATTTTTGGGTATGATGCGACAAACTTTGCACATCAGCATTTGACAGTTATCTGCCATTCTTCTCCTCACCTCTTCACTTCTCAAGCTCTGTCAGGTTGGATGTGGGCAGACACACATTTTCAGGTTTCTCCAGAAATATTTGATTGGGTTCAATCCCAGGTTGTGGCTGGGCCACTCAAGGACATTCACAGAGTTGTCTATAAGCCACTCTTGCTGTGTGCATTGTCCTGTTGGAAGGTGAACCTTCTGCCCAGTCTGAGGTTCTGAATGCTCTGGACTGGGTTTTCATTAAGACTATGTCTATATTTTGGTGCATTGAGCTTTTCTTCTACTCTGATGTGTCCCTCAGTCCCTGCCGCTGAAAAACAGCCCCACAGCATGAGGCTGCTACCACCACACTTTACTTTTGGGATGGTCCTCTGCAGGTGATGAGCAGTGCATAGTTTCCTTCAAACATGAAGCTTGGAATTGAGGTTCATCAGACCAGAGAATCTTGTTTCTCACAGTCTAAGGGTCCTTTAGGTGTTTTTTTGCAAATTCCAAGTGTGTTTTCATGTGTCTTCACTGAGGAAAGGATTGAGTTTGGCCACACCGGCATAAAGCACAGATTGGTGGAGTGTTGCAGCGATGTTTGTCCTTCTGTAAATTTTTCCTATCTCCACATACAATCATGGAGCTCAATTAGAGTGACCATCAGCTTCTTGGTCACCACTCTAACCAAAGTCCTTCTCCATCAATTGCTCAGTTTGGCCAGGAGACCAGCTCTAGGAAGAGTCCTGGTTGTTCCAAATGTCTTCCATTATGGATAATGGAGGCTACATGCTTCTGTGAACCTTCAATGCAGCAGATTTTTTCTGAACTCTTCCCCAGATGTGTGGTTTGATGCAATCCTATCTCTGAGCTCTACAGTCATTTTTTTTTTTTTTTACTTCAGGGCTTGGTCTTTGCTCTAATATGCATTTTCAGCTGTTAGACCTTTTATTAAGACGTGTGCATTTCCAAATCATACCCATTCAATTGAATTTGCCACAGGTTAGCTTCACTCAAAGTGTGGTATCATTTACAAACAAAATGAATGCTCCTGAGCTAAATTTCAACTGTCCCAGATAAGGGTATGAATACTTATGCAATGGAATTATTTAAGTTTTTTATCTTTAATAAATTTGCAAACATGTTAAAAAAACCTGTTATTTGCTTTGTCATTATGGTGTATGGAGTGTAGATTGATGTGGGAAAAAAAGTAATTTAAAGCAGTTTAACATAAAGCTGCAACATAACAAAACATAAAAAAAAATTAAGGGGTTTGAATACTTTTGCAAGGCACTGTATATCTGTCAAATGCTCAGTCAGACCTTTATTTAGTATACTAAGATTACATAGAAATCGATTTGAATGCCATTTAGAAAAAAAATGGAAATGGTCCTAATACCCGTCCCTGTGGAATACCATGTATTAAGTTGTGTCAGCCTTGAGCCCAGTCGGTTTAATGCCAGTAAAAACCCTGAAACCCCCATTTATTTTTCCCACAACCCCACCAGTCAATCCTCTCCATGTCTTTTCACTTGTGAAAAAAGCACTGGTGCTCTAGGCATTACAAAACAATACATAATACTGCCTACTGGTGAGTCTTTAGTCTTTTTAATTTATTTTGGATGCTCAGTGCTGTTGTTGAATATCTGCGGTGCCTTGTAATGAAATACCCGCTGTGCAATTTTGCAAGTGTGTCAAGCAGAGCATGACCAGATATGCAAATTTAATACAGAAGTGGCAAAGTGGAATTATGAGTATTTTTCACATCTGGGGGCTGTTAAAAGCAGTTTTGAAATCAATGAATACATAATAAAGAGGTGTCCACACTAGATAGAAGTCCCAGTTTGTCGACTATAAAAACTAGTTTGTTGTCTCGAATCTGTCTCTTTTTCACAGAGTGGCCGCACACAGCATGCGTTGTAATGGTATAACAAATTGCAGATGAGGAATGGAAATTCGAACGGATGAGTTCCTGTCTGATGGTGTATCGCTCTCGCTCTCTCTTTCTGTCTGGTTCCTCACAGAGAGAGAAATGGTCATGTGACCAGCACCCCACCAGCCAATCTATCTCTAAATATCAAGGTCAGATCCATTTTTCTTGGAGCAACCACCTCCTGCGGTTCTAGCACATAAATTCGCCCAGCTTCAATTTTGTTTACCCTTGATTTACCAAAAAAGACGCTTTCAGCACGGCAAAAACTGTCATAAATATGTTGCCTAGAAATTTCCTTCGCCGATGCATTGCTCCAAAATATTCGCACCCATTGGCTGACGATAGTAACATTGAGTCATCAGAGATGCTCTTCTTGTTACTAAAAATACAAATGCTGAGTTGAATGCTTGAGCAAGCAGACACGCTAGTGCACACATCAGCTCAAAAATGTACGCCGCTACCATTGAGACTTATAATAACGACTTTGATGAGGATGCAAAACTCGGTGCATGTTGTACATCACTGTCCGTGGAGAAACTAGGTGTCATTAGAAAGTGCATCAGCAGTGATTCCCAGGTCAGCTTGATGCAGAAGCAGGTGGTTGATGACTCAGGCAAACTGGCTTCTGTTTATTCAAAACCAGAGTCCAGCTTCCACCGGCTCCTCCCGTGGCTCAGATGTGATTGATGACACTAATTACCATGTCACCGCTCATTTCAAAACCTTGATCTCAGAGCATGCGGCTTTGGCTCATCTCCTGTATACACGCACCTTTATCCAGGGTCCATGTCACCAGCCTGTCCTCTCTAATGTTTGCTGCTGTGTTTTACAGGCCTCCTATCCTCACCGTCACCGTCTATCTGTGCTTACTGGCTCCCTCTTCTCTTTCTCCAATACTTTAATTGGAGATTATTAGGCTGGATTTGCATGAGCTTATATGGTCTGCATTTTTCTCTCTAGTCATTGTGTAACAGCTTCAGATCTCAAATCCACTGGTTTAGGGAAATAAGCGCTGAGTGAGCTGAAGAGTTTTGTTGGAATTTTGGTGTGTAATAGTGGAGAGCGAGTTTTGACTCCTATAAACCTGTTGCACATAGAAATGGCAAGAGCCTTCTCAAAATTGAAAGCCACAATCTGATTGGCTGGGTTTGTATAGTTCCAGGAAGATAGGGTCAGCAGGTTTATGATATAAATTTTCAGTTATGAAAATATACTCTTCTTAACAGTATTTTAAGAAAGGGATCATCAAAAAATTCTGGATACAACAGTCCTGAAATTATAATGGAGAAGGAAAGGGAAAAAATAGAAGAATGAAGAAAAATGGGAATAAGGAAAAATTTGGGAATAACTATTAAAAGACCTATGTGTAAAATTTCACTTTATTTATTTATTTATTTATTTATTTATTTACTGTGTGTGTGTGTGTGTGTGTGTGTGTGTGTGTGTGTGACTAAGCAAGTTTGGATTGTAAAATGTCAAATGGTGCAACTTCGCGAAAAACTGATAAAATAGTTACAATATTTGTATACCTTTTGTCTATGTTTAAACTATGTTTAAAAATATTTTTGAAAATAATAATTAAAATGTGTACACTCACGTGTTCAAGTTGTAAGGAAAATGGCATTAGTTTTTACTTGGTGGATGCACCACATGACATCTTTAAAGTCATTAAATTGAAACTTGTTATAAATGTTTTTCAAAACAATTCTAAAATCTTGATTTTAAACTAGATTAAAAAATAAATATATATATATATATATATATATATATATATATATATATATATATATATATATATATATAAAAAAATTTTATTTATTTTTTATTTATTTATTTTTTTTCTCTTTATAGTGGACACTTGTATGCATAACTGACCCAGTAGCAGGACAACAAGGTATTCTTAAGAACTGTAATTTAGGCAGAGTTCAGCTCATAATGTTCTCCTAGTTTTTTAAATATTGTTTTTGCAACCTTTCTCAGCAACTGCTGCGCCATTTTGTGAACAGTATCATCGATTTCAGATTTAACCCCCATCCCACCCCTTGTAAAAGACTTTCTCTGCAGGAGCAGTGCTTAAGGGAGCCTGGTCACTGTATGCTCCCTCAAGTCTGATGGAACTGTTGCATTAGAGGTGATTCTGTGGTGTGAAATACCACATGGCTTATTTGTACACATGCACAGTCAAACACAAACACACTCACTGTCAGGTTGTAGCATGGAACAGGTTGCCATGCGGTGAACTGCTGACCTCGAAGCTGGAGCCAGTGCCCCGAGGTAAAGACTTTGTCCGGCTTGTCCTTGTCTCACGCTGGGATGCTGACATATAGGATATTCACAGCCCCTCTTCATCGAATCTGTCAGAGATCCTGCAGTTTAAATCTGTATGCTGTGCATATAAACAAACCACCGTAAACACTATTTATGTTATAGATAGATGTCTATGTTATAAGTTTTGATATCTTTACAATAGTAGCTTGTTTTAAAACAAGATCACTCTTACAACTGGGCAATGTATTTTTAAATATTTTGCCAGTGCCATATCAGTTATGAACAAGCGTAATATCTAAAATGAGTTGTGAAAAAAAAGTTCAGGTAGACATTGTTAATTTCATTCCACCAATCAAGTTTACCTCACTGACTCCTTGTATTTCTGTTCAGGGACGTGCACAGACATTTTGAGGGGCAGGGGCTCAAGTGGAAAAAAGGGCACTTCTCATATTTATTTATTTATTTATTTATTTATTTTTTAAACAAAACATTAAGTATATTAGGGGTGTGCGATATTGACAAAAAATATATCTCAATATTTCCTGGGATTTTATCGATAACGATAATTAGATGATATTTTGCTGAGTGTGTTACTGTGCTGATATCTTAAGGACTACCGTGGACAGCTGACTCCTAAAGTTTTTGATATTCTTCATATTCTGTGTGGTGATCAGTTCACAGCAGTGATAGAAATTAATCATTTCCAATAAGTTTAAATTGATTTTTACCTTTTATGGGCATTTTTACCTTTATAAAGCCATTTTTTCTAAAGGTGTGCATTATCTTTTCAGTCAAATTCTTAAATTCTTTGAATCAGTCAATTAGAATAATAAGTAATTTGACCTGTTACCAAGCAAATTAAATCAGTATTGACAAAATTAATCTTTGCAATGCAGAGAAAACACAGAAGCTGCATTAGAAGGGGCATTTAGATGCATTTACACACTGTTTAATGCAGGACATGAATGTATTTAACCTGCAGTTACAAATGCATTAATACTGTTTTGATATTTCAAACAAAACGTTGCATACTGATATTTGAAATTATTTTAAAAAATGAAAAGATACTTTAAATGTGAAATTAAAACTGTCAGTAGGTGGCAGCAAGTCACTGTTAATAAGTGAGTCATTGCGATTGAACAGAATCATTAAAACGCTTGATTCATTCAGGAATGAAACGCCGTCCTGTTGCTCAGAGACGCAAATTGGAATTATATTTGTTGACGAAATAGAGCAAAGACAGTCAATATTGTGTCTAAAACATAAGTGTCTTAATATTAAATTCTTGTTTATTGAACTGCTGTATAAAATCAATATCACATTTGTAATCATGCTGCTTTTTGGTGAAAAAAAAAACGTCAGTCTTGCGTGATACTGATTAACTATATGAAATAATATAAATATATACATTTCTGCCTCCATATCTTGAATTTTGTGATCATTCTAAATGTATTTTAATAAACTGAATCGTGCAGTGAAAGAACGCACACCGGTCTAACCTACTAGACTTCCTATTGCCTTAGCTAAACTTTAGCTAATTTACATGATAGCTCTCTTATGAGTCATGAATGTTAGCAAGACAAAGTAACTATAATTGCCTTTTGTCTTTTGCATAATTAGCTGTAAATTCGAGGCACAGATAGCTTAGTCTGTTGTTCATCACCACTCACCTCCACACCAAGACAAACACAACTGGAAAGGGAGGGAGGCTCTCTGGCTGTCTGTGCTGTGCATGTGCCGATCAATGTGTGCTACACTGCTGGTCTGCGCGAAGACGGGGAGGGGAGAAAGTCTCAACATTTCCTGACCCGACCTGATATTTAGATTTTTTATTAGATAGGGAAAGCTGTGCAAACAGAAACACACACACACGCGCACATATATACATAGATTCATTTATTTAAATAAATAAATAAAACACTCCCCAGAAAAAAGGGCACTTTCTCTCAAGAAAGAAAAAGTGCAGGTGCTCAAGCCCCCTTTGATGTCTCTGTGTGTACGTGCCTGTTTCTTTTAGGAGTTTTCCAAAGTATAACCGAACCGAATGTTTTCTGAACCATAACCATATGAAAATATACTCTTCTTAACAGTATATATTTTTTGGCTTGAAAAAAAACCTAAAGATAAAGAATTCAGAAGTCAGCTCATACTGATCTGGTCTTGCATAATCAACTTTGTCCAACAAAAGTTTGCTTAGAAATTTAGATTATTTAACTGGAATTTCACTGGTATCTAAAATGAATTGCATAAATAATAGCATCTGTGTAGTATCTATAGTTATTATTTCATTATATACTGTAATTTTTCAAAGACAAAACCCCCAATAATCTTGAACATTTCTTGATAGTGACAACTCGGGTGGTGAAAGATATTCTCATAGTAATTATATCAAACATTGCTGACTAGCAGGATGGAGTTTAGCTCTCATGGGAGCCTTTGCATAAGACTCAACGCAGCTGCCTAATATACTGACTTATTTAGCGATGTTATATCCACAAATTTCTCTGTGATGTTAGATGACGTTAATTAACAGAATTAGCATAGCTTGGATCTGCGAGCGCGTGTTCGTTTGAGTTACAGCATGCTGTTTGCTCTCTCAGGCAATGTGTTTTGCGGCCTGTGTTTATGGAGCTTAGAGGTAATGTGTGGATGTATTCAGCTCTTTAATGATGGTTAGAATATAAAATGACACACTCATCCATTAGTCGCAGCGTGTTGCCGTGACGTTCCTCACTGCATGCTGATTAGTCCCACACAGCCCGGTCCAGAGATAACACCTGAATTAAGATCCACATGTAAATTGCATTAGCTAATCAATGAATGCTTGATGAATGCTTGCCTGGCACGAGAAATTGTTTCAAGGTTATGCGTTTTTTTTAAGTCACTCTGTGACTCCTACATTAACAAATGATTGTTTACCGGTTACCCCGGCTAATTAACGATAAAGGATTAAGATGTTCCCTGCTGCATGTTCGCGGTTGGCGTTTGTGACCGCTGCATATCCCATGGCACTGCGAACACCGGCTTCAGGGGATCACGGGCAGGGACTTGTTTCTGCCGGAAGGTCAGATCATGTGATGCATCCCTGCGTAGACAGTGGCACAAGCATTGGTCCCCGGGCAGAAAATGACATCTCTGACAGCGGCGGCCCACTGGAACACAAGACCGGTTTCATCGGTAAACAAATCACAGCCTTTCGTGTCAGAGCCACAGACACACTTTTGACATCTCTCGGTGACATCAGTTTGAAAAGCTAAGGATAGTGTCACGGATCATGTAGAGTATCTGTGAAACATGAGCAAACGCGAGATAATGGGCTTGGACTGGCGACAGACTTGCAGATTGTGCAAAATATGCCCTGTGTAGCCTCACAGTTGGAAAGCGAATTGATGCAGGATTGCAGAATCTCAGGGGTAATGTGATTTGAGTCTTGCATCTGTCCACGCGGTTGCCTGGTTCTCTCAGGCGGGGCAGAAGCTGGCAGAGTGGGCTAGACTGGGTGGGCAGAGGAAGTAGTGGTTGGGATAGAGGGGATTGGCTTTCACTCCCTTCAGGACTTCGGCTGCTGGCTCGGGAACGCCGATACTCGCGGCTGCCATCTTTTCGTTTCAGAAGCCGATTATCAACTGGAAGAAACAGAGGCAGAGTTTGAATTTCCATAGATTGTGTTACAGGCTCTGTCATTGACTCATACCACAGAGCTGCTTGTGTTGCGAACTGAGTCCTGACCACAATCACACAGCAGTTTTTTCTCATATAAATGCATACCGAATAATCATTCAAAATCAAACAAATCATTATCATTCAAACAAAACATGCCATGCTCTTGTTTATCATCTTTTTAGGCAAGTATCATATTATGATTGCTTGATTTTTTACAGCATTGTTTGAGCTACAATCACTGAATGATACCTCAAGTTGTATTGACTTGTTAAAGAAAATTATGCTTTATATAACAATACAAACATTGACAGCCAATCAGAATCAACTTTAAAGTGGAACATTATCATCTGTTGGTGTGGACACTAATATAGTTATCATTATAGTTATCTTACTCAGTGTGTATGGGTCTTAACAATAACTGTAACTATTAAGTTACGCAGTTAACAGAATTTTGTGTCGTTTATGCCACAACGCTTCCTCACCATTGACGGCATTTTCCAGCAATCCATGTTTTCACTGTTCACTGGTAGGGGCCGCTATTATGTATCTTTTGAAATAGTACAGAATCTCTGGATCCAAAAACAAGTGAAGAAGAAGCAGACGCAAATGATAGAAGCACTGCTTATGCACACGAAAGCTAACACGATTATCAAACATTCAACAGCATGTAATTAAAAATTCTCTAAAGTTACCAAATGAAACATCGAACACAGGAAGAGTTGTAGGACTGTGCTGGCTGGAAACTTTTTAAAAACAAAACAAAAAATTAGTTAATAATTGTTCTGATTCCATGAGAATAAGAATGTCCACACCACAACTAATGGTATCGTTGTAGCCACTTTCAGAACAATTCTGCAGCTGACCAATGTTGGAAACAGTTTTATTCTAACATTCATGCTTAATGCATTCTTTTTCTTTATCAACTCTTGAATGTGGGCAAGTTTCATTAAAAAAGCAGCATTCTGAACAAAAAGATGAGAAAATCGCATTTTTGTAAAAGACTACATCTGGATTGGATTCAGAATGGTGATTAAAGCATAGATGGAGTAGATTGCTTCCCCCAAACACCCCCAAAGCTTGCACAGTCCTAAATCACTTTCTGGATCATCATTTCATTCAGTAACATTACGCAGTTTTGATTTATATACTGTTTAAAGTTTGATGATTACGTTACTTTACATATGCATCTGCTTACGCATGCGATTGCTTGTTTACGCTTCTTATTTGGTTGTTTTCAGATACAGAGATTCTGTACTTTTTCAGAAGATGCGTAAAATATAGAACACCTTGGCAACACCTTAGCAACTCCATAGCAATCACCCACAACACATAGGCACAGACCAGTCACATTTTGTGCAGTCTAGTTGTAATCTAATTCTTCAAATATAAATGATTCAAATTAAATTAAGCCTTTTCATCTGAGCATGTGGATTGATATCATTCCCAAACTAAATGCTGGTTATTAACAGAAATGTCACACAGTAATTTAATCTCTCTCACTTTCAAAGTCTTAAATGTTTAAGAGCCTTACATATTTAATAACGAATATGCACACATTAATTATATGGATGTACATAGACTTCGCAGCTGTAATATGTACTCTTTTGACAAAAAATTCACGATTCTCTTTGATATTGTGTAAACAGAGAGCGTGAGTGTGTTGGAATATCAACTGTGAAGTCTTGAGTGATAGTAGCTGGCTTTGCTTTGCCAGCACAGGATTAAGCAACAGGTTACAAAAGGAACTGCCAGGTCAAAGTACTGGCACGGCTGAAGGAACCAGACCCAACAATGCCCACCCTTAAGACCCAGCACATAATATATACCTCATCACAGAATCAATTCTACACCAAACACTCCAAGCCAGCCTCACATTAAACCATCTGTGGATGTTGCCGATTCAGTGAAGCACATGAGAAAATGGATATAGTAATAACGAACAAGAAACCTTTGTCCGATCCGTTGGGAATCAATTTGCACCGGAACTAAGTCTCTCTTGGACACACATAAGAGTGCTTTTTAAATCAGCACAATAGCTCAGATTAGCACATGCTTGCTACCCAGTTAGCACACCAATGGTTTGTTGTAAAAAAATAAATAAATAAATAAAAAAAACGATTAACTTTTTATCTTAAATATTTAAAGGAATAGTTCAGCAAAATTAAAAATGCTGTCATCATTTACATCATTCCAAACTTGTATAACTTGCTTTCTTCTGTAAGAAAATATTTTGAGAAGTTTCAGTGTATTTGGCAGTACAACTTGAGTCAGTAGTTTACAAAACTGTTGGTCACCAACATACTTCAAAATATCTGCTTTTGTGTTCTACCTGAGGGTAAGTCAATAATGACAAAATGTGAATTTTTTGGATGAACTATCCTGTGAATGTGTTGGGTTTTTTTATGTTTTATTTTTTATTTATTTATTTTTTTTTTGCAGTAAATGTTTTCATATTGTAGCAATGGGCAATATACCGGTAGCTACAATTAACCAGTAGAAATTTGTCAACTGGTAAAAATTTTAGACTATCGTCTCTATTGCAGTTACACGCTCACGTGACGTTGCTGTGGTACGTGGTCATGAAAACTTATTGTTTGCACGCGTTTTTAAAACAAGTGGGGAAGTCGTGGCCTGATGGTTAGAGAGTCGGGCTTGTAACCTGAAGGTTGCCAGTTCGATTCTCGCACCGGCAGGAATTGAAGGTGGGGATTGTGAACAAACAGCACTCTCTCTGCCTTCGATACCATGACTGAGGTGCCCTTGAGCAAGGCACCGAACCCCCAATTGCTCCCTGGGCGCTGGAGCAATGGCTGCCCACTGCTCCGGGTGTGTGTGTGTGTGTGTGTGCGCGCGTTTGTTCACTACTCACTTGTGCACTTGGATGGGTTAAATGCAGAGCACCAATTTCGAGTATGGGTCCACCATACTTGACAATACGTCACAACTTTCTTTCACTTTCAAGTGATTTTAAGCTCTTAAAGTGACAGCAGACTAATATTCCTGCTGTCTGTCATTCATGTTAATCAAGCAACAAAAGAGAGAAAATCTCTCACTGCTCTTGACTAAATCACTTTTGTAACTTTAGTAAGAAGAAATATATATTTCATTTACACAGTGAAGAATATGCAGCGTTGTTATACATTTGATTACTTTATACAATTTGTAGCATTTCTTATTTATTTGTCTCTTATTCTTATTTAATCGCAGACTGTTTACTTGTCCTTAGTGAGCTTTTTTTTTAATTTAGGCTAGTTTTTATGATTTTGACACTGGTGACAAGAATTATGAAATTTCTATGGTATCTAAAATTCTGATATCATAAAGACCTCATTTAAAGCAAAAATAACTATAGCGTAATATATATTGCTACCATATCACTGCCATGACAAAATTACTCATATCGTGATATAAGATTTTGGTCAAATCGCCCACCCCTATCATACTGCAAGAATGTTGTTAAAAAAGTTGTGGATCTACACCACAATTATGTACTAAAAATTGTTGTTTTTCTTTGATTTTTGAAAAGTTGTGCATACAGGCAACAACACTGAACAATCCCTGTTCACATGGATCTGTGAAAATGACTAAAAACACTGTATTATGCATGCCAGGGCAGTAGATGGCAGTGTTTCCAGAGCATTTTTAAAACACTGTACTGCAATATAACCTACTTGCAACCAAAATGCAATGTTGTAAAAATATTTTGTTCTTGCAGGCTAGCTATGCTGAAATAAGTGTTGTCTGCATAGATTAAATTTCACACTTTTGTAATCATTTATTGGATATGCCGTTTTGAGTACAATTGGTACAAACCCTAAACAGCGAGGCCAGGTGGTGGCGATAAATGGAAATGGGACTGTGCTGTAATATTGATGGAGGGAAAACGCCGCACAGCAGCCGAAACAAGAGATGACATCGTACAGCGGGAAGGTGACTTAGCGGTTGATGAGGTGACGCTTGACCCTGAGGGCCAGCGACAGCAAGCAGCTCACTGAACCCAGGCGAGTTTATCCAAGCAGATCAATGCTACTCAATATCGGCGAGGCCGGCCACCCCATCCCGTCTGCCACATCCATCGCAGAGGCTAAGCTCTGGTTTACTCCCACTCTGACAGATACAGATGGTGTCAGTTACTGCCAGAAAGAAAAGAAGATGAAAAGGCGAGGACCTCCAGGTCCTTAGAAGACGAGAGACGCCGCAGACAGACGTGCGGGAAAACAGTTCGGCACTCTCTGTCAATTACGCTTTATTCTCTGGCTTGTAGCGGGGCGGCACAGAGGGGAAGGCAATTAATTATTATTGTGGGTTCTCCATTCTGATCTTGGAGATTGTATCTGATGCACATTTCCTCCGCCACAATTACGGAGGCTGCTAACTATTGACATTTAGGAGGTTGCTGATTTGAATTATCAGAGATGTTAGTAATTTGGGGTGCTAATTGGGTTTTGATTTCCACACACAACGCAGGCGGGTGGGATGACGAAAGTAAAATTAGGTGCTAATTTGGAGCTGAAGATGTAAATCAGGATGATGTAGTAGGAGCTGATAAAACTGAGTGCAATAAAGACATGGTGGAGAGTTGAGTTGGAGGCGAGGAGTTACCCAATTCCCGTTTGTTCCAACACACTGCCAGTAACCAAACAAACTAGATGCTGCAAAACTTTTTAATCAACATTGCAAGGCTGTAACCACTGTAGAAATGAATGCGAACAAGTCCTTGTCAAAGTCAAAATGTTGATGGCTATTCAAATATAAAGTTGGGCTTTCCTGTGATTTCTAGCATGACACTTGCAAGTTAAGAGGTAGCCTAAAATTGTATATTTGACTGTTGTTTAGGATAGAAATGTTAAAACAACCAATGTAATATCCAGTGATGTTGAAGTTTTTTTATTTTATTTTATTTTATTATTTTACTTTTTTTGGCCTTTAGAATGGAAAATTAAGCTATTATATATATATATATATATATATATATATATATATATATATAGCATTAACAGAGCCATTTACAGCATATATAATAAAATAATATTTTAAAAATATGAAATTATTTTGTATATTATAATATTATATTATTTAGATACAATTTTTAAATATATATATATATATATATATATATATATATATATATATATATATATATATATATATATATATATTGCAAACAGTTCAATAGTTTTTAATGAAATAAATAAAATATTGTTTATAATAAAATATTTGCATTTTCAAATATCATATATGAGTAGACTGCTACACTCTCAAAAAAAAAACCTACAATTTTGTACTAAAGAAGGTACAAACCCTTGTCGCTGGGGCAGTACCTTTTAAGGGTACAGAATTGTACCTTAAAATAAAGGAACGAATTTGTACCATTCCAATTTGTACCTTAAAAGACATGATTTATACCACGGGGAACCAAAATGTACCTTTTCATTTTTAAAACTTGTTGGTACAATATTGTACCTTCATCAAAGGTACAAATCTTGTCCTTTGAGTGCATTCACTGCATTTAAAAATAAAATGTAACGTTATACAAATGGCTAAAACCACTGAGCGCATAGCTCCATGAACTAATTTAAGCCATTAATTTCACGTTGAGTAGCTGAAACATTTACATTTCCGACTTGTGAACTTAATATAAACGTAAATTGTCAAAACTCACCTTTAAACCTCGTCGTCTTCAAGATAAATCCACCCTCAAAGAGCTTTTCTGTTGAAAAAAGGAAAAAAGTAGTCTGCTTCCCGCTCTCTGTTCTGTTTGAAAATTCTGTAACGGCCGCAGTGATTTCGACCAATCAGAGTATTGTTGCTATGCCTAATAGTTAAAACAGCAACCAATCATGCATGAAAGTAGTTTTCGCCCATCACTTGTACCTTTGATGTGAGAACATTTATGTACCTTCATTTCAGTTGTACCTTGAAAGGTACTAAACAGTATCATCAGAGGTCTTTACTGTACCATTAAAGGTACAGTTATTGAAAAGGTACAAAAATGTTCTTTGAGGAACATTATTTGTACCATCGTGTACCTTTTTTTTTCTGAGAGTGTAGCGATATTATTTGTTTTATATATAAATAACTTTGATTGTTACATAAAACCCAGGTTGTGATGACATAAAGATGCTACGATTACTTTAATGCTAAACATACTTCAGAATCTGAATAAAAAAGTAATAGTAATAAAATAAAAATAAAAATTATATATATATATATATATATATATATATATATATATATATATATATTACATAATATCACATTATAATTTCTTTATTTACTACTAAAATTAGTACAGTAAATAATACTTTGAATGTTAAAGAATTATTGTCCTCATTTTCAAAATATTGCTAACAGAACACTCATTGATTTATACAGTTAACCACTTGACTACAAAATGCCAAGATCAGTAATGTTAAAAAAAAAAAAAAAAAAAAATGTATTTAAAATCATTTTTGGACATTTTCAAACATGATTTTGTTGTTTAAATTTCAGTTACACCTTGTCAATAAATGAGTAAATAAACCAAATCCCAATACATCATACAGCCTATTTATTTATCAAAACAGCAAATGATCTTGTTAAATTATTTGTGCAAAGCCTAATTAATATTTATAAACTAATCCTGAGAGAGATTAGCAGATTCCCTGGCTCCAGAGCCATATCAGTGGAAAAGCCATATAAGAGTGTTTATGCTTCAGCATGTATGAGTGTGTGTCCGTGAACATGACAATTGGCCTGTGTTTTCACCCACATACACACACTTGACAGTGTGGCGTGTGCCCAGTGTGTGTTAGGTGATACGACTGATGGAGAACCGATAATCCCTCTGAGCCGCAGAGCATACATCCTAGAGTTTCATTAGCCCACTGTGCCCGTCAGAGCGAGAGAACGACACACACACACACACACACACACACACACACACACACACACACACACTCAGAGTCTGTGATCCCTAGAGAGAGGGAAAGATTTGAAGGGGAGTGAAAGCAGGGGTCAGCATTTTTAATATGGGAACAATTACAGGCTCCTGCTGAACAGATGGTATTATTCATGCAGTTAAACATGACATAGACATTTACATCATTTCCAGTGACAAGCTCACAGGTAGATATATGGAAGTCCATTATAATGCCATGTGCTTACACTGAGCTTGTGATTGCTAATGACAACGTATTATGGTGCAGCTTACTTGAAAAATAAACCTGAGCTGCATATGTTAAATGTCAAGAGTGTTTGAAAAACGAGAGGAACAGAAAGAAACAAAGGGGGAAAAAATGACTCCAGTAAAACCTGCGGGTTTTAGGACGCTTTTTGTAACAGTTTCATATTTAATGTAATTAGTCGTAATGCTTTAATCTGATGGTGAAAAATTGTCCTTGTTGCTTAATTTCTGAGTCATGTTATAAGGCCACATACTAGTTGCATGTCTAAAGGATTCATTCAAGTTGACTTTCTAAATCAAGGTTAACGTTTAGTCCCCTTTTACATCACAGTACTTGTTATAGTCCAATAAAGAACTAATTATTTAGTGAGTTTGACTAATATGCTTAATGTTGTATTTTATTTTATTTTATTTTATATATAAATAACGCTTTATTGTTACATAAAAGCTACATTGTGGTGACATAAAGATGCTAAAAATTGCTAAATATACTTTATAATCAATATGTATGTATGTATGTATGTACACACGTGGTCAGAATTGTTGGTACCTTTGGTAAATATGATCAAAGAAGGCTGTGGAAATAAATCTGCATTGTTAATCGTTTTGATCTGTTATTTAAAAAAATCACAAAAATCTAACCTTTCAATGGATAATAAGAATTTAAAATATCATTATGAATGGGGAAATAACATTATGAATGGGGAAATATCATTATGAAATAAATGTTTTTCTGTAATACACATTGGACACAATTAACAGTACCCTTTTAGTCAATGCTTTTTGAAACCTCCATTTGCCAAAATAGTATAGGAGTTTTCTCCTATAATGCCTGACAAGGTTAGAGAACACCTGACATGAGATCAGAGACCATTTCCTTCATCCAGAATCACTCCAGATCCTTCAGATTCCCAGCTCCATGACGGTGCTTCTTCTCTTCAGTTCACCCCACTCATTTTCTATAGGGTTCAGGTCAGAGGACTGGAATGGCCATAGCAGAAGCTCGGTTTTGTGCTCAGTGACCCATTTTTGTGTTGTTTTTAAGGTTTGTTTTTGGATTATTGTCCGGTTGGAAGATCCAAACATGGCCCATTGTAAGATTTCTAACAGAGTCAGTCACTTATTGATTTTTTATCTGTTGGTATTTGATAGAATCCATGATGCCATGTGTCTAAACAAGATGTCCAGGACCTCCAGCAGAAATATAGGCCCACAACATCAAAATACAGCAGTATATTTCATTGTACACATGGGGTACTTTTTATCCCTGTGTTCACCAAACCCATCTTGAGTGTTTGCTGCTAAATAGCTCATTTTTAGTTACATCTGACCATAGAAGCCAGTCCCATTTGAAGTTCCAGTCGTGTCTGATAACTGAATATGCTGGAGATTGTTTGCACACTGGCGCTGTTGTCCTGTGGCTGCCTTAGAATCATCCAAGTGGATGCTGCACACTGATGTTGGTTGAGGAGAGACCCCCCCCCCCCCCCCCCCCCCCCCCTCCTATATGATTGTAAAGCACTTTGGGTGTACGGCAATACACAATAAAAGCACTATATAAATGCATCATTCATTCATTCATTCATTGTTTTTTGGTGAAAGCATTTTCTTTTCTTGATTTTTTTCTTGAAGCCCTCCCAAACAACGTGTGGTGTTGTAAGTGCTGTTTGATCATTTTTTTTGAAGGTTTTCTGACCCCGAAACTCAACCATTCTCTGCAATTCTCCAGCTGTGTTCCTTGAAGAGCCACTCAAACTCTCCTTCTCACCGTGCATTACACTGAAAAAAATGACTCATTGAATTTACTAAATTTTTTTAAGGTAAGTGGTTGCAATCAATTTATTTTAGCTACATTTAAATAAACAAATTTAGTTGAAAGTTAGTCAACTAAATTTGTTTATTTAAATGTAGCTAAAATAAATTGATTGCAACCACTTACCTTTAAAAAAATTTAGTAAATTCAATGAGTCATTTTTTTCAGTGTAGGACGATATAAACACATGTCCTCTTCCAGGCAGATTCATAACATTTTCTCTTGATTGGAAATTCTTAATTATTGCCCTGATGGTGGAAATGGGATTTTTCACTGCTCTAGCTCTTTTCTTAAAGCCACTTCACTAATTTGTGAAGCTCAATTATCTTTTGCTGCACATCAGAAATATATTCTTTTTTCATTGTGATGGATGATTAAGGGAATTTGGGCTTTGTTTTCCCTCCTATTTATATTTCTGTGAAACAGGAAGCCATGACTGGATAATTTCATGTTCATAATCACGCTGGAGTGCTCAAAATTGTGAATATGAATGGTAATATATTTCAGATATATTTTACTCATAAGAATTTCTAGGTGTACCAGTAATTGTGTCCAACTTGTATTTGAGAAAAAAAAAACAAAAAAACATTTATTTCATAATGATATTTCCCCCCATTTTAAATTCTTATTCTCAAATGAAATCTTAGATTTTTGTGATTTTTTAAAATAAAAGATCAAAAGGATTAACAATGCACATTTATTTTTACAGCCATCTTTGATCATATTTACCAAGGGTACCAACAATTCTGACCACGTGTGTATGTATGTATTTAGCTTTAGTGCTTTAAATGCTAATGTTAATTAATTAGCAGCTATACTGTTCAGCTAATTATGAACGCAAATTGTCTTATGTTAATGCCTCTAAGAAACATGTATAATTAGGGTCCAAGAAGTGAAACCAACCTAATTATACAACGCTTCCCTAAGAAAATATGTAGTTTTGTCCATCTCTAGGCCCGTTCTGTATCTTTTTTCCAGCGACAGGCCAATTTTTATATTATTATTACTATTATTAGTATTAGTATTAATTTTTGTCCAGTAAAATATACCCTTGAAACAAGATACAATTATTTATTTTGAAATATATTTCTGAGGTGTTTCTTGTTTTAAGTATAAATAGTATTAAATTAAATATCACTAAATGACAACTTCAATAGGAATAATATAAAACATAATAAACAAATCAGTTTTACTTGAAAAATTGCATTTACAGAAAGCACATACTTTGTGGTCAAAATGAGCCTAAAATGCAAAATAATAAACCTGATTAGGGATAGAAAAGACCCATTTCCAAAAGCATAAACATAAAATTTGAAAGGTTTTAATTACTGTACTCACAGTTTGTGGAAATGTTAAATACAGTTAGAAAATATTAAACATATTTGTTAAATACAGTTTTATTTACCATATGTTCTCATATTTATTGTTTAGTTTTTAAAGTCATTTTGTAAAGCCATAATTTTGTTATAATACTGTTTTGGTATGTTTACTATTGCAATAGTTTCTATTTACTATTTTTCGTAGTGTGACTTTTGGTGAATTGTATTAATAAACCTGGGTAAGTCTGATCCTCAAACATCATTGTAATTATATTAACATATGGAACCAATAACAATTTTTAAACAAAACCATACAAAAATATATTGTCCCCGTTTTTTAATTCATAGATAATCACAAGTGAGATATCAGTGATATTTTGACCGCTGAACTAGGAAATGTCCCTGGTTTTCATTTCAGAAATCAATATTTGCAGTTTGCTTCTCTAATAAATGTATCTTGTTTTAAGGATGATACATATTTTACTGAAATGTTTTGCAGTATAAAAGCTCTGGCTTTAATCGCATTATTGCGTCTTGTCTGGTTATTACACAGTGTAACACTAATGAAATAATGAAATTTGCTTATGTATATGATCTATAAATGGCTAGTCTAGTCAGTGGCACGCTTTAGCATCCCTTTGCGAGTGTGCGTTGCTTTTAGATGCGGCAGTTTGTTGCCTCTGTGCAATCAGGAGCGCTGTTACACAATGCATTGACCTCATTATCTCGTTTAGTCAATCATATCATTAGAAGAAATGAAAAAAGTTGCCTGTGAACTCAGAGGCAAATCCAAAATAAATGCAGCCGCAACCTCTAATAGCAAAATGGTCAGCGACTGCTGTATAAATCAGAGCATAATTACGGTCGTACCCGGCTCAGTGCATTTGCATAAATTCTCATAAGAGGGCAATGTTATGTTGTACCAACAAAATAAATAAAGAAGACAAACAAAAGAGATAATCTGGCCAGCATGCCAAATATGTCCCCAGTGAATAGCACTGAATTCATCAAAAGCGTGTTATTGGCCTGACTGTAATGTTGGTGGCCATTTTATGTGCCTGAGTAGACAAAGAAGAGCAGAAAAGAGATGTGAAAAAAGGCTTCCTAATGGATTCTGCACAGAGCGTGGAGAGTCGGGAGGGGGTTTGTGTCACAGTATGCACAGAGCTGTCTTTTTTCCCACAAGCCTTTGCCCATCAGTGGAGCCCGGGTCGCTGTGGAAATGTCATGACAGGCATATGCTGTTGGACAGTTTGTGCGCCCAATCACAGTGCTGTCACCCCCGGCGATGAGGGGGAGGGCTCCGCGGTGTGCGTTTGAAAAATGGCTCCTGCCATCGCCAGCATTTGCACATTTCTCTCCTTGAACTATGCTTGATGCCTGTTCCGCGGTCGGAGCGTGAGAACAAAGATGAAAAGGGAGGGAAAGGATTTGATGTATAATATTAGGGCTTTCAATCGATTGCAGATTTTAACATGCTGATTCATTCATTGAATTTTTCACACATACAGGTCAAAATGTTATTGATGGCAAACTGTTACGTATGCACATTTACTGTAACATGGATATTCTTTTATTTTATAGTTGTCTGGCTGACGTTTTGGTATTTTTTAATGATATACTATATAATGATAATGATGCTTTATTCATTTCTGAATAAAAGTTATATGTAAAAAAAAAAAAAAAGCATGAAGATGCATGTAAAAAATGTTAACTTTCTGCCTCTCAGATAACTTTTTTATGAAGGTAATTCAGATCAAATGAGTGGGGACACATTATAAATGATATGATTAAAAATAAATAAATAAAATAAATAAATAAATATATATATATATATATATATATATATATATATATATATATATATATATATATATATATGTATGTATATGTATATATATATATACAGTGGGTACGGAAAGTATTCAGACCCCCTTAAATTTTTCACTCTTTGTTATATTGCAGCCATTTGCTAAAATCATTTAAGTTCATTTTTTTTCCTCATTAATGTACACACAGCACCCCATATTGACAGAAAAACACAGAATTGTTGACATTTTTGCATATTTATTAAAAAAGAAAAACTGAAATATCACATGGTCCTAAGTATTCAGACCCTTTGCTCAGTATTTAGTAGAAGCACCCTTTTGATCTAATACAGCCATGAGTCTTTTTGGGAAAGATGCAACAAGTTTTTCACACCTGGATTTGGGGATCCTCTGCCATTCCTCCTTGCAGATCCTCTCCAGTTCTGTCAGGTTGGATGGTAAACGTTGGTGGACAGCCATTTTTAGGTCTCTCCAGAGATGCTCAATTGGGTTTAAGTCAGGGCTCTGGCTGGGCCATTCAAGAACAGTCACGGAGTTGTTGTGAAGCCACTCCTTCGTTATTTTAGCTGTGTGCTTAGGGTCATTGTCTTGTTGGAAGGTAAACCTTCGGCCCAGTCTGAGGTCCTGAGCACTCTGGAGAAGGTTTTCGTCGTCCTGTCCCTGCAGCTGAAAAACACCCCCACAGCATGATGCTGCCACCACCATGCTTCACTGTTGGGACTGTATTGGACAGGTGATGAGCAGTGCCTGGTTTTCTCCACACATACCGCTTAGAATTAAGGCCAAATGTTCTATCTTGGTCTCATCAGACCAGAGAATCTTATTTCTCACCATCTTGGAGTCCTTCATGCGGACTTTCATGTGTCTTGCACTGAGGAGAGGCTTCCGTCGGGCCACTCTGCCATAAAGCCCCGACTGGTGGAGGGCTGCAGTGATGGTTGACTTTCTACAACTTTCTCCCATCTCCCGACTGCATCTCTGGAGCACAGCCACAGTGATCTTTGGGTTCTTCTTTACCTCTCTCACCAAGGCTCTCCTCCCCCGATAACTCAGTTTGGCCGGACGGCCAGCTCTAGGAAGGGTTCTGGTCGTCCCAAACGTCTTCCATTTAAGGATTATGGAGGCCACTGTGCTCTTAGGAACCTTAAGTGCAGCAGAAATTTTTTTGTAACCTTGGCCAGATCTGTGCCTTGCCACAATTCTGTCTCTGAGCTCTTCAGGCAGTTCCTTTGACCTCATGATTCTCATTTGCTCTGACATGCACTGTGAGCTATAAGGTCTTATATAGACAGGTGTGTGGCCTTCCTAATCAAGTCCAATCAGTATAATCAAACACAGCTGGACTCAAATGAAGGTGTAGAACCATCTCAAGGATGATCAGAAGAAATGGACAGCACCTGAGTTAAATATATGAGTGTCACAGCAAAGGGTCTGAATACTTAGGACCATGTGATATTTCAGTTTTTCTTTTTTAATAAATCTGCAAAAATGTCAAAAACTCTGTGTTTTTCTGTCAATACGGGGTGCTGTGTGTACATTAATGAGGAAAAAAAATGAACTTAAATGATTTTAGCAAATGGCTGCAATATAACAAAGAGTGAAAAATTTAAGGGGGTCTGAATACTTTCCGTACCCACTATATATATATATATATATATATATATATATATATATATATATATTGTATATTCTGTTTTTCATGATCCGAACAAGTCACGATGCATAAAATAAAACCTCACCCTACAATACTTCTTACAGAATCTCTTGATTATGTTGAATTATGGAAGTTAAATGTATTGACATTGTCCTGAGTGAATGAATGAATGATATCCAATAGTAATGATGATGATGATAATAATAATAATAATAATAATTATTATTATTATTATTATTATTATTATTATTATTATTATTAAGTATTTAATGAAAATACAAATATTATTTAAATAAATAAATAAATAAATTTTGAGTATTATTGTTGTTGTTGTTGTTGTTGTTGTTGTTGTTATTAATAATAATAATAATAATAATAATAATAATAATAATAATAATAATAATAATAATAATAATAATAATTTGTTTCACAGGGAAATATTAAATTAAATATTTAATTAACGTAAAAATATTATTTAAATAAATAAATATTGTGAATTATTATTATTATTATTATTATTATTATTATTATTATTATTATTTATTCTTAAATCGTCTGCTGCTGTTCTGTATTCATTTTTGATGTCACGGATGTTGACCCCTTATTAATTTTTCTGAATTCCAATTCTAACCAATTCTTAAAACAAATTCTATGCATCTGTTAATGGAAACTTTTCTATAAGAGAAATATTGTGCATTTACCCAAAACTGATAGTGTTCCTCCTATCTTCGTCATCTGAATAAGATAGTTACCCTTTGCTTTAACCAAACACATGGATGTCACACATTGCAGAGGAGGCTAATGTTTCAGCTAGCTGTATTCTATTGCAATTATATGGTTCAGTGGCGGTGATTATAGTTCTTCAATCTCACTCTGTGAAGTTTTGGTTAGCTGGCTCCCTCGTAATTTGCCGTGTGGGCATTATGGGCCAGTCTTGTGGAAAAGGGAAGATAAATTGAGCTGGCAGGAGCTCATAGATTTATTAAATTTCTATCAAATCCTGTAACAAAAACAGGGGGGGGGCTAAGAGTGGGCTTAGATTTTTTTAATCAAAATTCATGAGTCCTGGATTCGTGGTTGAGCAGGAAGACTTGAATCGAAGACTGATTAAAGAAAATAAAAGGCTTATTTGAAGTAATTTTTCAACGACGCCTTTTAATTGGATGTTAAATCAAATACTTATCTGCCATGCAGCAGATAGCAAGCTATATGGTGAAGTGCTAGTGTCACTTCTACTGTAAAAGATACTATGGTAGAGTGGCTGACATCACACATTTTACATTCACACATCTACACATTCTTCACCAGATGGATTTTTAATCAGTCCCTTGTGATCAGACAGAAGAAGACATGAGGTGCGTACTACTGTACAAATTAATTATCGTACTACTATACCATTCTCATTGCATTTAAGCTGTAAATGCCATGTGACTAATTATTCTGATTGGTTCCTGATCCCCCCCCCAATTATATTTATTTTTATAAATAAAATAAAATCATTGTGACTATTATGTCAAAGGGGGAATATAATCTATTTCAGTCCTTTAAGAAATAAAATAAAATAAAATAAAATAAAATAAAATAAAATAAAATAAAATAAAATAAAATAAAATAAAATAAAATAAAATAAAATAAAATAAAATAAAATAAAATAAAATAAAATAAAATAAAATAAATATACAAAGCATCCATCTGTTATAATATAAATAAATATTTGCAATTTATGTTTCTCGACATGTAGATAGAATTGCTTTGCATTATGTACATGAAGTAATATCAAATTTGGAATGGGTGTTTTAATGCATATAATGCATTCACTTAATCAAAAACACAGTGTAAAAACAATACATAAAATATTGTGAAATATTATTACAATTTTAAATAACTGTGGTAACACTTTAGAATAGGGAACACTTATTCACTATTAACTACGACTTTTCCCTCAATACATTCCTAATTTGCTGTTTATTAATAGTTAGTAAGGTAGTTGTTAAGTGTAGGTATTGGGTAGGATTAGGGATGTAGAATAAGGTCATATACAATAAGGCATTAATATGTGCTTAATTACTACTAATAAATGGCTAATATTCTAGTAATATGCATGCTAATAAGCAACTAGTTAAGAAACCCTAAAATAAAGTGTTACCATAACTGTTTTCTATTTTAATGTGTTTGAAAAGAAACATTGTGATTGCTAATCAGCTTCTTAAAGGGACAGTTGACAGTAGCCATTGACTTCCATTGCATAGAAAACAAAATAATTCAATAAATAAATAAACACTATTGAAGTCAATGGCTACCATCAACTGTTTGGTTATCAACATTCTCAAAATCAATTTGATCAATTTAATTTGCATCCTTGCTAAATAAAATTATACATTTCTTTAAAAACAGACCCCAAGCTTTTGAATGGTAGCACACACCCCACCTCCACCTTTAAATCTGTCTCTTTGAGGTTCTTTTTCTTAACTCGAGGCCTTCCTAACACACTGCTCTAATTCTATCCCAAGCACGGAGCTATGTGAGAGGCAATTACAGCTGATATAATAAACACCGGCCCTCACAAGGGCAGGGAAGTGCTCCCTCGCCAGCGTCAAGTACACCAAGGCCTCATGTAGGGCATTAAAGCCACGGCATCAGCGCTGAGCCAAACTAGATTTGCTGCAGTAATAATATTTAAGCACAGCTCACAGACCAGTGGCTTAGTAACTACTAAATTACGATTCCGCTGAGGATGACGGCTCTCTTGTTTGGAGATACTCTCCCTCTCTCGCTGTCTGGCTGCTTTGTGGAAGTGTAGTGGTGGGGCATCTTAGAAATGGAGCCCTGTATTGTACAGTGTCAGATATTTTATAGTGATGGCCTCATAAAAGGAGGAGAGTCGCCAGCGTTTAGCTGCCACACCTCTTCAGCCACAGGCGTCACACTGGGGTTGGTCCTGTAGGCTGTGGATTAGTTTTATGAAACAACATGCCTGCTCTCTTTGTGTCTTATGAGGGTAATTTTGTTTGGTGTGTATGTATATGTTTTATATCTATCTTCAATAAGCCCTGTTGATTCTGTTCGACATTATATTTTGCAACCAATAAGGCTGAGAAACAGGAAAAGAGTTGTATGAGTCAGTCTTTCTGCTTAAAATTTCACTTTTAATTTAGTGTTACTTGTCATCTATTTGTACTTATTTGTGAAATTTACCAGCAATTATTTTAGGGAAAAGTTTTTTTTTTTTTTTTTTTTTTTTTTATGTAGGGGGCCTCATAAAACTTCCAAGGGTGCCACAAGTTGACTTAAAAAAAAAAACATTTAAAATAAGACAAAACACGGGTTGCATCTAAAATCACATACACACTTCTCTACTCTATAGTAAGCGAGTGAAAAACAGTATGTGAAACCAGTACTATATACGAATTTTCATGATTTATAAAACAGTAGGTGAAAAATACCTGGGCGAACCAGGGTTCTCATATCAGATATCGAGTAGCCGTGTGATATCGCTCTATACCAATACTGCTGTGATTATGGTTTACCTATGCACCTATGTTGAACCACTTTAGAGCCAGTGGCAAATTCCAGAAGAGATAGCCAAGGTAAGGCTGCTCTCAGTGAATTCATGAGCGCTGAACAGCGCTGACACCCTGGAGGTCACAGCGCCGAATTTGTCAAAGCAAATTTTCAAATAGGCACTATCTTTATTAACAAACTGCATATCTGAAGTCTAAACAAGTACATCTTCCTACCTGGTCTCATGACGAAAACGTACCTCTGGGAACTTCTTCGCAAGACGCGAAATACATACCAATAAGTACATATCACTAAAGTTTCCAACAGAAATGAACACTAGAGGCAGTAAAACAGCGAGCATCATTTTTATACACAGTTATGATTACAGCTCCATATGTTTCACTTTCCGGACGTAACAAATTTGTTCGGGAGCTCAGCGTCACGGAATTGGACTTAGGATGTGGAATCCTTGGGTACAAATCCCGTGAAAAACATGACTCAGGATGAAAGAGCTGAAAGATGAGAGATTGAAAAACAAGCTACAACGGCATGATTGCAGTTGCATTTTTACGTCACATTCGCTTTTGTTCATACTATCGGGTAGGTTTAGGTGTAGTGCAGATGGTACGTTATTTTAAAACGTCACGGAACATTAGACTTGTAGCGCCATTCAACAGACATTTCAAGTCAGAACTGTGGTGACGTACAAAACCAACGTCACATGAAACGTACCATATGTACGTTCATCTGTTCCAGGAAAAAAAAACAAACACTCTTTTAGCACCACCCAGTGGACATTTCACATTGAATATGACGCAAAACGTACATGGTGCTACGTATTTCGTGTCTTGCGAAAAAGTTCCCACAGGTTTCGTCATGAGACCAAGTTGACATTTTCGCCTAAAAATGAAAAATAAAATATATTTAAAATCTGGATATATGATGTAGCCAAATTGTAACAGTTTGATTTCTATATCTGGGAATGTCACGTAAATTAATTTACAAATATAAAAATTTACGAATATAAATTTTTCTAGTTTTCAAGCTCTGAAGTATTTTATCAGGTATAAATTGTGAGTATCCTTTATCCTTATCCATTAAATCTTGAACAACTAGAAAAGTAATGGAGCCTTTGAATATCATTGTGGACAATGAAGGGCCATTGAGTTAGGGTTTTATCGGTGTAGATACACAGTGTATCAGTGCCAATATCTCATATAGCATTCATATTGCATGCTGTCATACACAGAACGCTTTATGAACCACTAATTTGAGCCATGACTAGACCTACATGGAATCTACACCCACAGAATTCTTCAGAAATTCCACAAAATTTCCACAGCTGTCATTCACCTAGCTTTACTCATCTCTCATCCAGCACATGTTCATCTATAAAGTGTTTTAGATATTCTGATCATGCTTTTAGCTACCAGTAAGAGTGCAGCATTAAAAATATCAAAATTTTAATCATTGCCTTTGACATCTCCAGCAAGCATTTCAGCAGCTGTTCTGCATATCATTGATCTTAATGTTGGTCTTGTGAATGTGTGGCCCTCATCTCTGAATACCATACATATGAAGCAGCATCTCAAGGATGTCCATGTCCATGTTTTATTTTCAGTTGAAATTGCCGATCCGGTGACATTTCTCATAATAGGCTAAATGTTTCTCATTTGTTGGCACCAGGAAGTGGCCTTTCTCTGTTCTGGAAACTGAAAGTCAGAGTGGTACATTAGGACCAAGCCAGTCAAAGGTCAAGTGCTGAGCAGTGGATTCCATGAGGCAGTGCTTGTGATCATTGATTTATGACGCGCTGACATTGTTTTGTGCTGAAGTTCGAGGCGGTCCTGTTTGTTCCAGCAGCACAATTCTTCTCTTGGTGGGGGCTTACCTCCGCTCTGCCTCCATATGGCAGCCTGCCACGCTGTTGTTGAGTTTCTCAAAAAAAATTGATTCTCTAATCCTGCACATTATTGCTTTTTCAATATGAGTATCCAGGCCAGAAATGAGGACCAGAGGCTTGAGCGAGAGTTGATTCACCGGTCAATGTTTGTGCATACTGTTACAATACTAAATGTATACTACCAAAAGTTTGGAGTCAGTATGATTTTTGAATGTTCCTGAAAGAAGTCTTTTATGCTCATCAAGACTGTATTGATTCAATCAAAAATACAGTAAAAACAGTAAAATTCTGATATATTATTACACTTTAAAATATCTGTTTTTTATTCATATATTTTAAAATGTAATTTTTTTGTCTATGATGCAAAGCTGAATTTTCAACATCATTACTCCAGTTTTCAGTGTCACATGATCCTTCAGAAATCCTTCTAATATTTGCTGCTCAAGAAATATTTCTTGGTTGAAAAGTGTTGCACAGCTTAATATTTTTTGTGGAATCCGTGATACATTGTTTAGGATTATTTGAATAGAAAGTTCAAAAACAGCATGTATTTTAAATCTTTTGTAATAATATAAGTTTTTACTGTCACATTTCATTTAATGTATTCAATTTAGTGCATCCTTGCTAAATAAAGTATTAAATCAATCAGTTAATCTTTCTAAACCCAAACATTTGAACAGTTTCAATTCAAATTCAAAAGAACATAATTTATTTGAAATACAAATCATTTGTAGTATTACAAATATGACTTTTATTCTGCGAGGACACACTGAATAGATCAAAACTGAATTTGATCAATTTAATATTATGTGTAGTTGTTTTTGGTTGTGAATTAATAGTCAACATTTATTTCAAATGATTTCATGCATTGCTTTGAAATCAAACTCATGATTTTGTCATCGCTAGTAACATTCTCTACTGCAAAACCGAGCACGCATGAGCAAATATGGCAGATTTGAAATTCGTGAACTTCTGGGGGGCTCCTGTGCCAGCTGAGCAACTGCCATTGATATGAATGGGAATGCTAGCGGCTACTTTTCTCAAGGTATTGTAGACCTCTTTGTCTCAAACTTACAGCTCATGGTTCCTGTAGATGTGCGTAACAGGAAGGCTTAGATATCAGTCCACAGTATGAATAAATGAGGACTCTGTGATGTGGAGCACGATGTGTGTGTGTGTGTGTGTGTGTGTGTGTGTGTGGTACCCCACTCACTCTCAGATGAATATTAATGGGCCTGAGGAGCCATCAGTAAGGAAAGACAAGGCAACCGACAAATTATCTCAAGGAAATGCCCCAAGAGCAGCCTTTACACACACACACACACTGCCTGCCACACAGTCACTGGAGAGAGACTGGGTGCAAATGAGCACTCTGTGTGTGTGTGTGTCTCTGTGGATGTATGAGTGTGTGTGCTTAGGTGGTCTTACACGCGGGTGTGTTCATGATGGAATGTGTGTTTGTTTGGCGTTATGAAGCTCTCTGTGTGTGTGTGTGTGTGTTTGTGTGGTACTAAAAGCCTGTATGCTTCATCCAGTACTGTGCAGTGCAGATATAAGCTCATGTTGTTTAGTTGGGTAAATTTTGTTTTGGGTGAGCACACAATTTATTTTGTTTGTGTGTGGATTCCATTTATAGAAATGCAGGGAGAGTGCAGAAAGGCTGTTTTTGTGTTGTTGTTTTTTTAGCATTTTGGGTTTTACAACCCAGACCTCTATTTTATGAATAAATGAGGATTTCAGTCATGTCACTGCACACTAAAAATAAAATAAAATAAAATAAAATAAAATAAAATAAAATAAAATAAAATAAAATAAAATAAAATAAAATAAAATAAAATAAAATAAAATAAAATAAAATAAAATAAAATAAAATAAAATAAAATAAATGTTTATTATTATTATTATTATACCATTTATTTTTATATTTATATTTATTTATTTCAAAAATCAAAAATAAAATTTAATTGATAAATGTATCATCAACTTTTACATTGTTGCAAAATATTCTTTTTTTTTTAAATAACACTCTCTTTTTGAATTTCAAATCATCAAAGATTGTTGAAAACAAGGATCACAGTTTCCAGAAAAATATTAATTAACATTAATCAGAAGAAATGTTTCTTGAGCACCAATTTAGAATATCGGAATAATTTCTGTTGGATCATGTAACACTGAAAGACCATGTGACTCTGATTTATTTCAAACAATTATTATTATTATTTTTTAAATAATACAGTATTTCTGTTTTTGATAGCAGAATTATTATTATTATTATTGAAATGTGTTGAGCTTTTTATATATATATATATATATATATATATATATATATATATATATATTTTTTTTTTTTTTTTTTTTTTTTCCAAAACAGTAGTTTGTAATTGTACTGAATTTTTTTTTCCATTTTTGATTTTCTGTTTTCTTCCATAAATATTACAATTATTGTCTTTCCGAAGAGCATGTGCTGAGTATTAACACCTAATTTAAAGGTTGCACAGCTCCTCTCCTCTTAAAGTCCTTAAAATCATTTAATTTCTCGGTCTCTTTCTCTTTTCCTCGCTCCCTTGAGCTCTCAAAGTGATGAAACGCAGATGGAGCTTCGGCCGAAAGTTGCATACTGCGCATAAACAGCATATTTAATTAGACCGCAGACACGCTCTAAATCAAATTACTCTCCGACTGACAGGAACACTTACATTAACATCATTCCCGAGCAGAGCCGCAGCCAAAATTTAAATTAGTAACAGATAATTAGGATAAGAGCGGGAACTTAGGTTGACGTTCCAGTGCGTAATTGGAATGCAAGCGAAACATACTGCTTTAGCTAATTAGCTGTAGCAGGAGGAAGCGCTCAGAGGTCAAGGTAGAGAGAGACCCTTCAAATAAAAGCAGAAGGCGGCAGAAGAGCTATTGTGAGGCTGTGAAAGAAAGAGGTTCTCAGCGAGCAAAGCCCAGAGTGTCGCGTCTGAATCACCCTCCAGGCCGAGGATTTCAGGGGATCTGTTTGTGCCGGAAAGGAAAACACGGGTGCGAGGTCTAAATGCACTCAGCTGTTAATTACTGTTTTGTGAGAGAAAGTACAAATGCGGGATTACACTTTATTACCATAGTCCACCTTAGATTTTGCAGTACATTATTAGTAGACTGTTAAGGTTAGGGTTAGTAGTTGCATAATTACTTACAGTCAGTAAAATGTCTGTTGGGGTCTGTTGAATGTTTGAGACTGGTTTGTGAATGATTTCTAGTTGAGAACAGCTGGCTCGTTGGAGTTGTTTGCTTGTGAATTGCATTACACTGGCCGTGTTGGATGTTTTTTCTTGCTTGCAAACCAGTGTTAATATGTTGTATTACTTTATGTTACATTTCTCTTTTATCACATTATTAACATTTGATACTATCACTGTTTATATTGATGCATGTAGGGTACAGAAAGTAAATTATAACTTTTTTGTGTTAAGTATTTTTTTTTTTTTTTTTTTGTATTTCATAACCAAAACTTAATCACAGTCATGTGACTATACTTAGAAACCATTTCTTTATAAATTCTGTTCAAAAGTTAGAAATTTTGTATGATTTATTTGTTTATTTATTTATTTAGCAATGATGCATTAAATTGATCAAAAGTGACAGTAAAGACATTAAAATTTCTTACAATAACTTCTTGGGTATTGGGATAAACTTGATACTGAACAAAAATTCTAAACAAATATACTTTAGGTAGATTTCTTTCTTTCTTTCTTTCTTTCTTTCTTTCTTTCTTTCTTTCTTTCTTTATTGATAATGCATTACATTGTTAAAAAAAAGTGACAATAAAGAAATTTAAATGTCATACAAAAACTTGTAGGAGTAGGAGTTGTATGAGCAATTAAGACTGATTCATGAAATATCAGTATTATTTTGGATTATTTTATACTATATTTCTTTGTCATCACATTCACAACCAATAACAAAACCAAATTTTATAAAAAAAATCATTCGATCCCAGTACTTATTTTAAAAATGGAACTGTTTCGTATTGATTATTACCACATTTTACGTCAGTATTACCTAGTACTCTCACTGTCTAGAAAGCATTTTTAAAAATTGTTTGTTCTAGTTGATTTGGGTTAGTAAGCTTTTTTGTTTGTTTGTTTGTTTGTTTGTTTTTTGTTTTCTTTTTATTCAATCATCCAAGGATGCACTGAATCTGTCAAAAGTGGCAGTAAAAGGTATAAATGTAATACTGAACAAACAAACAAACAAATAAATAAATAAATAAATACACTTTTATTTTATTTTTTTATTTTATTTTATTTTATTTTATTTTATTTTATTTTATTTTATTTTATTTTATTTATTTTATTTTATTTTATTTTATTTTATTTTATTTTATTTTATTTTATTTTATTTTATACCAGATGTCATGAAAACCATTTAGTTCCATGACTTTTCTCAAAACTGGAACTGGTTCTTACTCATAATCCCCATGTTTTACCATGGTATACCATCTAATTCAATCACCGTGGCACTTGTACGTAATAGTATGATTACAGAAATGTGTGTTTTTCTTTGTCATTCCCCAAAGGCACTCATGATTCATTTATACGGCTATACTGTAGTAAAGCGGTAAATGTGTTTGTATATATGGAGAGTTGTGGGAAATAGAACAGGCACCAGGGACTGCAGAGAAGTGACGTGTGTGAAACTGAGGTGGCTATGCAATGTTTGCACAAGGGGTTATTTAGACACCATATGGTGAGACTGCATGACTCTGCCACTTTCACATCTGTCATGTGTGGACCTTGATTCGTCTGCTGGGAGCAGAACTGACCAGGTGCTTTCAGGGCCAGGACTTCCTGGAAAACCAGGTTAAAATGTGCCAACACTGCCAACGCTACAAGACCAAACGTGCCTGAACACCAGAAAACAGCATCTCATACAAATGCTTGAGGCATGTCTGCATGAAGCAAAACACACATTTCACTCATCGCTCTTTGAAAATGAGTCATTATACAACAATTGGATTTTGTAATATAATTGTGAAAAGTTCATTAACCTTCCTCAATAGTCCTTCAGTGAGGGCATTTTTACAACGCTGGACGTCTTCCAAGTAATTGCTGGATACAAACATAATACCGATGGGACTGATCCAAACAAAGGCCTTTGGCAGCTGAGAGCAAACAAGTGTTTTTTTCTGAAACGCTGAACTGTTTCTGAGGTGCTTGATCACGATGTCTTCAGCTATTATTTCTTTGACATCTTCATGGTTGATTACTCTGCATTAATGGTGGAATAAAAAAAAAAAAGTGCCAATGAATGTTTTGACATTTGAAACTGAACATTAAAAGACGTTCACACTTTTCATACAGTGTGAAACAATGCAGTGCTTGCATTTTGTGCTGAGTTGTTTAGCAACAGACAACCAATCATAAACTAAACAATGCTTGCCTCATTAAATATTCATATGCTTTGTGCAGTCACAGACGCTTTCACACAGTGTGGTTAGTTTCGGCACCTGAGGAAAACAGTTCAACTTTTAATAATGTAAACCAGAAGCACATTATTGGCAGTGTAAGTAACCTGAATGTTTGACTTTATCTGGTTCAATACAGATATAAGATGCAAGTAAGATATCGTTATTATTATTATTATTATTATTATTATTATTATTATTATTATTATTATTGGAGACCTTCTTAGTCCAGCAAGGCATTTCATCATGACTAGTTGTCCAGTCATGGTGTAATGCCTTACTTTAATTAATATATAATTAAAATAAAATAAAATAATAATAATAATAATAATAATAATAATAATAATAGTAATAAAGTGTTATTATGATGATGATGATTATTATTATTATTATTATTATTATTATTATTATTATTAAAGCACTTGTGTGTGTGTGTATGTGTGTGTACTTTTAACGAAACAATGAGTCATTTTTAAATTATTGTTCTTAGATTTTTTTCAAAGAAATTTTTAAGCAAATCACAATTTTGAAAAAAAAATAAATAAAATAAAAAGTGAAATGGTCAAATTAAATCTATGCATGTATGTATGTATTTGTTTGTTTGTTTACTTGTTTCAAAAATAAATTAAAATTACAATAAACTAATCGCAATTACCTTCCTACTACAGAGAAATAAACTATTACAAGTTTGGAAAGAAAGAAAGAAAGAAAGAAAGAAAGAAAGAAAGAAAGACAGAAAGAAAGAAAGAAAGAAAGAAAGAAAGAAAGAAAGAAAGAAAGAAAGAAAGAAAGAAAGAAAGAAAGAAAGAAAGAAAGAATATATATTAAAAATATTAAGTATGCCGAAATACATTAACAGTATTTTAAAATATATTTAAAATATGAAACATTTTTGCTGTTTCCATTATAAATAAATAAATGCATACATACTGTACATACAAACATACATACATACATACAAAAACTGTTGTTTGTAATGTCACTTTTATCTTTTGGATAAATAGTTTGTGTTAATATTATGTGTTATATGTCTGTGTTATTGATCTGAAGATTACATCTATAAAATAAATAAAACTATAAAAACGGTCAAAATTTAACTATAAACAGTCACATTACTATTATAAATGTCCAAAAAAACTCAACAGCACGGTTTCAACAACAGAAAGCTATTTCTCGACATAAACCCCAGCTCTCATTATACAGTGATTTGAAGGCGCAATCATTTTTGCTGACTAATTCAAGTGCTCAGATGAACTGGTAAGATCTTTAATTTTAAAACTTTATTCCGTCATTTATCAGCTGCTGTCAGGCCTGGGGTTTTGTAGGTCAGTGGGTAAATGCTTGAATCAGCAACTGTATGTTAAATATGACTTGTTGGTCTAGCGGTAATGTTTTGGCTTTGATAATGAGGTCGTCCGGGGTCTCATTTATCCAGGACAGAATTGCAGCAGTACGTCAGTAGCTCTTTCTGATTACAGAAGTTATGATGGGGACAAGATTGACCATAGTAAAACAGGATGACAACACATTGCACATACTATTTCCACTGTAAATTGCATCCATGTGTTTTTGAAAGGCTAATCGTTAACCATTCGACCCTCAATTACATTGGTTAACAATCGAAAGTTCTTTCTATCTCTGCTGTAGAAGCCAGAAGTGATTTATTACAGCCAGTTTATTGGCTAACAAAGGTAGATTTAGTGGAGATGATGTGCTTTAATTCCTCTCATTCGCTTCCCTTATTTTCTCTCACCTCCGTCCTGTGGTCTCTACCTCCCTCATTTGTTAGAGCCAGGCCTGGAGCTTATTAATTTCCACAGGAGGGGACTGGCTAGACTGCTCTGTTTGCTGGAGGGCATCGTGGGTAGCAGGCTGAATGATTTGCGAGCTCAGATTAATAATCTCAGTCCCAGCGGGATTACGCAGCTCCCTCTCCGGTGGCATTCAGGACCGGGCCTGCTTTATGCCTGGGTGGTCATATTTGGAGAGTGTCCAAGGGATCCGTTTTTATCCACTTCTTCTTGTTCTTCTTCTCCTGCCCTGTCACGCCTCTGCAAGCATCTGAGGGATGTTGTGATCTGCATGGTAATTAGGCGTCTTTGTTCCGCTGAGAGGCGGCTGCGGTGGGAAAGGTGTTTGAGCGTGCCAGGACCAGCAGTCCGAGGGACTCCAGCCGTCTGGAGCTGGACTGTGATCCATTCAGAGCTCAGTTCAGTCACATTTTGACATTCGGTCTTTAGAAACTCCAGCTCAGTTTTTGAATTTCAAGAAATACACTGGAAGCTGTTGTAGATGTAGAATTACATGGAAATCAAATGCTGCTGTAAGTTAGTTTGTAATAATAAATTTTGATTTCAACTATACATTACCCATGGACATATTAGCACTCAACATATGAAGTATTTCTAAACATTTTATTAATTGTTATTAGATTATTGATAATGATTAACTACTACTACTACTACTACTACTAATAATGTGTTTACTAATAATCTCTGAATTATTAATAATACACAGATATTTATTAGTAGTAGTAGTAGTAGTAGTAGTACTAGTAGTAGTATTCACTCAACATATAGGTTAATTAAAAAAAAAATACATTATTAACAGTAATATTACATAATATTAGGTACTATTATATTAGACACCATTATTATTATTATTATTATTATTATTATTATTAACTTACAATATTAATTATATTAGATCCTAAATAATATATTTTAATAATTAGAATAAAATTCATAATAACAAAAACCATTAGATTATTAACAAAATGTGTTTGAAATGACACATACATTTTATTTATATTTTAAAGATTTAAACAATATCACAAGAGCAAATATGATCATAACTGTGATTATTATTCACTCAACATATTGGGTAATTAAAAAATACATTATTAACAATAATATTAGATACTAAATAATATAGTATTTATTAATTATTATTATTATTATTATTATTATTATTATTATTATTATTATTATTATATTAACTTATAATATTAATAATATTAGATAATATCTATAAATAATATAAAAATAATATAAAAATAATATCTGGAATAATCAGACTAAAATTCATAATAATAATATTCATTATATTATTAACACAAGTGTGTTTGAAATTACACCTAAATTTTATTAAATATTTAAGCAATATAACAGTATTATCATGGCTGTGATTTCTTGCTGATATTTAGTATACCAGCACAGCTGCAAGTGTGGTATTGCAAAAGTATTATTTAGTTAATATAAATATTAATAAAAGTTAATTTTGTATTATAAACCAGATAATATAACTCTTTTGCAGATGTTTTAGACAAAATCTGGTTTGTGTCTTTATTTATTTATTTATTTATTACATTGCCCATTTTATCATTGCGTTGTAATAATTAAATTCCTCTCTTGTTTGACTTTTGAATCAATTCCTAAATTCTGCATTTTCTCCAACCTTTGTCTGGAGATGTGAGCGCGAATCCTCGAGTCAGCATACGTTGTTCTAAATATATTTCTCACGATGAGGATTCACTCTGTGGAGCAGTAGATTTATTTTCAGTAGCTCTTTTTTCACAACATCCCCAAAGTATTGTTTTGTGTAATTGAACTGTGTCAGATTTAACGGCATCAAGTTCATCTTGATAGCAGCTCTTACGAGTTGATTCATCAAATAGCATGCTATCGTTATCATCTCAGTGCGTGTAATACTCTGATAGCATGTAATCTGCTAACCTATGGCGGCTCCAGCGTTATGCGACGGGTCCCAAGGGTCAAGGCAGAGAGCCCGGTCCCTGAGGCCTTCCTGAGGTCTCTGAGCTGATGTTTAGCCTCATGGCTAGTGTCAGGCTAAGCACTGGTGGCAGGGGATTGTACGACGCTCAGTGGGAGGATGCCAAACTGTCAACACACGTTAACATCCTGACTGCCGCCACACCGCCAACTTCCCAGTGCACGAGATCCAGTCAGCCCTGCTGAAGTGAGCAGCGGAGATGCACACACAAACGCGCATTCAAAACGCCACAGTGAGTTCACACAAAGACCACAAAACAGCCCAGAGCAACAGATCTGCAAGGTTATGGATGTGCTCTGAAAGCTTTCTTGAGCAAAGAAAAAAAAAATCTGATGCCAGTGTTCTAGGTTTTCTTGGATCAGAAATAGCTTTCATCTGAATAGCAAGGCTGTTTTTTGTTTGTTTGTTTGTTTTAATTAGATTATTAGATTCATTTAAATTTAATTTTTATGTGTCTTAGTAGAGTTTTCTAAGACTAGCAGCACTAACGCTTTTAAGTATTAAACTTCGGCATGTAACTTGTCTCTCAATGTTTGTGCTACAGATGTGAATAAAACCTCAAATCCTGTGGCTTGACAAAGCATTTGGGTTTCTAATCAAGGGATTTTCAAACTTGGTTTCACACAGCAAAAAAGCCAGTGTACAATTAACTCAATTCAAGTCAAATTTTACACTCCTGTCAATGATTGTCTTCTGGACAACTATCAGATCAGAAGTCTTCCCCATGATTGTGTAGCCTAGTGAACCAAACTGAGAGACCATTTTGAAGGCTCAGAAAACATTTGCAGGTGTTTTGAGTTGATTAGCATATCACCATATTCGAATTTGTTGAGATAGTTAATTGGTGGGTTTTTGTTAAATGTGAGCCAAAATCATCACAATTAAAAGAACCAAAGACTTAAACTACTGTTACGAGCTAGCCCTCTTTTTAGTCTAGAGGTAATGGGCATAGCAGTAACAAATTTTGGAGAGAGAAAGCACAGGGACCTCTTGTCTCCGGCCCCAATAACACACCTCCAAACAAAAGAACTTGTTGTTTTTATTAAATCATAAGAAAAAGATTAAAGGAAACATAAGCTTCAGGAGGGGGCAAAGGCCAACATAACAAACAAAATTTCTAACTCAATTTTACACATAACTTACCTATACATAAACCAAAAACAAATAACAAAATAAACTTCCCTAACTCCTTGACTACCCAGATAACCAGGAGAAAAGCAATTAAAGAAAAAGGCACCCACCTCCCTACAAGTTTCCTTACAAAACTCTTAAAGTCTAAACAAATTTACAATTAAATTCACAGTAGCACCAATGGTTAGCACTCAATAAGAACCAAAACAAAGTTATCTGGAGCCAGCGAAAAGAAGTCCATGTGACAGGTTACCAACTGCAACCCTCTCCCCCCTGCTCGGAAACCGTGCTGGCTTTATATGCTGGCTTCCTTCTGAGTGCAGCCAATCAGTGGAGATGAATTGAATTGGTAGCAAATCAGAAACAGGTGTATCCAATCACCTCCACGACAGTGACAGCAGCAGACATGAAAAAAAAAAGAAAAGAAAAACAGTAACAAAAGCACCCCACAAAACACATAGAACAATCAAATAAAATACGTCTCAGGACGTAACACTACTTCAGTTTGTGTGCATTGAATTTATTTAATACACAAGTTTCACAATTTGAGTTGAATTACTGAAATAAATGAACTTTTCCACGACATTCTAATTTATTGAGATACACCTGTATATTTATCTGCTTAAACAACAGCATCTCATTCATTACCATCAACGCTGAATGTATGTTAATGCTCACCGAACAAAGTCTGTGCCAATGGCGTTTGGACTTCCTTGGAGAAAGTAGCCTCTTTCGTTTTCTCAGCACGACAAGATGTGGAATGTGGGGGGGAGGGGTGACAGAATCATTTCACATCCATTTATCATCCATTTATCAAAACTATTAATAGGTGAAATATCAGAGACAAGTATCAATTACAATAATAGTTTACTCAAAACATTTACCCAAAAATTCTGTCATCATTTATTTTATCCTCATGTGGTTCCAGACCTGTATGGGATACATGTCATACATGGTGTCTGTGGAATGGCATGAGTATAAGTAAACAACAATTCAGGTGAACAATTTGTTTTAAGGGATAGTTCGCCCAAAAAAATAAAAATGATGTCATCATTTATTTACCTTTGTCTTGTTCTAATGCCGTATGCCCTTCTTCCTTTTTTGGAACATGAAAAGCTATTTTTAAAAAAAAAAATGTCCCACACGTGCTTCTTCATACAATGGCAGTATGGCGATTAACATCAAGTTTTAAAAAAAAAAAAAAAAAAGATGCAAAATTAACACAGAGTGGTCCCACGTGACACGTGCCGCATATTCAAAGTGTTCTGGGTATATACGATAGGTTCTGGTGAGAAACAAACTGAACATATTATTTGCAGAATATCCTGACCTGACTGTGGGTCTCTGTGCATGAATGCACCTTCATGAGACTCTATTAGCACAGCAGTTCAGTCTAACTCAACCAGGAAAAGCACACAAGTTGTGAACAATCAAGATTAATAAAAGCACAACATGAAATACAATCTATGTGCTTTTTTTTCCTCTGAGGTAAATATATCTGCTGTGCTCATTGCAACAGGAAGTTATCACGTTCATCTGTCAACTGTCATTTTGACTGTCATGACAACTGAAACTCCGGTCCGGTGTCAGTGAAAAAGATTCAACTCAGTGAAGAAAGTACACAGATACTCTTTGGGGGATTTCTATGAGTTGTTGTTTTTTTATGTCATATTTTTATTAATCTTGATTTTTTTCACAACTTGTGTGCAATTCAGAGTGAACTAAACTAATGGTGTCTCATGAACACAGTCATGCACAGAGACCAACAATCAAGTCAGGATATTTGTTAAATAATATGTAAAATTTCAGTTTGTTTCTCACCAAACCTTATTGTATACCCACTGAACACTTGGAATATACAGCACATGACGCATAAGACCACTCTACTATACTTTTGCTTCTATTTTAAAAGCTCAATGTTAATCACCATAGAATCACCCGCAACACTGTATCATTCTGGCAGTGAGTTTTGCGCAAGCAAGCACTACTTATTTTTCTTAAAAAAATCTAAAAATCTGAGAAGAGATTGTGACATGTTTGAGGAACTGTCCTTCTGTCAGTCATATTCAGCAGAAGCGGTATGACGTGGTTTGCTGCTCTCTTGGCAGTTGCTCAACGGAAGACAAACTTGTGAAATGAGAGTGACATCCTTCCTGTTAGAGTTAAGATTTGGGTGAGAAGTGTGTTTACTTTGAATTGGTGGTGACTTACCAATCCGCCTTGACTGAAATCGCAAACGAGGTGTGGAAAACAGGTTAGATGTGTGAAAACCGGCCCACTGAATATGCGATATTGAAAACAGACACGTGTCTTCCAGCCAGGCACTGACGAGTGGACGGGAATGTTGACAAAGAAATGTAAAAAATATCCAATTAGGAAGTCTTTGAGTCTAATAAACTGCCTGATAATGGAACTGCTGTGAAAAGCATATTTGGCGAAGGCCATGAGAAATCGAAGCAAAGCTGGAGAATTGCTGGAACAAGCACATTATGGAGCCAGTCAGCACCAGGACAGTCTCTGCATTTCTCTTTTAATTTTATTGAAGTAAAAAGGAATTTAAAAGAAGAAGAAAAAAAGCACTTAAATAAATGTAATACCAGGAACATGTATTGGAGTTGACAGGACTGAATGCAGCAGGAGGCAGAGGCTTGCCTTCTAAGACAAGCTGATTTTTTGCCACATTGCATGCTTCATTCATTGACATGATTCTCAAAGGATTTTGCTCATGGAGATGTGATTTTTCTTTGCAAGGCATCTGTTGCCTTGCAAGCGCTCTTTGGATTTAAAGATGACATGCCAATGAATGGTGTTTAGGGGTGCTTTTCCATGTTTTTGAATTCAGTTTGACCTCTTCCATGAAAGTTTATCTCACATTTGAATGTAGATGGACCTTCTCAAAGCTTCGAGAAAGTCCGCAAATTGGCTTATACACTAATTGAATCTTTGTGTTATTATCTTAGTGTTAACTAATGACATTTTTTTAATTAAATGTTATATTCAGTAAGCGTTGTTAGTAGTAAATTACAAGTACTTAATTACAATTATTTATTTATTCATTTGTTTGTTTATTTAACCTTTTGTGATTGTTTACAGTGACATCCATCTAAGTAGAACATTATATATATATATATATATATATATATAAACAGTCAGTCAGTCAATCAATCAATTAATCAATCTGTCAGTCAATCAATATTATATTTATGATTAATAATGTGCATCTTCAGGGATCCTGAATAATTTTATTTATTTATTTATTTATTTATTTATTTATTCATTCATTTATTTATTCATTTATTTATTTATTGCCCAATGGTTCAAATGTATTTATTTATTTATTTATTTATTTATTTATTTATTTTTATTATAATTAAAGGCTGTCAAACTACTATACTTACTAATAATATTTTCTTTCCTAATGAATTAAGTCTTTTAATGAGACTTTTTTCTTCATTTTTATTTCAGGGCCGCTGTATCACACTGGCATTTAAAGAAAAAGAAAAAAGAAGAAAAAAAAAAACTTCTAAAGATATGATAATGAACATTATTTCAGAAATTAGAAACATGCTCATCATAGATGATTTTTATTTTAGTCAATGTGTGAATTATATTTTTAATGTATTTTTGAAGAAAATAATAAATTAAGAGTCAGACAAGAAAGAAAGAAAGAAAGAAAGAAAGAAAGTCATTGCGTCACCCTCCGTCCCACCGCAAGTCCTCGGATGACTTATCAGTCGACATGACCAAAATATAGGCTACAGTATTCAGCAGTGTCTAAGGGATGAATGTTTATATTCAATCATTCAGACGTTGGTGTTACTGAATGTCACACCTTGTGTAATACAGTGCATATAGCAGTGCTGAATAGCAGATGTTAAGGTGTCTACAAAAGGGAGACGCTGTCGAGGGACGTGTTGAATATTGAATGGGTTTCTCGAGGCTGTGTCTTCTAGCAGTAGGGGCCCTTGAAGAAACTTGAAAGGGATTGCATGACATTATCCAAGTGCAGAACTGGTTTTGTCAACACATCTAGAGGCTACCCCTCGTGGCCTAGCCTGTGTGAAGGTGCCTCCTTAACAACTACATTTGGTCTGGTCACACTAAATCATGTATGATAGGACAGGTTGGAGCGAGGGCGAGAAGCCAGAGAGCGTGAACCGGCTTTCTTTTTCTCTCTCACTGTCTGTCTTCTCAGCTCAAAGACTCCATTACACATGACAGATCAAAGACTCTCTGACAGGCTTCCAGAGACACACATCTCCATTTGCGTGGCAAACAAAGCCGCCTCACAATTTTACCCCCTTCGTGTTTTATGTATTTTTAATTTTTTGCCTGATGCTCCCTTGCAGTCGCTTTCTTTTGCTACATTCACACAGCAGCAGAATACGGTTGTCTGTCCTGTTTTATAGAGCTAAATGGGGTTGTGTTCATTAACAGTTTGGTTATAAACAAGAGTGACATCCAAGTTTTATAACCAAATTCTCTGATATCAGTTTAAAAAAAAAAATAATCAAGATTTAATGGATTAACTCAACTGGACCCAAAAGCAGAGTTTTGTTTTGTTTTGTTTTGTGTCTTTTTTGTTTTGTTTTGTTTTGTTTTGTCTTGTGCTGTCCTGTGTTTCTTGTTTTGTCTTGTCTTGTTTTGTGTTTTTGTTTTGTCTTTTTTTGTTTTGTTTTTGTGTTTTTGTTTTGTTTTGTCTTTTCTTGTGCTGTTTTTTTATTTTTTGCTGTTGTTTTTTTGTGTTTTGTTTTGTGTTTTGTTTTTTCTTGTCTTGTCTTGTGTTTTGTTTTGTATTTTTGTTTTGTCTTGTCTTGTGCGTTTTTTTTTTTTTTTTGTCTTTTGTCTTTTGTTTTGTGTTTTGTCTTGTTTGGTTTTGTCTTGTCTTTTGTGTGTGTGTGTGTGTACCTGGTATTCCTTACATTATGAGGACCAAATGTCCCCCACAAGTATATTAATACCAGTAAATTTTGACCTTGTGGGCACATTCTTTTGGTTCCCATGAGGAAAACAGCTTATAAATCAGAATCATATAGAATTATAAAATCTAAAATAGCAGAAAGTTTTCTGTTAGGGGTAGGTTTAGGATAAGGGTAAGGGGATAGAACCCCCCCCCCCCCCCCCCCCCCAAAAAAGAAAGAAAGAAAATAAAAGAAACCTGCGTGTGTGTGTGTGTGTGTGTGTGTGTGTGTGTGTATGTTTATTTATTTATTTATTTATTATTGTTATTATTATTATTATTATTATTATTATTTATTTTACTTGTTTGAACTGGTTCATTGACTGTGTGAAGGAAGACGGTGGATGCATTCAGAGCAAGGTTTGGTTCTCATGATTGTTGTGGATTTAATATTCCATTCTGCATGTCTCGGGAGCTATTTTCCTGGCTGCCCTGTGATCTTTTGGATTTGCATATTGGACACCGGCCATTGCTTTTTCATCTGGCTCGACTCCATTTGGCCACATCCAATCTGCGCTATCCTGTATAGACATGTGCACCAAAATTGACTTGTTTCTCAGAGATTTTGTCTGTCGCTTCTTGCCGTACAACACAGTATGGAAAGATCTTAACTTCTTCTCTCATCTCATCTGCCCAATCGTCCATATCGAGATATGAGTATTTTCACGGGGATGCGCATGCCACCACCATCAGCTCTTTGTGCCTTTTCCATGTCATCCATCATCTGCCTTTCCTTGTTTATTCCTCAATCCACTGTCAGGCGTTTAGACGGACTCAGCCTGTCTTTCAGTCTCTCTCATTTCGCTTTCCAAATCTGCCTATTTACTCCCAGAGCCACTCTTCCACATCTTAAATGCTATTTGAGCTTGGCAGAGTGCTTCAGAGCAGTTCCCCACGTCAATACCAGGCTTTTTTCCCCTTCCCCCTTTAAGAAAAAGACTAATACATCTTATCTGTTGCTGATGCACAGACGCTCTCTGAACAGCTATTTTAGAGAAAAAACGTGCTCCTGACCCAGTAATTGTCACCGCGTTATTCCCGTGGATCCTCCGATAATTCAAAGGAATAGGTCTGCTCTCTCGCTGAAAAGATTCCGCAGTCGTGCAGAACAATGTGACTGACACCTCCTCCGTTCTCTACAGCTGAGCCGAAAAAATACATTTTCAGAAATTAGTGACACTTCCAGTGATCTCTGTATCTGCCAATTAAAAAGTCCTTTTTTTCCCTGTAGGAAGACAGAAAGACATCATGCTAAATTTGTCCTGGAAAAAAAAAAGACACACTGGAGTGATTCACTGTGATTAAAACTGGCAACGCTGAGTAAATCACTTGTTTTTTTTTCACACTTTTCTTTGTTCCTTATGCATGAGAGTTGCTTTAAAAACAAAAGAGAAGTAGCTGCATCCAATTTTCACGTTTGAATTAATTCAGACAAACCATCTTGTACTTTCATACACACATTTAATATGCATCCTCCTCAGTGTTGAGATGGAAAACTTTACAGATTAACCAAATTTAGTAATTAAAAAGTCAGTTGCTGCACATGAAAAATTATGATTAAAAAAGGATGATGAATATGAAAATTCTGATAAAAATATTCAGTTCTTTATTCATTACATTATGGTTATTACTCCTTTCATAGTAGTAGCATTTTATAATGCCATATGTACAAAGATATTTCAGGTAAACATATGGAATCATTAAAAAGCTAAAGTTATTGTATATTAATGCACATAATTCTTCCCTTGCAACAAGATAATAATATAATATAATATAATATAATATAATATAATATAATATAATATAATATAATATACACTGTAAAAAATGCTGCTGCAGTTAATTATAATTTAAAATGTATTGATATAACATATCCAACTTAACTAAACTAACATTAACTAAAATTATCATTTTAGTTAAACGCAAACACTTTTTTAAGTTGAAACAACACATTTTTAATTATTTCAATGTTGAATTTTAAGTTGTGATTCAACAACTAAGTTGCTAACTAATAGCAGCAGTCATGACAGTGTATAATATAATATAATATAATATAATATAATATAATATAATATAATATAAATATTTTGTATAATATTATATATTTAAATTATATTACAATATTTTCTTGATGTAAAACTGAAAAATATATTTAAAAACCAAAAGGAAATAAAAATGCTCAATTTTTCAAATTACTCAGACATTTCTTTTGGCAGCACTGCTTTTTGGCTTTACAATATTTGACTTTCCAATAATCTTAACCCAAGAAGCCTTTTTTGATTCACGATGGGATATTGCCAGTCGCACGAAAATCATTTGAAAACCCATTCAATCGCATTGAATCCACAAGTACTGAGAGGTTCCCCGCTGAAATGTGGAAATAAGATCGCAGCTGGACGGTCCCTTTTTCCCGTCATTTCCCTGAAAATGGCGGGGGGATATGAGGTGTACAGGTGACTCTCTGTCGTTCTCTTTGGGCCTCTAAATTTACACATTACATGATTATAAAAGCAATTTGCCCTCCCCAAAGGCTCTCGCAAACACTTTTAATGTCCAGCCTTTTGCTCACCCACATTAAATTTTACTGTAACTTTTGCAAGCTTTCCAAATTGCTCTGTTTTGGAGGGATTTCAATAAGAGCGAGTGCAACGTTCAGCTGTACTTGAACAAAAATGAGACTTTCTCTGGCATAAACAATTTAGCAGTGGGAATGAGTCCTCCTTCATATCACTGACATTTTCTGTCAGGCCAGAGGCAATAAGAGCGAGCTTTGCATTCAGAGCGCAGCGCAAAGCACCTTTTAGTTTCACGACTGGAATGGAAATGGGGTTCACCACAGGTAACGGAGAAATGAACTCCTGTGTCAGAGGAATGGGCTCTTAATATCAGAGCGGAGCAGGACAATGGCAGAGCAACATCTGATTAGAGCGGCTGAGCTCCAACATTCCGTTTCTATGGGAACAGGATATTATGTGCCGGCCCTGAGCAAACAGGAAGTTTATGTCTGAGAGCTGTGTTTACAATGGCCTGAGCGTCTCTGCTGGCATCTTTAGGGATGCTGGGTGTCTGGTGGGGTTTTTTTAGGTTGAAAGAAGGCAGAGATATAATCAGTCTTTTGGAGTTTATAGTAGTGTTGTGATGATACCAAAATTTCAATAGCCAGTAACAATACCAGTAAAATTCCACAGTTTTCGGTACCATAGCAAAAACTTTTATTTTATTTTATTTTATATTGATTTATTTAACCTTCATAATGGATTTAAAATCTGTATATGAATTGTTGCCTTATAGAACAGTCATTACTTAATATTGTTCATCTAAAACAGCATTGTATCTGATTATAAACTTCTCATTAATGGGTGAGTGTGAAAAAAAAAGTTAAAGTTTTGAATGTTACCATGTTATTACCAGTGATGGGAATAACGGCGTTATAAATAAACGGCGTTACTAACGGCGTTATTTTTTTCAGTAAGGAGTAATCAAATAAATTACTGTTTCCCCTGTTACAACGCCATTACCGTTACTGACAATAAAATGCGGCGTTACTAGAATTTATTATAATATTACTAGAATTTTATTTTTCAGTTCATCTGAATGGATGCGCAGTGTAAGCTGTATTTGACGTACCGTAAACTCTAGTGTGAAGGCGCACAGCTCGCCATCGCTTTGTCTCACACCCACAAAGAAAGATACAGAGCAAGAGAGTCTTGCATAACAAGCAGAATTGACGCGCTACATGTAAACGATATTCTTTGTTGTATTTTCCTGTCAAAATAATGGAGTTCCTTTGGAATTCTTCAGCTTTTAAGAACTGCCGGGTTCCCTGGTAGTGGGCGGAACTAATGCGCAAACGACAATCTCATTGGCTGGCGCTCAGCTATTATCATCCCTGTTTTGATTTCAGCTAATCAATAGGCCTTTATCACAGTCCGCGTGTTGTCACATCCGGCTCTGATTAGTAGCGTAAAAGAATTTCCGCTTCCATTATTTTCAATGGACAGATGCCAGTTTTGTGAAGAAAATTAAACTAATTTAGCTGGACTTCGCAATAAATGTCAATTTTTAAAACTGTTCATTTATACTGATGCTCTACCATATGTCATCCTTCATTTTAATGTGTAACATTATCTGATCGACGCGATTGTCAGCGCTGTCTTGAGATTAATTAATAGCACATGCTGCTCAAATTACTCCCAGAGGAATAAACGGACTGATTTACATTTATTTTAAATATTATTTTGTTTATTCTTGCATTATATTTACTATGATTAACCTCCTGTTTTTGTACAGTATAATGCTGTTCAGTCATTGCACTCAATCACGCAGGATATGACTCGTTATTAAGATGATCAATCTAGTTATTTTTGAAAAATCGTCTATGGGCTGGAAATATTTGTTTATTTGAACAACTTTAATTTGATGTAATTATTGAGAATTGCATTGTAGGCATGAAAAATGCATTATTTTTTAATACAATAAGTTTCCACATAACCTTTAATTTAATAATCTAAAACAGTCTTTTGTCGTAATTAATATTTTAAGCTTTGGCTAACTGAAATGCTCTTTAATGTGATATGCTGTTTGTAATGTTTTCTTGCAGTTCTGTAATAAAATAAGGTGCTCAGACTCTGAAGTATTGCGCATACACATACAGTATGGCTCGCGCGCTCCCCTTTAAGTCACGAAATATACATCGGAATATCATGAAACCATCTTCCTTGGTTTCACAATACTGACTAAATGATTGTAAACTGAGTTTGGTGTGTTTCGAAGATATATCTGTGAGGAATTTTATATAAATAAATCATAACAATCCCGCGCTATGGGCACAGCCACTGATAGAGGCTGCAGCGGAAGTTCTTTTACGCTACTATTTGAAACTTCCGCTTTTCGAACGTGGAAGTGTGATAAAGGCCTGTTCGAGCGAAAGCAGACTACGTGATTAATATTCATGAACCCAGCAGCTTATTAATCCTTAGCGTGTTTTATATTGTTATTAGTAGTAGAATTCGTAGTAGTTTTGTTATCTTATAAATTTTTCCCCCTTTTTTTTATAGAAACACTAAATGCCAAACAACATCTTAAGCACCACCACCAGTCCAAAGTTCAGTCAACATGACAAATATGCGTTCATACTTTGTTATTCTAATTACTAAAGTTCTATCATCATATAATGCTAGAATTATATGATGACAGAACATCATATGAATTATAATGCTTGACTGACTGATGCTAAGTGTCAGTGGATAAATAGTGTAGATTGATGTACAATGTTTTATAATAGTAATGTATTCTATTTAGAGTTCATTTCATTAATTTAACATTTAATATTGGGGGCATCCAAGTTATTTGACATTTGAACTTTTTTTTTTAAAGTAACACAATAGTTACTTTCCCTGGTAATTAGTTACTTTTATAATGATGTAACTCAGTTACTAACTCAGTTACTATTTGTGAGAAGTAACTAGCAACTATAATTAATTACTATTTTTAAAGTATTGTGCCCAACAATGGTTATTACCTTGTTTTTACTGCATTTATCCCCTTTTGATTTATCAAAAATATTTTAATATGACACACATGTACCACAAAAAAAAAAAAACTATTATGCAATATATGAGAAATCTTTTTTTTTTTTTTTTTTTTTTTTTTTTTTTTTTTTTTTATTATTTATTATCTGAATGTATCACTGAAAGTTATAATAACTTAGAACTGTATTAACCCCTTTGTAATGAATGGAGTTTAATTAAATTCCTTTGAATTTATAATGCAAGATTGCTCAAAAACAGTCCAAATTTATGAAACCTACATATTATTTCTAACAAAACAACATGAATATTAATCAGAAAAGTTGTCAAATAAAATATTCAAATAAATGTTTTTTATTATTATTTTTTGTGTAAACTTTCACTTTCAGATAAAAAAAATTAATAAAAAATTCATGGTGCAATGTTTTGTCAATAGGCATACATATTCCTGTTTATCAACAAAACAGAGATGTCTGAGATATGGGGATAAAGGCTAAATGGATTTTACAAAAGTTTTTGGTACTCCTAATAGTACTCCATACCCAGGTCCAGAATGAACCAAACATGAAACATGTTTTGTTTTGTTTTGTTTTGTTTTGTTTTGTTTTGTTTTATTTTAATGGTTATATTGCTTACAAAATAAATGTTAATAAAAGAAGAAGAAAAAAAAAAAACTCTTAAAACACTTGCAAGTTTTCCCAGTACTCAATACTACCGGTACTGCAGAAAGAATGGTATTACGTTTTTAAAATTTAAATATCCACTTGGTATTGAAGTAACTCTACTTCTGACAGCAGCCTGTTTATTTATTTTTTTGTTTGTTTATTACTGGTGCATGCTAAAGCATCACTATTATTACTACTTCTATTAATAACTACTTAATAATCTGTTAAAGAATTTGTACAATTACAATTTAGCCCAGGATGCCCCTCTAAACATGACTGTGATTTTTCCGCGTTAGCTTTACATCTCATTCACATAGACACGTTGTGACTCAGCTCTCACATGTGGCCTGAGTTCGCCTCATGCAACGCCTGCAGTTGCTGATGTTACCATCCAGACAGACAGCCAGAGGGAAATAATGTCACCTTCAGTGTCCTGAAATCCACAGTCAAAGTCCTAAAATGTATTCTATGCAGGACATGAACGTAAATACTTCTAAAAGAAAACAAATAGTATAGGCTATATATTATGTATACACTACCAGTCAAAAGTTTAGAATAATTAATACTTTTTAATGTTTTTGAAAGTTATCTCTTATGCTCCCTAAGGCTGCATTTATATAATCAAAAATTGCAATTTAAAATAACTGTTTTCTACTTTAATGTATTTTAAAATGTAATTTTTTTTTTTTCTCTGTTCAAAGCTGAATTTTCAGCATTATTACTCCAGTCTTCAGTGTCACATGATCCTTCAGAAATCTTTCTAATATGCTTATTTGCTGCCTAATATTTATAAGTTATTTATAATGGTTCATATCATTATCAATGTTTAAAACTTTCATAATCTTTGATATTCTTTTGTGGCACTTTAAATATCTTTACTGTCACTTTTGATTGATTTAGTGCATCCTTGCTCAATAATTCCTTTTACTCAAACTTTTGAATGGTAGTGCGTCACATTTTCCACAAAAATACTAAGCAACACAACTGTTTGCATCTCTCACAAAAGCATATTTTAAAATGATTAATATTTGTGATGTTACTTAATTGAATATCAGGAACAAACTAATCACACATATACAGTGAATATTTGATATATCTGTCAGTTTTCTCTTTCAAATCAACAGCTATCATTGAGTAGCAACAGTTTACAGAGATTCTTGATGAGAAAGTTAGTTAAAGTTATTAAACTGTCAACATGTTTATAGCTACCCTAATAATAACACATGAGTTTAATGTCACAGACATCTGAATGTAACTCTGATAAATCTTGTTACTGTATATACAACAAGGACAGTGCTCATTCAATGCTTTGGCCAGGCGTTTGTGTGTGTGTGTGTGTGTGTGTGTGTGTGTCTGCTTATGATATTTCTGGCCAGTGTTAGAGAATGTAAAGTAAATGTTATTCAGATTATTGTCTGGACATGAATATGTAAACCTCTGGAAAAGAGATTTGGAAGTGCTTAGTGCTTTATGTGTCCAATCTGTATTCATATGTCTTCATGTCAAAAAAAAAAAAAAAAAAAGAAAAAAAAAAAAATCTTCAAAGATGAACTAGTTAATTCTAGAGAACATCTAACATCTATGATTTACTGTGCAATGAATTTGCAATTATAATCATTCGTCTGGTCTCTTATGTTGTGCCAATTGCAGACTATTAGTCAACAGGGGCCTTGCTAGCCCTTAATTAGTATGCTCATCATCTGTCTGTTAAGTGTCGGAGAATCATTGTGGTTACATGCTTACTCGCTGACATTTCCATGCCTTATGATGCTCAGATGCAAGCTGGTGATTATCCAATTCCCAAGCAGCGTTTGAGAAGCGTTGGTGTGAGAACCGTGAGCCTCCATTAACCAAGAGCGTCCTCTTCGGAGACACTCAATTACGATGTCTTCTCGCAACTAATCAATCTTCAAAGGTGTGCTGTGGGACTTTCGCTGGAGAATTTCAGCTCTGGCAGGAAGCGTTTCGCTCCGTTCTAAACCTAGCGAGAGTGAGCTGCCTATACTAGAGAGCTGCTGCCTTCTAAGATACCTCATTTAGGACAAACACCTTGCCTGACCCAGACTGAACCTGATCACTCCCATTTGTATTATTAATGATGCGCTAATGAGATATTTTAGCCGCTCAATTTCCTCTTGTCCACTTTAAATAAAAAAGATTTGATGATAGATAGATAGATAGATAGATAGATAGATTTTTTCTTCTGGTCTTTGATTTTCTGACTATCATTTCTAATCATATGTATATGCACATATGCAATGTAAGTACCTTTATAAAATAATTTTGATTTACACAATTATTAAAATTATTATTCTGTCATTTTTGCAACAAAAGATTTCAGTTGGATTTTTTGATGGAAAGTGTTTCCTGTAATTTTACTGTTGACTTTAGTTTGTTGAAATTGTTCCCTCAGGAAGTCGAACACTACTCAAGAAAATTATTCTGTTTTATTTTATTTTATTTTATTTTATTTTATTTTATTTTATTTTATTTTATTTTATTTTATTTTTAATTTAATGTTGTTTTTAATATTTTATTTAATTCAATTTACAACATACTTTAAAAAATAGTTTTTATTAAATAAATGTATTATTTATTATATTAAATACATATGTTTTATTTTACTTTATTTTATCTTAAATTTAATATTCATTTTAATATTTTATTTGATTTAATTAAAAATAATAAAAATATATATTTTTAAATGCAATTATTAAATACAAATGCATATTAAATTCATTCATTTTATTTTAAATTTAATATATATTTTAATATTTAATTTAACTTAATTTAAAATAATTTAAAAATATATATTTTTATTAAATACATTTATTATTTATTATAATGAATACATTTATTTTATTTTATTTTAATATATATTTTAATATTTATTTTAATTAGTGGTGTCAAAATTAGCGCGTTAACGCAGGCGATTATTTAGCTATTTATTTTATTTATTTATTTATTTATTCAGTTTAACGCGTTAAAAATATTTACCGCAATTAACGCAGGGGCGGGGCTAGGGTTGGCCACCCCTCTCGCAACTGCTGTTTCTGTCAATTTTCTCTTGACAAGAAGTGCATTTATTCAGTCGCAGACCGTCTTTATGACCACATCAAACCGGAGACGTCTCAGACGCGCGCTCCAGCTTCACTTCAGCGCCAGGCGCGAGTCACACAGCGCGGAAACGGTACTGTGCTCACAGCGCGTTTGGCGCTGGCACGCGCTGTAGCCTGTATCATTTCATTTCAAAGCGCGAAATAAACTACGTGCATGCAATGTTGTGGTCAATTAAGTTATATAGTTACCAAAAAAGGCGATTAAAGCTGCCTTAAAACTGTGCGTGAAGACTGTTTTAAGTTCACTTAAATTAGAATTCATTTTTTTGAGTCTAATAAATGTTAAAATTGATAGCTCAATTATACTCTAATGTTGAATGGCTGTAGTCAATGATTAAATATTGGGAGGTGGGGGTGAGCAATTTTATAGAGAAATCAGTATTGGTATCAGTGATACTGGCCTTCAGTTATAAAAAAAAAAAGATGCCATTAAACAAATATTAAAAAATATATTTATGTTGTTTGTACATTAATTTGGAGATTGAATGTGGAATTATTGCAATATAAAATATTTAAAAACTTTAATGTTAGGTGGGATTAATTGTGATTAATCGCGATTAATTTCAGAAAAATGTGCGATTAATTAGTTTTTTTTTAAATCGATTGACAGCACTAATTTTAATATTTAATGCAATTTAATTTTTGAAAAATAATAAAAATTAAATAATTTATTAAATAAATTTATTAAATACAAATGCATATTAAATACTTTTATTTTATTTTACTTTATTTTTGTTTAAAATGTAATATTTATTTTAATATTTAATGTAATTTATTATAAAAAATAATTAAAAATAATTAATTTTTTTTTTATTAAATACATTTATTAAATACAAATGTAAATTAAATAAATGTATTTATTTTATTTTATTTTATTTTATTTTTAATATACAGTAGTTAAGTCAGCAATCCCAAGCTGTGTTGGAGTCAACTGTGTGTTGAGTCACCTAAGCACATGTGAATAACACAATTTGTGTGACATATGGACTTGCTGTTCCAATCAGTTACTTATGAGCTTCCATTTTATTTACAATGCTGCCTTTGCTAGAAGTCAGTTGTCTATTTAGACAGCAAGGCAGCTCACTAGGCTTTTCTAAAAATTGTAGGTGACCTTTAATTACAGTACATGTTCCAACAAAAGTGAATAATTTACAGTCCTGTTTTTTGGTTTTTGGTCTTTGGTTACAGCTTGTCTTCTTTATCTCTCTCTCTCTCTTGCTTTCACACATTCATTGTAGCCTTTTTAATGAGAGATTTCTTATCCATTTCTCCACAGGTCAGCCTGCCCAACGACTCCAATTGTGTGGAGGAAATTCTGCGGGTGAGTTGGATTGACTCTCTTTCTCTCCAGCACGCTAATTATGTCTGGTCACCTGCTCAGCGCCGTTTTACACACAATGGCACTTCACTGTCATGAGAATAAGGGTTCATTTTAAAAGAGAAGCCCCATTACATTAGGACTGATGGGCCTATTGTTCCAGAATGTACCTTTAAGAATTTGCTCGTACAGGCTGAGGGCAGTGAAAAGAAACCTGTCATGTTTTACATTATTTTAAATGAAACTCTCACAATGTTTATTGTTGGATACTCATTATGAGTCTTAATAGCTTTCAAGATCACGATATTTAATTTGTTTCCAGCTTCATCTGATAGTTTTTAACAGAATGTATACGTTCTTGTTAGTATGGCATTTTTATAATTAGTCTAGAATGTCTTTATGATGTATAAATGTGTTATTCATATTAATTCTTCATGCTCGATTGTGTACTTTATACATTATGTGATGACGTGCAATGATTCATTCTGAAAATATTCTTTATATACATTCTAAAATTCTAATGTAATCGTTTACATTTTTTTTATAAATAGCTGTACCCAGTTACATTAATAATACAAATACATAATTCTTATTCATACTCATGACTTTAAAGAGTATAATACATTATAAAACGTTATCACATAACATTTTTTGTTTTTCATTTATAATTTATTTTTGTTTTAGCTTATTTATTTATCAGTATATAAGACAAAATATAGGAAGATGACATCAGAAATGCAAAACAAACAATTCAATTTGGTGTTTTAATTAGTGCTGTCAAATGATTAACAGGATTATTTTGGATTCACATCCAAAATAAAAGTTTTTGTTCACATAATATATGTGTGTGCGCTGTGTATGTTTATGTATATATAAATACACACACACATGCATGTATATATTTAATAAAAATATGTTATGTTTGTATATTAAATATATTTATATATAATATAAATTACAGTACATGAATATAAATATATACATGTAAATATTTTCAAAATATATACTGTATGTATGTATATTTATATATACACAGTACACACACACACTGTCACGTTACGCTGTTGCAGGAAGACGCTGGAGGCACGAGGAAACGTTTAACAGTCTTTAATCCAGGAAACAGAGAATAATCACAACAGGAGCTTGAGCAACACACGTAGTAACCAAGTGGACCCGACAAACATGAACTGAACAGACTGGGGCTTATAAACTCAGGATAATGAGGGACAGACAGCTGCGGGGAATCAACTAATGATCAAACTAAACAAGAACAGGAAGGTGACCAAATAAGGCAAAACAGGAACTGAAACATGACAAAACGAGTCCAATCCTGACATTTCGCCCCCTCCCAGAAGGTGCGTCCTTGCACCATAAACAACAAGAGAGGGAGGTATAGGTGGGAGGAGCCAGGGACACGACAGGAGGGGCCCGGAGCAGGAGGAGCACAGCAGGACCCAGGCCACAGCCATGATGACGGCCCATGGTGGAGCTGACAGAGGGTGGAGCCATGGAGGAGGAATGACCGCCGACTCCAGGGGGCCGACCAACGGCGGCGGAGCAGGTGGTGGAGGAGCCCGAGGAGGAGACGGAGAGCCAACGAGCCAGGGGGATGCCGAGGATCCGGGGGGCCAGGGTGGAGCCAAGGGCTCTGGCGACCGAGGCAGAGGCAGAGATCGGGAGATCCGCGACGGAGCTGGAGCGACTGAGGACTGAGGAGGAGCCGAGGGGATGAAGGAGCCTGACATCAGCCTGCATAGATGGTGGGCTGAGGGCGAGCAGAGGGCATTTGTGAGCCTCCTCTGGGCTGAACAAGGGAACAGGATGACGCTCTGGAATATCGGACTCTGGAAGGTGCTCTTGAGGAGCGGGCACTGGAGGTTCGGGAGCCCCCTCTGGGCTGGACATGGGGACCAGAGATGAAGGAGGGCTGGACGGGACAAGTGGGGACGACGGAGAGAGGAGAGGGGGCAGATCGATCTCCAGATCAGTTTCCCAGTCTTTCAGGTCCCCTTCCAAATCCAGCAGCCCCAGATGTATAATCAGCTCACCCTCAGCCGCAGTGCAGGGGGCGGAGCTCCACTCCTCGCTCACAACGTCCACGGCTTGCTCCCTCGCGGCGGGCATGGTCGCCGGCTCTTGCACCTGGTCTGACGGAATCGGCTCTGCCTCCGAGGTGATCCTCCGCTCAGTCGCTCGACGTTGCGCTGGCTCGCAGATCACGGCGGGAATTGGCTCTCCGTCATCGGTGGGCTTGGGCTGATGCTCCGCACCGTGGGGAGTTGGTGGGCTGGGCTCTGGGTCTGGAATGGTTCTGGTAAGATCATCCTCGAGAGAGACGGTGAGGGGCGATCCGTTTCTCACCAGAATCCACTCCACAAACACGGCAAAATCCATTCAAGGACTGTTCTCGGATGACAGCGGTCTTCACGCGGTGTTCAAACTTGCGTCATAGAATGAGCAGAACGCGTCGTCCAGATAGCTGGTGGTGTGAGCTAACACAAGGAACAGTCTTGTATAGTCCTTGAGCGATTGCTCCCCCTGCTCCAGCAGAAGGAAGAGGAATTCTGGGAGAAGGAGGGGATCTATGGGGCACAACGGAGACAAAAAACACTAAATAAAAAACGGAAACAAAAACGGAGGGAACACACACGGAGGTAACTGTATTCGGTCGGGTCTTCTGTCACGTTACGCTGTTGCAGGAAGATGCTGGAGGCACGAGGAAACATTTAACAGTCTTTAATCGAGGAAACAGAGAATAGTCACAACAGGAGCTTGAGCAACACACGTAGTAACCAAGTAGACCCGATAAACATGAACTGAACAGACTGGGGCTTATAAACTCAGGATAACGAGGGACAGACAGGTGCGGGGAAACAACTAATGATCAAACTAAACAAAGACAGGAAGGTGACCAAATAAGGCAAAACAGGAACTTAAACATGACAAAACAGGTCCAATCCTGACACACACACACACACACACACACATATATATGTGTGTGTGTGTGTGTGTGTGTGTGTGTGTATGTGTGTGTGTGTGTGTGTGTGTGTGTGTGTGTGTGTGTGTGTGTGTGTCAGGATTGGACCTGTTTTGTCATGTTTAAGTTCCTGTTTTTATATTTATATATATATATATATATAAATTGTAACACTTTAGAATAGGGAACACTTATTCACTATTAACTACAGCTTTTCACTCAATAAATTCCTAATTTGCTGCTTATTAATAGTTAGTAAGGTAGTTGTTCAGTTTAGGTATTGGGTAGGATTAGGGATGTAGAATAAGATCACGTAGAATAAGGCATTAATATGTGCTTAATTACTAGTAATAAATGGCTAATATTCTAGTAATATGCATGCTAATAAGGAACTAGGTAAGAGACTCTAAAATGAAGTGTTACCATATATATATATATATATATATATATATATATATATATATATATATGTAAACAAAAACATTTATTTTGTTTTTATCATTTATCGTTTGACAGCACTAGTTTTAATGCATTACATTTTAAGGTTGAATCTGTAAAAGTGAATTGTGAATGCATTTATACATTTATGATGCATTTTATATACACACTTCAAAGCAAGCCTTACCCATTAAGCTCCTCAAAACGTCTCTTTTTTTGTGATGTTAAGACGTGCCGCCACAGATATCAGTGTAAGTGAGGCACAGTCAACTGACTCTGTTCGCACATCCTGTATTCTGTCAGTGAGGGCAGAGGCAGAACATGTTGCCAGGGCAACCCAGAGTACATCTGTCTGCTGAAGTGCATGGTGGGATTGCTCAGAGGAATCGCTGTAGTCCCTCACACTTGAGCGACACTGATGTTGACTCACATGTGACTCATGGATGAGGACGTTTTTTGCTTCAGTCTCTAAGGATTCAATCCACATTCCACTCAAAATCCACTCAAGAATCCGTGTGATGTCATAATGATTAATTGCAAGCTAATAGAGAGGAATCAAAATAACATGTTTCAAATTTTCAAAGAGTTTCATCAGTAATTGTCTCGTTGAATGTTTGTCATTTTTTTCTGATGAGAACTTTTGCTCACACTTTATTTTAAAGTCCAATTTTTGCTATTAACCAATCATTAACTATGATTTTGCCTCAGTAAACTCCTAATTTGCTGCTTATTAAAAGTTAGTAAGGTAGTTGTTAAGCTTAGGTATTGGGTAGGATTAGGGATGTAGAATATGGTCATGCAGAATATGTGATTTATAAGCACTGATAAACGGCCAATATGTTAATAATTGCTAACATGCTAATAAGCAACTAGTTAATAGTGAGAATTGGTCCCTGTACTCAAGTGTTACCGAACTTTTATAACCTAGTAAACTAAATTACAAAAAATGGTCCGACGACATTTAATCGTACAGATATAAAGCCATATACTTAGGAAATGTATTGCCCTCTGTTTGATTTCAGCTAATATTTGTCATTTAAATTTAGTTTAAAATAGCAAAAACTAAAACTGAATAAAAAGAAATGAATAACTACTATTAAAAGTGACAAAAACACAGAACAAAATACTACAACTTTAACTAAAATTAAAATAAAAATGGGGGGAAAAAACCAGTAACACTTTAGTATAGAGACCAATTCTCACTATTAACTAGCTGCTTATTAGCATGCCTATTTTTAATGTATTGACTGTTTATTAGTAATTATAAGCACATATTCTGCATGACAATAGTCTACATTCCTACCCAATACCTAAACTTAACAACTACCTTACTAACTATTAATAAGCAGCAAATTAGGAGTTTATTGAGGCAAAAGTCTTAGTTAATGGTTTGTTAATAGTGAGAATTGGACCTTAAAATAAAGTGTGACCATAAAAACTATAATATTATCTAAGTGATACTAAAATACTGCCAATAACATATATAAAATGTATTAAATTGAATTAGAAAGCACAAATATCACTTGAAAAAATAACTTTATGAGCTGTTTCAGTTTATACACTGTAAAAAATATCTTGCCTGTTAACCTAAAAATGTGTTTTTATGCATTATTATCTACTTGAACTATTTTTATTCAAAAAAACAAAAAACAAACAAACAAACAAACAAAAAACAAAAAACATAAGTGTCTTGATGCAACAGAATATTACTGTCGAAGTCTAAATATTACTTGTCAAAGAGCTAGGCATGGGCCAGGATGGTCAACTCTTCAATTAGGGAGGTTGAGTAGATTATTTATTCAGATTTTTGTTTTAGCTTTAATATTTTTGGCAGCGGCACTTTAAAGGTAATGAATTCAGAGAGGAGGGTGGGATGTTATCATGCTGAGAGCGTGTGCTGCTTCAGTGTGCTGTAGTCTGTCAGCATGGTAAACTCTCTGAGAGAAGTCACATCTCGAAATTCAGCTCCTTTAAAGCAGCACTCCTGCAAAGAGCCACCTTTTTAACAATCCCAACGCATTCAATGGTACATTTAAAGACAGTTTGTATGGGACTTTAAATAACCTGCCGTGAGCGATGTTCCTGTTATTATGCATAACAAAATTCTCTGTTTCTTTTTGAACTGTGATGTTTTGTGCAACAAAAGGTTACAGGTATTCAGCCTGTACATTTGTTGAATATATGTAATTTACTCTATTATTGGACAGAGCAATTTAGAATGGTTGTTTTAATGTAGATTTATGCACACATGTAGATAGATGTATTTGTTCAGTGTTACGTTTTAGGACAACCTACAAACTTTAAAAAAGGTAAAATTAAAAAAAATAGAAAATAGTCCAGCTGTTAAGAATGCATCTTGAGACCTATACTATTCTCTTTAAGAAGAAGAAAAAAGGAAAAAAAAAAAAAAAAACATTATCTATCTAGAGATGATTATAAAAATGTGTGAGTTTGCATATTCCTACAAAGAAGGTCCTTTAGCTTAAAATACATAACTGTTCAAAAGGTTATGTATTTATTTATTTATTTAATAAATTATTCTAATTATTCTAATTCTAATTATTTACTAAGCCTTTACTCTCACAAGTCTTTACTCTCACATTTATGACCCTGGAACACAAAACTACACATAAGTAGCACGGGTATATTTGTAGCAATAGCCAAAAATACATTGTATAAGATAAATAAATAAATAAATAAATACAAGTATAAGATAAATGAATGAATGAATGAATGAATGAATGAATGAATAAATGAATAAATAAATAAATAAAACATCAAACAAGAAAAAATAATTGTACAGAAAATTGCTCAAATCGATTGTACGGACTCTATTTAAACACTTAACACACTGTGTCATGTGTACCGAGATGCTCCTGTCTGTCAAACTTATGTGCATAGAAAAGAAGCGAATGTTGCATTAGATATAATATATCAAATGCTGCAGGTGCTTTTCTCAGAACTGGTTTCCCTTTTATGAGCCATTATTGCAATAACTTTTAATCAACTGCTGATTTTTATTAGATGTATGAGGTCAGTTCTCCTCAAGTATACACAGGTGTTCTAGCAGACAAACCACGTGTAGAGAATCACATTTATTTTCAACATGATCCACTAAAGTATAATTTACACTTCTGTCTTAATTTTGAACAGTATTATTTTATCATTTAGAAATTAACATATTTATTTTTTTATGCTTCCTAAAAGAATGTATGTAATGCTACATAAATAAACAAACAAAAAAAAATAAAACGTGTACATATTTAAAGAAACAATTCACCAAAAAAATCATCTGAAAATGTACTCGCCTTCAGAGCATCCAAGATGTAGATGAGTTTGTTTCTTCATAAGAACAGATTTGGAGAAATGTGGCATTACATCACTTGCTCACCAAAGGATCCTCTGCAGTGAATGGGTGCCGTCAGAATGATAAAAACATCACAATAATGCACAAGTAATCCATATGCCACCAGTACGTGAATTAATGACTTGTAATGCTTGTTTGTAAGAAACAAATCTATCAAGAGGGTTTGACTGGCCAAAATATGAGTTCATAATCCATAATAATGCTTCTTAAAAATGCCATGCTCTGTTCTCCTTCCACATCAAAATCCACAACATATTTGTTTAGAGCTCTTTTGGACTGTTTTCGCTTGTAAACGGTACTTGATCTGTGCATATTTCTTTCCTGATTCAGACGAATCAACTTTTTCACTGGAGGAAGCGTTATCATGAATTATATTCTGGCCAGAAGCAACAGTTTAAAGTTAAAACACCATAATGGATTTGCTTCTTACAAACACACAGCTTTTCACTTCACATGATGTTAACTGATGGACTGGAGTTGTGTGGATAACTTGTGGATTATTGGGATGTTTTTATCAGATGTTTGGACTCCCATTCTGATGGCACCCATTCAAAGCAGAGGATCCATTGGTGAACAAGTGCTGTAAATATCTCCAAGTCTCTTTGGATGAAGAAGAACTATTTTTGCATGAACTGTTTCTTTAAGCATAACTTAAACACTTCTTGAGGCCACAGGATCATTGCAAACGAAGATAAAGGACCATAAAAAGAAAGTTAAGGGAAAATACATAACTCATATTTAGTATGTATTATGAATGTAGCAGTTTACTAACATTTTTAAGCACACTAAAGGTTGTCAGAACGAAATGTTTCCCATCTGAACACAGATATGTGTGGGATGTATAGCTGAGCTGTCCGTAAGAGTAAACAGTCTCTGATCCGGCCTGCTCGTGTTTGGATAACCTTGTTTGGCTCCAGGAGCAACGCTCCGTTGCTTTTAATAAATTTCATTTGCAACTCAAAGCTTCCACCGCCATGCCTCGCCCCCACTGAAGCTCGGAGAAATGAATGGATTTTGTGTGCGTTTTTCTGGAATGTAATAACACAGGTTTTCTAGGGAGAGAGTGTGGTGTTTGTGCCCTGGAGATTTCACAGTATTCCTGCGTGTGATGTCATTAGGCAAGATGGCAGTTCACTTGAAAGAAAGTTTAATAAATAAGCTCTCTTCTGAGGGATTATCTGTGATTTTTTGCCATGGTCATTTTCCGTGTCACTTCTGATAATTGAACAAGATGTTTGTTTATGTACTTATGCTCTTAGGATACCTTCAACGCTTTTCCCACCGGATGCATGCTGATAATTGATAAAATTGTGTAGCTTGTGTTATTTATTTTCATAAATTTGCTCATTGCTCTCTTCGCTTCTGCATCTCTGATTATGTTTAGCCTTGAATTTTAATCTGTGCTCAGATGTTGCTGATTTATTTCAACAACAGGCAAATAATCGATCAACCTATCTGTCTGTCTGTCTGTGTTATTATAATAACTATTATTGTGTTATTGCTGTAGGAGATGACCCACTCCTGGCCTCCACCTCTCACTGCCATCCACACACCAGGCAAAGCTGAACAAACCAAGTTTCCCATCCCTTCAAAGGTGGGCTGTTTCTCTTTCTTTCTCCCTCTGTGCCTTTGAACTATTTATGCTAAATGGACTTCATCAACATTACAGAGCATTAGTCAACATTACTGAGTTAATACAGGGTATCATGACATACTATTGCTAATTATAGGGCTCGCAAAGCAAGCAGTTGATATTCTTCACAATGGTTCTGGCTTTGTTCGAAAACATAGTGAGCTGTTTATTACCTGTATAGCCTCTTTTCTATCTGAACCTGATTTGAAACACTTTACATAGGGAGCAACTCCACACACATACAAATAGTGCTTCTCACAAGAGAAAGCTTTAGTGTCATTTTGTGTTAGCTATTTTGGCGACATGCTAACAAAATCTGGCATAATAATACACAGCACACAAAAATACGGAGTAAAATAATAATTTACTAATTAGTCTGAAATATTGTTATTAATACTTTCACTATTGGATACAGTATAGTGCATGTATTAATAATTGACATTTCTGTTGTTTTGTTCTTCGTCTTGGATTTAGTATTTTCACAGTGCAGTGCATTCTGGGATTTAGGGGCATTACTAGTGTCATGCTCTGTTTTTAAGGTACAGGAAGAAATATTTAAGCTCAAACCGATTGTACGGACTCTATTTAAAATGTTTTTGTATTGATTCATTTTTTGAATGGACTGTTTTTAAAATGTATTTATAAGCTATACTTTTAACATTAAAGGGGTCGTGAACTGCTTCTGTTTGTTTATTTTGTACTGTTCTCTGAGGTCCACTTTTAGTGTTATCAAGATTTTTACATCAAAAAAACATCATCATTTAGAAGTAATAGGCTATTTTCTGTCCTGTTTTTAACCCCCCTCATCAGAACACTCTGTTTGAATAGGCGTGGAGGATTGTAGACTTGGAAGTAAATGCCCACTGCTATGATTGGCTGATAGTTGTGTATGTTTGACAGTCTATGTCCTTCACAGATGGATGCTGTAGTGATTTAGGTTAAACATGCATAAATACTCATATCAAATGATCAGGCAAACAATAGTGACCACGTAATAAAAACAGTTACTCATACTTGTGTGGTGTGACATTACTGTCGGATCCAGTATAGTCGGCACAGCATCACCTTTTAGTTTCAATCTTTCTGAAAAACATGCGTCGAATTGTACCTTGTTTGTAAACAAATCCGCAGTAAAATTAAGTGAACAAAGGTTGTCTTCAGAGCATCTTTATCGTTTGCTTTCTGCGTAGACAAGCGCGTTCGCCTCTCTCATAAACACTACATGCGCGAATCGGTGGGTGGGGCTAAACAGGCAGCGATGTAGAAGCAGACATTGATCTTCTTTTGGCAGACTGCTTTCAGTATAAGCTGTTTTTAGACTAACGAGAAAGTTTTGAGTTCTGAAACTTACAGGATGCTTTTATAATACAATGACCTCTTATTTTGATTTTGGATTTTGGTTTATCAGTTCATGACACCTTTCAATTTTAAAAATGTTGCTTTTGAATACATGGATAACATTTAGCTTTTAAAATCAATTACATCATAATAATATTGGCATACACTCAGTTACATCATAATATTTGCATGCTGTATCATGATAAGTCCTTCAGGTCATTCAAATGTGGTTATAATGTATATCCCTTAGCTTTATCCGTAAAGTTTCATTTTCCTCATTTAATACTCTCTGGTGTTTTTTCTATGCCCTTGCACACTCTTTATACTCTGGGAAATTCTGGAAAAAATCCAAAAACAAAAGTTGTTCTTGATTTTTCTGAGCAGACTTTGGGCTGTTGTCAAAAACGTCTGTATATCACTCGTCACCTGATGTCATTTGACAGACGTCCTAAGATGTTGGAAGGATAAGCAATGTCATTAGCATGATGTCAAAATTTATTTACCTCTCAGCTGCTTTGAGGCAACGCGTGACCCATGTTACTTCTGATAGTTATGTAACTCTGTGTAGCCAGTTATTCTGCTGTCTATTAGAAAACAGGTTAAACACTTATATAACATTTACAGTATTTTTTTTATTTTCTTTAAGAAGAGTTTAAGAACGATATTTCAAATTGAAATAACAGGCCTGTTAAAAGCCATTGTGCGAGTAAGTACTGGACTTTCCACTCAAGTTCCCTTCAAATCCCATGATGCTGTTTTCTCTTTACTGTGGCGTCCGCTATTTGTCTCTTAATAGGACATGGTCTGAATCTCTTGAGTTGGCTTGAATGACATTGCTATTAATACGCTGACTCTATAAATCCATATGTAATGGTGGCATCGGCGGGCGCAGACGTCTCTCCACTGTGCCGCTCGAGTGTGATTTGTGTGCCTGCTCTAATTGTATTAGTGTAAAATCAATTAAAGCTATCAGCAGAACTATTTCCCATCTGTAGCTGCTCTGTGTGAGTTAACATACATAATGTAGCATGTTTTTTTTCTTCTTCTTTTTTTTTTTTGCAGTAGGATGTTATTATGTTGGGTTAGGTGTTTTTTTAATTATATCATTCTCTCTCTTGCAGGATTCCCAGCATGTGACCTCAGGATACAATGGAAGTAAGGAACATTTTGCTTCTACATGTCACATTTTAGCTCATGCCAAATTCAAAATCAAGCAGTACTGACAAAAAAGCAATAAACTTCTGATTTCCAATAAAATAATATCATGGAATGCTGTGTTATTGACACATTGCGTTCTGTGCCAGATCACTGGTATTTGGACGTGTGCAGTCAAACCTGTTCTCTAACATTTCCATGAAATTCTTTTCACAGAACGCAGCAATGTTTCCAGTAACAAGCCTGCAACCAAGTCGGTACCACAGAAGTCGTGAGTACTCATTTGATGAATTATTTGAGGGAGTCCCCCTGGGTGGAAAGAGAGAGAGAGAGAGAGAATATGTTCATAGCCTTTGCTTTGTTCCCGTGTAAAACATTTCCCAGTGAGACTCGTCTGGCTAATTCCCAGCTGAGGGAAAAAGGCGGTCTTCACCAACAAACATTACAATTGGTGGTCCTTCACTTTAACCCTTTCCTAGACTTCCTCTGACACATTTAACGACACTTTATTCAATGTCTACGATATGGCATTGACTGAAGAGGACATAAGTTATATACTACTTAACAGAGTGCTTCACATTTCTATCATATGATTTATGGATTTTTGTTGCGCAATATCATTTTTCCCTGGTATTTTGTTCAGGCATCTTAGGAGGAACATTATAGATTGCATTATTTGTGTTCATAGAAAAACACCATGCTTCTGGTGAGTAAAACTGTACTGTTTAAAGGAACTTTGATTATCAAACAAAGAGTTTGGAGATTTATCAAATTAATGAATTAATGAATGTTATTTTAAAACATTGGTAATATATTGATTATTTTATTTTATTTTATTTTATTTTATTTTATTTTTCAGAATTAAGTTTGCTGCTCTGCGAAAATATTACATATGTTGTCTTGTTTCCAGAAATATCCTAAAAACAAACTTAAATTACTTGAGAAGGATAATGGCTTCATAAATTATCTGTATAAGTTTATATTTCTTTGCTAATTAGCATAAATCTAACAAACATTAGCTGTTTTTTTTTTTTGTTTTGTTTTTTTTAAGCAAAATATTGTTTGCCAATTTAACAAGTCTTAATATAATACACATTAAATTTACAGTAAAAAAATATTTTTTTCCACATTTTTTCCTTTGTGTTAATGTCAATATTTATGACGTTGACTTCTTGACACTAGATTCCCCCTTGCAATTCCACTATTTTCTCATCTTCTAACATTATATTTAGCATTTAGCAACATAACAGCCTGATGCAAAAGCTTGTGCTTTAGTGGTTTTCTTTTTCTTTTTTTTTTTTTTCTTTTTTTAAACATGTTTACATTGTTGATAGCAGAACAAAGAAAAAATGGGATGGGAACCTGGCAGTTGTTGCTATAAATTTTAGGTATATTTCATTTATTTCATAAGTATATTTATATTTTCTTTGTTTCTTATTAGCGGCCAAATTTAGGTCAGTTAATATGAATATTTTCTATGAAAAGCGAAGGAGTATTGAACTTAAGTGGTGCCGAAATTTGTTAAAACCTTTTCAAAAGCATGTTTCTAAACAGCTATGACAAAGTCAAACAAATGAAAGTGTGGCAGAAAGCGTGTGTCTCAGTTTGGAGAGGCAGCGATGGGGTGATACTGCAAACAATAGCTGGAGGAATGCTGCATTGTTTACTCGTGGAAGCCACTTAAAGGCTGCAGTTATCTGCTGATCTGGCCCCAGTCTCTGATTTGTCATTTTCTCTTCATTCCTGAGACCCAGAGCAAGCCTTGAGCGCCGCTCTTCTTGTTTACTGCATGCCGTTCACATATCCCACTGTCTCCATTATTCGTTTACTCCTGCTCAGAATTACTCTGCCTGTATTCCTCTCAATTATGTGCCAGATATTTGAAAGGTCTTAAATGATTTAACCAGTCCAAATGTTTAGGGATGCAGGCCCCAGGGTAAGAACATTTCTGTCTATACTGGCTTTGTCCTCGAGAGCTGAGTGCATGAACTTAGGCTGAATGTTTGAATTGTAGTGAAGGCAGAAATGAATATCAGGAAATATCATGCTGACAGAAATGTTACATGATATTGAACAGTCTTTGCATTGCTGAATGTCAAAGGAGGATAATGAATGCGAGAACTGGTCTTTCGCCCGTGTGCCATGGGTCTAAACACGAAATGCTTTAATCAACACAATCATGAATGAGATTTTTTTCAGTCAAGTCAAAATGTATTTAATTGACAGGACTTAAAGGGATAGTTCAATTAAAATGATTCACTGAATCATTCACTCGCCCTCGTGTAGTTCCAAACCTGTTTGAGTTTCTTTCTTCTGCTGAACACGAAAGAAGATATTTTGAAGAATGTGGGTAACTAAATAGTTGCTGGTCCCTATTGACTTCCATAGTATTTTGTAGCATTGGGGTCAATGGGGACCAACAACAGTCCTCCCTATACGCAGAATACGCAAGCTGCATGGGGCCCCCGAAACACCAGGGGGTTCCCTTGCTCTCAAAGATGTTTTAATTTTAGTTTCATTTCTGAATTTGGCCAGCGGTTATGAAAACATGAATGATCATTTATTTTAATGCGGTGCGCTGTCATGCTCTCTACATAAAAATGAGCCAAATCATATAACATTAATGTCGTACAGTCTCTTGCCCTTACAAAAAAAAAAAAAAAAAAAAAACAGTTGAAAGCGTACTGAGCCACGGAAGACAACTGTTGACTTTCATAGAATGTTGGTAACCAAACAGCTGCTGGTCCCCATTGACTTACATATTATTTCATACTATGGGAGTCAATGGGGAAAAATGGGGACCAGCAATTGTTGTTGGTCCATATTGACTTCTGTAGTATTTCAGGTCAGTGGGGACCAGCAACTGTTTGGTTACTTATATTTTATGGAAGAAAATGGGTAGTAAGAACTGTTGACTTCTATAATATTGAGGTCAATGGGGACCAGCAACTGTTTGGTTACCAACATTCTACGGAACAAAATGGGAAACAGCGAGTTCCATAGAAAGTTGGTAATGAAGCAGTTGCTGGTCCCCATTGACCTCCAGCCAATGGGGACCAATGGGGACCAGCAAGTGTTTTTGGTCTATATTGACTTCCATACTATTTCATAGTATGGTGGCCAGTGGAGACCAGGAACTGTTTGGTTACTCACATTTTATGGAAGAAAATGGAGACCAACAACTATTGACTTCCATAGAATGTTGGTAAGCAAAGTGTTGCTTCCCATTGACATCCATAGTATTTATACTATGGAGGTCCATGGGGACCAGCGAGTGTTTGTTTACCAACATTCTACGGAACAAAATGTGAACCAGCAACTTCCATAGAATGTTGGTAACCAAACAGTTGCTGGTCCCATTGACTTCCATAGTATTTCATACTACAGAGGTCAATGGGGACCAATGGGGACCAGCAAGTGTTGTTGGTCCATATTGACTTTCATAGTATTCCATAGGATGGAGGTCAATGGGGACCAGCAACTGTTTGGTTACCAATATTCTTCAAAATATCTTCTTTTGTGTTCAGCAGAAGAAAGAAACTGTCCCTTTAAATTGCATCCACTTATGGATCCACAAGTGAGCTTTATAATATTGTTAAATTGGTTCTAGATGTTGACATTGTGTAACACTTTTCGGTAAGTGTTGTTAACTCTTCAAGTCCCATAACCTCAGGCAGTAATGTTCCTCACTCTACCACACCGATACCTCAAGGCTAACATGGAGGATTCAGATATGTCATCTTATAAACCTTTAGCACTTGAATCTCTCCCACTTGAGCCACAATCATCCATTAGGCGGATAGTACAGAGGCTTTAATTTGAAGTTTACCGTGGTGAGGAGTCGTAAAACGGCACTTTTCCTTGGCGGATCGGCCATTTTGTAACCTCCTTGCGAGTGCCGGTGATCAGTGGTGTAATTTACTCGGAGCCTGATATTAGTCACACTCAACTGGTGCTTTTCCCACCGTCTGTGAGAGCACACCAGAGAATATGGGCTAGTGTCAAACACAGACAGGGCCGCAAGCCAAGGATAGCCTCTACTGGTAGATTAGATATTCTCAAGCATGTCGCTCCGCTCACACGTTCTGCTTGAGGATATTATTATGGTGTTATGTTCCACTATGGAATATTGGATTTATGACAATCTATGTGTTTTATTTTGACCAGCATCTTCACTTAAGGCAACACACTACAGGCAAAGCCAATGTTTTTTTTTGTTGTTGTTTTTTTCATGCACTGGTCAATTTTGAGATTTTAGGCTATTTTGCTTTCATAACTTGACTTCTTTCAGAGTAGTGGAAAGAAAATACACATTTAAGTGTTTATCTTATTACACATTATCTATTTTCTCTGTAGATTTAAATTACAATACATATGCAATTCTGAATGTGCTAAACACAGGTGAGTGGGCTATACAAACCACCTGTAGTAACGCACTCATCCTACTATATGCACACTAGACACTTTCTACAAACACTCCCTGCCACAAAGACTCTTAAGAAAATATATGTCTACTTGAACATTGCACTACAAAATAATACGTTTACTTGAGCATTGCACTACAAAATGTTTTTGCACTATGCACTGTCTCCCACAAAATCTCTCTTCTGCACAATAATGTACAAAATATATATTTTTTCTGCACAATTTCATGTACATATATCTCTTTCGCACAATTTCATGTACAGTATTTATGTAAAGTTTTTTGTACAGTCTCAGTTTGTGTATGTGTGGACAACTAGGTATAGCAGTTATAGTATTTTTAGTATATGTATAGTCAGATAGGTAACTGTTGTATAGCTCTATTGTTTTTCCTATACTTGCATTGTTGTATGTTTATCTTATGTTTAACTAGTATGTAGCACCGTGGTCCTGCGAGACACGACATTTCGTTCCACTATATGTCCAAACATGTAGCAGAATGACAATAAAGCTCGACTTGACTTGACTTGACTTGATATCTTTAAAGGAATATACTGATATATAGCTATAAAATCTACCTGATATCATGATGAAAACATATCTTTTTTGCAAGACACGAAATACGTACCAATAAGTAAATATCACTGCAGTTTCCAACAGAAATTAATACTAGAGGCAGTAAAACATCGAGCACTTGTAATCGTTTCCATACACAGTTGTGATTACAGCTCCAGGTTTCGCTTTCGAGACATAACAAGCTTGCTCAGTAGCTCAGCCGGCACGGAATTGGAATTAGGATGCGGAATCCTTGGATACGAATCCTGTCAAAAACATGACTCATGATGAAAGAGCTGAAAGATGAGAGATCGAAAAACAAGCTAAAACGGCATGTTTGCGATTGCGTTTTTGCATCACATTCGCTTTTGTTCATACTATCGGGTAGGTTTAGGTGTAGTGCAGATGGTACGTTATTTTAAAACGTCACGGAGCATTAGACTTATAGCGACACTCAATGGACATTTCAAGTCAGCACTGCGGTGACACCTACAAAACCAACGTCACATAAAACGTACCATTTGTACGTACATCTGTTTCGGGGGAAAAAAACGAACACTCTCATCAAATATTTCACGTAAGTCATGAAATGGCACTACGTATTTCGCGTCTTGCGAAAAAGTTTCCACAGGTACATTTTCGTCATGAGATCAGGTTGTATAAAATTCACCTGATATACTACACACACACACACAATAATTTGAAGAATCTTGGTAACCAAACTGTTGATGTTAGCTATTTACTAACATAGTATTTTTTTTTTTTCCATACAATGGAAGTAAATGGTTACTGTCAACTGTTCAGTTACCATCATTCTTCGAAATATCTTCTTTTGTGCTCAATAGAAACTCATACAGGTTTAATGATGACAGAATTTTCATTTTTGGGTGAATTATCTCTTTAATGCCAAAGACAGCGCAATGATACATTTTATATCTGTGTTTAGAGAGAGTTTTCATTCAGCTGATTGTCATACAGTTCACAAAAGCCTGTCTGATTACTCCTTCTTTAAACAGGCACATTATACAACATTCATCTCACATGAAGTCAGCTCAGGGAGTCATCAAATTGTAATTGATTAGGCTTAATTAGTCATCAGAAGGAAGGGCAGAGGAGTAAGTGCTCTCTTCGTGATGGAAATGGTCTTCAGCTTTGGTTTCTAATGATGCCAAGATGCTCTGAACTGCTGCAGCCTCAAAGTCAGAGGTTCATCAGACAGCCTTCACCAACATCCAGATCTGTAGTAAGACTAAGAGAAACAGCACTGTGGCAAACATTCTTAGACAAGGAAGAGGATGAACTCATTTTTAACCATTCCATAGGAGAGAAAATTACAAGATATCATTAATACAATACCATTCAAATGTGTGTGGTCAGTAACTGTGCTTTTACTAAGCATAGATCCATTACCAACTGACCAAAAGTGGTAATAAAGGCAATAAAATAATTAAAGTGGCAGTAAGATTTCAAAGAAATATTGCTATTTTGAGCTTTCTACTCATCAATGAATCCTAATACAAAAATGTATCACCGTTTCCATAAAAACACGAAGCAGCACAACTGTTTCCATCATTGATAATAATAAGAAAAGTTTCTTGAGAAGTAACTCAACATATTAAATTAATATTTAAATATTATTATTTCTGAAGGATCATGTTACACTGAAGACTGGAGTAATACAGAAATTACAGGAATAAATTACATTTTAGAATATATTCAAATTGAAAACAGTTTGTTTAAATTGTAATAATTCACAATATTGCTGTTTTACTGTATTTTTATCAAATAAATCCAGTCTAAGAACATTAAAAACATGCCAAAAATCAACCTCAAAGTTTTGAACAGCAGTGTATATACAGTATATTTTTGATATCATAAAAAGTAAATTAGAATAGAATAGAATAGAATAGAATAGAATAGAATAGAATAGAATAGAACAGAATAGAATAGAATAGATAATACAAGCTCAAACATTTATTATTCCTTCTTCCAAGACCGAATTATCTGAACTTCTGTATCCACATTAAAAGTACATCTCATTTGTCAATTTTGATTTTTGATTTTCAGATTTGTGTTTGTTCTTTTTTTACAAACATCTGAAACAAAGTCGAAATTTAAATAAAACGTAAATAAGAACCTGCTGAGCTAATTGAGAATTAATAATTAAAACAGTCAATCTAAGTTAACTGTGGAAGAAATACTTTTGAGCAATACAGTGTAACTTTAGGAAAGACATCTATTATTATTGATGATGTGACGTAGTTAACAGGTTTGAACTAAGCATTGTGAGCATTTTTTTTTTTCCTCCATATAAAACACTCCTGATGTCTTCATGTCCAAGCATTCATTTGGATTCACGGCATGCAGGGAGTTTCTTTTATCCCTTTTAGACAGCACTTCTGAAAGACTATGACATTCCCTCAGCGGTGAAGATAAACACAGACAACAGAATCCCTGCTCTTGAGGAGAAAAGAGAGGGAACCCAGACGCGAGGTGGGGGGAGGTGCTTTTTCATCACAAATATTAACATAGACTCTTGATGTGACACTCCAGTCAGCTCTGAATCGGAGTCGGAAGTGGCTCCGGGCCAAGATAAATAACCCGCTGGACAGAGCGAGACAGAACAGGGGAGGTTGTGTGAGGATGAATGGGACAGGCTGGAGGTGGAAGCAGCCCTCCGGAGCACTCGTCCATCAGGGGCTCCTTAATCAAAGTTTTCCTAGGGTGGAGGACGGGAGGAGAGGGGTGTTGCCTTTGCACTTCCCACTGCTATGTGTGCTTTTCCATCCCCAACAGTTTTTTTTTTTTTTTTTTCCTGTTTAATCTCAGTGTGTTTCACTCTGCATTCAGTCCAACAGTGAAGACTGTTTCAGTAGCAGCCAAGACGGCAGTAATTCCTGTAATTAATTCTGAGTAATCTGTGTAGTAATTATTATTTGTATTATTTTAATACAAAACTTCAAAAGATCAAAAATACAGAAAAATATTATTGCAATTTCTAATATTGGTGTCCTGTTTTAATATACATTACAATATAATTTATTTCAGCATCATTACTCCAGTCTTCAATGTCACATGATCCTTCAGAAATCATTCTAATATGCTGATTTATTATCAGCATTGAAACAGTTGTGCTGCTTTTTTTTTTGGAACCTGTGATAATTTTTCTTTGATTCTTTGATGAATAAAAAGTTAAAAAGAGCAGCATTTATTTAAAACAGGAATCTTTGCTAACAGTATAAGTCTTTACTATCGCTTTTTATCCATTTAACACATCCTTTCTGAATAAAAGTATAATAAATAAATAAATAAATAAAGGTACTGACCCCAAACTATTGGAGGTGTGGCCTTTACTTTATTAGCCAATCAGACACGTTCTCTGTTTGTCAGTCATTTAGGTTTATTGACATTGGGTTGACAATGTGTGTGGAGGATTGGAGGTTTGGAGGATGAGGTTTGGCTAAATCTTTGCAAAACACTAAAATCAAAATGTTTACATAGACATTTTATTGATTATTTCCCCATAAACAGCCTTTACAAAAAGTACTATGTCAGTGCACTGATAGTATCAGATGATAAAACCATAGTACTAGTTGTTTACTATGGTACTAAATGACTAACCATTCATAGAATGGTATTTACATAGTATTTAAAAGAATATTGTGGCACTACTTCTGGTGTTATAAATCATTGGTTTTATCTTAATGCCTTTGTAAACAATGGTATTACCATAGTACTTTTAGTAAGTGTGGCCTGATGTGGATGTATGTGGCAGCTGGGTAGCAGTAGCAGCATTTGGGACCTTCTCTCTTGAGTTGCTTTCGAGACGTGCATGGTGTTGACAGAACTGGAGCGCTGCTGAGTCTCAGGGCAGTGTCGGCATGCTCTCATCTTCCCAGAAAAAACACAATGTGTTTATTTACTGCCGAGCAAGTCCAAGTGCATTTTCATGTACTTGCCTGTGATTGAAACGGTGACTCTGTGTAGATTTTTTTTATGAGGCCTGGATTCATTTCCAGGGGGCTACAGTAAACAGCTTTACCGGGAGCGGGTTCCTTGGGGACCCTCAGGAAGTGATGGAAACGTTCTTCTATCAGGCCTCGGAAGGAAACGCAAATATGCCGGAGCGTGTGTGAATGTCAAGAAGAAATCCCCCTTTTTGTGCTTCACCCTCAGCGTATTAACAGTTTCTCACTTTAAACAAGGTGCCGCGCTGTAAAGCTAACAGATAGGGGTCATTGTTCATGTAAGGGGAGAGATTTTGTTTATTGTTCTATTAAGAGCTATACTGCCCTCAAACTCAATATAAAATCCTGTCATAAACTTACATTTATTGCCCTCTGTTAGCAATATTCATACATATATACTCTTAGCTCTGCCAGATCAGAACCCCGCTCCCTGTTCACCTCCAAATATTAATTCCAGCACACCAATGTTGACCAGGAGTACGAGGGTGACAGTCGTCCACCCTGTCGTTACCCATGCACACGATTCCTCTCCAGAGTGCTTCCCCTCCTCCCCCCACATCTGGTCGCCTGGCAGCTCGCTGGAGAAAAGGCTTCTATTGTGGAGCTGTCAAAGCGCTAAGCTAAGTGGGCTAAGGGAAAACTCTCCTTAACAAAGGAGCCTGTCACCATCAAATAACAACAAGAAGAGAGAACCCAGAGGGACACTCTTAAATGGCAATTTGGCACCTATGGTGGTTGCTGTAAAAAAATAACCAGAGACACATCTAATAATAGTAGTTATGGGGAGGGAGGAGGCTGTAGAGAAACTGGGGGAGTGAGGGGTTATTATAGAGGTGTGTGACTCTGTGAAATGGAAAAGTCTGGACCAGGAAAACTGGATCAGTACACTGTCTTTAAGTGACAAGCTATCTTGATAAATGAAGTCACGGTGTCAAGAAGAAGGTCAGGGCATGGATTTGTTACCACACCAGTCAAAGGTGTAGGTACACTTCTGTCTGTTTTTGGATGGCATACGCATGAACTGTTTTCTGATTGTCTAATTCGTCACACAAATCAATATTCATAATATATCCCCCAGAAAATGTAGTTGCGTGCAAGTTCTCTTGCTGCTAAAATAAGCACTTTTAAGGAAGATCTTGTTGCTAGATTTCCAAAAGTTTCCTGGCAGTGAATCTTCAAAAGATCTTCTAGACTTTTTTATTTTATTTTATTTTATTTTTTGAGTCACTAGAATGTAAAGTAGATATTCTTGTGCACACTTGTATACAGGTATGTCACATTTACATTGGCTGAAGATATTACACTGAGTGAGTCTGTGCTCATCACACACTACAAAATTTTCTATGAAATCGGTCAACTCAAGACAAAAACCTGCAGATAGGGTCTGACTTTCAGCAACTAGTGTTGATTCATCCAGACAAATTGTGGAACAAATCTGGGCAAAACTATTGTACTCCAACCTTTAAATAACAACGCTTTAGAATAGGGAACACATATTCACTATTAACTGAGAGTCCCTCAACAAACTCCTAATTTGCTGTTTATTAATAGTTAGTAAGGTAGTTGTTAAATTTAGGTATGAGGTAGGGATATGGTAAAATATGGTCATGCAGAATAAGGCATTAATATGTGCTTTATAAATACTAATAAAAAGCCAATATGCTAGTAATATGCATGCTAATAAGCAACTAGTTGGTAGTGAGAATTGGTCCTTAAAATAAAGTGTTACTGATTAATCTTGACCAATTCAGACATATTGCAAGACAACTGCAAGGGTTTGGTATTAAATTGATAATCTAATAGTTTGAGGCAATCTAGAAATCAGAACACATTCCTGTTTGAGCTTAACTGGCCATGCAAAGCTCTAGGAGATCATTCATGATTAAGCCTTCAGAGAAGATTATGTGAAACAAACCTAGCTGGTTAGTATGTTTCAAAGAAGCAGACTTACATGAGTGAACATAAAAGATGTTTGAAACGTTGGTCCGGTGGTCTGATGAGTCTATATTTCACCCATATTGGTCCAACCCATACTGGAAAGAAGCAGAATTGTGATGTGTGGACTGTTGAACAGCTCACAACCGGCATGGCCATTACTGTCCATTTCAGAAGCATCCTCATCCATCAATATCTGGGGTGTCCAATCTGGCAGAATTTGGTTCCTGACACATTTTCCTGTTTCCATTTTTAGTAATCCTGAAGATCTTGATTAGCAGGTTGTATTTAATTAGGGATTGGAGCTAAACTCTACTGTTGGACTGACTACCGCTGATCAATATACTTGGTCATTCCATCTCCTTTCAGCAAGATGATGACCCCCAACACCTCAGTCTTGTCTAGATTTGGATTGCAATTAATGTGAAAGACTTTATAGGTATTCAGGTCCCAATATTTGAAGTTATAAGCAACCAGACAGAAATAAAGTCACCTGCAAGAGCCCTACACCTCTTGGAATTATTACAGAAGAGTCAAATGCTAGCAAACATCTTTGCGACTATTGGTCAAGGCCAGATTTCTCAGAAATACTTTCATTCTACTGGACTTAAAACCCAAGACATACTTGAAATTTCTTGAGCGCTGCCTGCAATAACAGAAAAGGCACAAGAGATTTAATTGAGGTACACTGTTATTCTCAGGGAGATCTTTACTGCCACGTCACCTTGTTGTTGCTCACTGGTATCTAGACCTTAAGCTTTTTAAATGATTGTTAAATGTGCTTTACACAAAGTTGCAATTGAATTGAACATCGCTACAAGGCTTTTGTGATCATAATTGGCATTTCTGTCAATGCACTTGAATCTCCCTGGAATTTCACATTAGTCATCCATTTGCCTATCAGGTAGCTGGCAGGCAGCTATGGAGACAAGTAGCACGTGCCTCGCAATTTGCAGGATCCCTCTGCGCAACACGCCAAATTTTAGTAATGACCAGCGAGTGTTCCACTCTCACAATTAGGGGAGCATAGCTGGCGTACAGCCCAGAGCTGACCCATGAGACCCCAGAGTCCAGAGCCCAGCAGTGATGTGGCACAAGTCTGCTACTGCAAACTACACGACCCGCTCTCTACGGAATGTCCGCTCTGCCCTCCAAAACATCTGTCTACCCTGCCCGAATATCATTGAAGCCGAGAAAGACACACCAATCTGACCTTGGTCTGAAATTACACCTTAGAAGTTTAAATCGCCTGTTTTCAGTGCTTTTGGATATAGTTGTCTTCTTTTAAATGGGGTATTGTCTTTTACATAACAGTTTATCATTTGTCAGATTAACACATTGTTTTTAAGGTCACTGTGAGTCTGATATGTTGCGTAAATGTGTTTTGAGTAGTTTTTTTAATTTGATCCTAAACTCTTGAGTATGAACTTTTTCAACCTTGTCTCATGACGCAAACTTACCTCTGGGAACTTTTTCGCAAGACTCGAAATACTATGTATGTTCTGTGACATATTCAATGTAAAATGTCCACTGGGTGGTGCTAAAAGAGTGTTCATCTTTTTTCCCCGGAACAGATGAACATACATATGGTACGTTTTATATGACGTTGGTTTTGTACGTGAATGGTGCTATAACTCTATTGAGAACTCTAAAAACATACTCTAAAAACTACTCTCAAAACATATTGAGCTGTAATCATAACTGTGTAGGAAAACGATTACAAGTGCTTGCTGTTTTATCGCCTCTAGTGTTCATTTCTGTTGGAAACTGCAGTGATATTTACTTATTGGTACGTAATTCACGTCTTGTGAAAATGTTCCCAGAGGTACGTTTTCATCATGAGACCAAGTAAAACTTTTTTGATGAACTTTTATCTCCAGTGGTAACAGACTGTGGAAATATGTTGTTTATGTGGAGAAAAACATCAGAAACATGTAGAATTATACTTGGCTGAAATGTACACCAGAATTCTGGAACAGATTTGGTTCATAGCTTTTTGGGTCCTTCAAACCTATTGTAATGAGTGGTGACACTGAGAAAAAGCACACCAGCTTTTGTTTCTCTTTTCATGTGCTAACAGTTATAAAGTTTAAAGGTTTTCTCTGGATATTTGTTTTTCTTGGCCTTGGTTTTACTTTAATAACCCGCTGTTCATTTAGACTAATTCCTAAACTCTCTAAGCAATTAAAGGTAGACCCACATTGTTGTGAATATTGGGTAACACTTTAGTATAGGGACCAATTCTCACTAATAACTAGTTGCTTATTAGTATGCCTATTATTCACACATTGACTGTTTATTAGTACTTATAAAGCACATATTCTACATCCCTAATCCTACCCAATACCTAAACTTAACAGCTACCTAACTATTAATAAGCAGCAAATTAGGAGTTTATTGAGGCAAAAATAATAGTGTATTAATGGTTTGTTGATGGTGAGAATTGGACCTTATAATAAAGTGTAGCCGAATATTGTAACTAGTTTCTACTACAGAGCCACCTACTTCTGTGCTCTTATACAGTATGTACTGGGGCAACAAAATCAATGCAGGCAAAGCCGAAAGAATCAATAACCTGATCATGAAGGCTGTTTCAACCTCCTGAACAACACCTTCCATCTACTCCATGGGGCTGTTGTTGTTCAGGCTTCCATGTGCAATAGAAGAGTTTTTGAGGTTTTTCCTCAAGCTGCTGTCAACTCTATTTGAACCGAGGCTTTAGCCATTATATGTTTATCTCGTGCCCTAAGTCCTTTTCCACCAATAAATCACCTGCCATATATATGGATATACAAATAAACCCTGGACCAGTGGATGGGAAAAGTAATGGCAAGGCAATAGAAGTAGTTTATTGCATAATGGGTTATCTTCTAATCTACCTCCTACATCAGATTTACTGTAAGTGAGAATGATGCCATCAACACACAATGTCTGAGAATAACATGTTAGAGCACGGACATCCCATGTGAGTCAACTTATCTGATAATTGTCTTGCCTAGACTTATACAGTAGTGATGAAAGATGACTTGACAGATCTAAACATCAGTGAAGCTTAATGGAAAGTTCTGGAGTTCCCACCTCCCTCATTCTGCAAAGAAAGAAAGAAAAAAAAAACTTTGGTGTTAACCAAAACCCACCACACCTAAACATCACTGAAGTTTACTGGAACGTTTTGGAGTTCACAGTGTGACTTGGTTTTTACCTTCTTGCAAAAAACTAGAAGATTTTCCCCATGTGGTGTTCCCATATTCCTAGAGTTACCAGGATGATGTCACACGCCTTCCATCTTAAAGGGACAGTTCAACCAAAAATGAAATATCTGTCATCATTTACTCACCCGCATGTTTTTCAACTTTCTTGCTTCTGTTGAACACAAAAGAAGATATTTTGAAGAATGATAGTAACAAAACAGTTGACGGTAGTTATTGATCTCTATACTACTATGGATATCAATGCAATCAGCAACTGTTTGGAACCACATTAGGATGAGTGACAGAAATTTCGGTAACACTTTAGTTTAGGGACTAATTCTCACTATTAACCAGTTGCTTATTAGCATGCATATTACTAACATATTGGCTGTTTATTAGTACTTATAAAGCACATATTAATGCCTTATTCTGCATGACCATATTTTAGATTCCTTTCAGAGACCTAAACGTAACAACTACCTTACTAACTATTAATAAGCAGCAAAATAGGAGTTTTTTGAGGCAAAAGTCATAGTTAACAGTCAGTTAATAGTGAGAATTGGTCCCCAAACTAAAGTGTGACTGAAATTTCATTATTGGGTGTATTATCCCTTTAATCACAATTGCCCAAATAATTATTGAAGGTTATTGGAAAGTTTGTAAAATGTGAATTAGGTTTCCTACTTGAAAAACAGTGAAAGTTTTTAATTACAGTGTTGACAGTAAAACATAATTTGCCTTTTTCTGTGAATTTTATGTCCTGTCTAACACATCCTTGTGTTTATAGATGTATAATATGTATTTTGAATGGTTTGTGTCAGTAAGGTTAATTGTTGGTGTCAGTAGCTTCTTCTAATGGGACGTCACTCGTCATGTGTTGAGTGATACAGATGTGGCGAATAGTAAGATGTGAAGGCTCTACAGCTTCCCACAATCAATCAGTCTGGTTCATAGAAAAACTCTCTTTCTCTTTATTTGTTCTGCCTTTCTTTGTTATTCTTTGTTCATGTTTATTCTCTTCTGTACTGATCATTTTTACTATGCTTTATATGTACGGAATAGATAATGTTGCACACTCTGTGATCTACAAACATATACATGATCTCTACCTGCAAATCATCTGTAAGCAGAAACGGTACTCTTAAAAGCAGTTCACTTTCAGCACCTGGCTTCCTATGTAGGTCTTTCTCAGCATCTGTTAGAAATTACCAGGGTAATGACTGGTAGTTTTGTTCAAAGTCCTTCTCAATATACAGTCCTGCACGACAGCTTAGGTCATAGAAAACAAAACCATAAACACATTTTGTTCTTATAAAGGGCTTTTATTGTTTCAGTTTTAGGGGAACATTCGTCTGTTTGTCTTTATTTCATGGCTGTGCTGTGTTCTGCTGGCAATCAGGTCTTGAAAGAGTATCGATACAGACATGTGGGTCAGCAGACTCTCTGGATGATGTCATTGCTTTCACATAACATTGTTCTATCTATCTATCTATCTATCTATCTATCTATCTATCTATCTATTGTTTGCTGTATCAGTAAAACGTTATTGTGTTTATTTTTTCAGAATGCTTGAGGATGACTTGAAAATCAGCAGTGATGAAGAGGACAATGAACAGGTAATTGATGCTTTCAGACAGATGCAGCTTTGGACAGTCTGAACTACCTGAAATGTAGTTGAATTTCAGGACAGAATATTGTTTGAGCTTGATTCACAGTCTCAACCAGAGCAAACGTTGGAATATCGATATAATGAGCTTCCGTGTATATATAGCATTAGAGTGGAAGACATTGTGTGCTCATGTGTAATGATATGCTTGCAGCCGTGTCTGTATTCACACATAAATATCAATGGAACCATTGCAAAAAATGACACCTCACCCTTGTACAGGTCATTAGAAACATGTATTACTCACATCTGCCTGAACTAAGAATCAGAAACTATCAAGCAACCTGACCGCTAGGGTCTAATGTCTCATAAATCATTTAAAAGAAGCCTGAATATATGCTCACATATATATTGTGATATACACTGTATATACATATAGACATGCAGGCATATGTCCAACACATACACACATTTCTGTGTGGGGGGAGGGGTCTTAATTTCTTAAAGGCCTAAATACAAAAATAATAAAATAAAAATAAAAATAAAAAAAAAATATATATATAATAAAATAAAATATATAATAAAATAAATATTATAAAATAAAATAAAATAAAATAAAATAAAATAAAACAAAATATTGCACGAGATAGACAAGATCATTATAAAATCATTGCAATAGATAAGAACATTATCCTTGAAATTTCACCTCCTACATGTATTACATTAATTAATTGGCAACGCTTTCAGCTTGAGGAGCACTTTGCCCTAGAACAGACCAGAAGTTTTTAGGGCATTTTACTATATTAATGACACCAATTTAAAGGCATATTTCAGATTAAATACAAATTAAACTCGACAGGTTCATGGCATATGCATACAATGGGGCAAATGTACAGCACATTTTTTCTACAAAATAGCAAAATAGCATTATTTTCTGTGGTAACTGAGCATGTTAAAGGCAATGTATTAAGTTGAACTGAACCACAATATTCTCTTAATATGGAAATTTCCTGTTGCCTTGTTCATTTTGAAAAAAATAAAGAAGATGACTGAATCGTTAATTTTTCATAAAAAAAATGTCAAAAATCATCTATTAGAAGTTGATTAGGGTCACAGCTTTTGAACAACTCAATAATATTACAGGCTCAGACGATGTCCTTGAATACTTGAATATAATACAGCAAAGATTGTTAATTATGTCTCAGTTTACTTTTTAATAATACAATGTCTTTTCTCAACCTTGAAATTGAAAAGGATAGTAGTAAATGGATGTACAAAAAGACATTATTTGTTATGGATCACTAGATAATGGGATTTTAGCTGTTTGGGTCCAACAAGCGAATCAACTTTTCATTAAATGTGTAAAATCCTGGCTAATAAAAAGGATTATCTTACAAATGAACCGAGCCCTCCAGGGATGCTTCTAAACCCATAAAACAAAATAAATACCATAGCACAAACTATTACTACTACTACACGTTATGCAAAATTTTAAATTACAATAAAATAAAACATCGTTTAACCTTAAAACTGGCCTGTTTTTCACCTATATTAAAATAAAAATACTTATCAAGCCCTGCGAGTGGTTCATATGGAAGCCCGTTTCCACCACTGAATAAAAAAATAAAAAAGGTAATTGTGACTTTTTATCTTGCAATTCTGACTTTTTATCTCAGAATTGCCAGATACAAACTCGTAATTCAAACTTTTTTTCTTAGAATTGTGAGATGTAAACTTGCAATTGTGAGAAATAAAGTGAGAATTGCGAGATATAAACTAGAAATTCTGACTTTTTTTCTCAGAATTGCATGGTATAAACTCGCAATTGCGAGTTAAGTCAGAATTGTGAGATATGAACTCTGAGAACATATCAGCATTTTTTTTTTCTCCTCAGAACTGGACTTTATAATTCACAATTGAGAGTTTATATCTCACAATTCTGAGAAAAAAAGTCAGAATTGCGATATACAAACTTGCAATTGCGAGAAAAAAAAGTCAGAATTGCGACTTCATATCCCGCAATTCTGACTTTATAACTTGCAATTGTGAGTTTATATTTCACAATTCTGAGGAAAAAACTCAGAATTGCGAGATAAAAAGTCACAATTACCTTTTTTATTGGCGGAAACAGCTTCCATATGCTCATCATACAGTTGTAACATACAGTTAAACGCTTGACAATTTCTCATTGCTTTAGATCATTTAGACTACACTGACGTTTTTGTTCTGCCATAAAATGATTTTTATCCTCTTTTCCGTTGTGAATTGAATATTTAAGGTCTGACTAGCAAACATTGATCATGTTTTAAATGGCTTTGGCCCTGTGCTGAATTCACCAGGCGCTGTGCTAAACCACTCCGTCACACTGTTTTTTTAGGAAAGCTAATGTGATCTGAATCACAATAGTGACTCCTGCTTTCTCCAGCCTCCCTAAAAAAACCCTCTTTCCTCTGTTTCTCACATACATAACCCTTAAAGCAAGTGCCCAAATACTTACACTCAGATAGAGGCGACCTGACATTCATAAGAGTTCACTAGCACATGTGTGTCTGTGTATGCAAACGTTTGCATGTGCCTGGCTGCGTGTGGGTTTACCTACGCACGCCACCACCAGCAGCAACGGCCCCCAACCATGTTGCCTAGCAACATCCATCTGCGAGCAGCCTGGAACGAGCCCAAATTCCCAACTGAGAGGGAAACAGCAATAAGAGGGCCTGTGACAGATGATCTGAGTTGTTTCATCTAATACACTGTGAAGATCACTGGCTCCCTTCCTGAATGATAAATGGACTGTACACAGATCAATGGCCGCCGCATTAAACCCAAAACCTGCGTCTCTGCTGCCCAGGTAGCGGTAGCCCGGCGCTGTGTTCATCTGTAGCTCCGGATATCTCAATATATCCCTATTTACCTTGAGAGATTTGATTCTGAAAGTAGCGCTTAGGTGCCAGTAAAGCACTCTATGATGCAGCCGAAGGAGTCACTGTGACAAATGTACAGCTCAGACCTAATAAACAGCGCACTGTCGTAGAGGAACATGCAGATTAGCTCGGAAAATGAATCTCAATGAGTGAAGGGATTGTTTTTTTATATTAGGCTAGGGCACTTTGTGGTAGTCAGTAGAGGATTTCTTTGACAGGTTTTACATAATATAATTTTCCATGTCAAATGAAATTGTAATTCATAGTTGAAACGTAATTTTGTTGACTATTTTACCAGAAATTTGCTGAACGTTAATTCATCAACAGTTGTGCTATTTCATGCCCAACGAGTTTAAATTACAGAATTCACTAACAAATACTATCGAAATATTGTGTTTTGTTTGACATGTAGCATGAAATACTGCTGAAAAATTCTGTGGACCTTTTACAAAATAAAGTATTTATTTATTTATTTATTTAATGTAAATATTAACAAACAATACAAACTATTAATGGACTTATTAAAATAACATTTTTGTTTTGTTTTGTTTTATATGTAGCATAATATACTGTTGACAAATTCGAAATTAGTATTTTTATTTGTTTGTTTTGTTTATTTGTTTGTTTTGTACCATGTAACTATGGAATGATGCAAACAATTGCTGGACTTTAAAAAAAAGATTTTGTTTTGTTTTGTTTTGTTTGACATGTAGCATGAAATACTGCTGACCTTTTTAATAATAATTTACAAAGGATTTATTTATTGTTTGTTTGTGTTTTCTTGTTGTTGTTTTGTTTTGTACCATGTAAATATGAACAAACAATACAAACAATTACTGGTCTTTTTAATTTGTTTACACTTGTTTATTTGTTTGTTTTGTTTTGTACCATGTAACTATGGAATAATAAAAACAACAGGACTTTTTAAAAACAAAATGTTTTGTTTTGTTTTGTTTTGTCTGACACATAGCATGAAATACTGCTGACAAATACTGTGGACCTTTTTAAAAATAATGTACAAATTATTTATTGTTTGTTTGTTTGTTTGTTTGTTTGTGTTTTATTGTTGTTTTGTTTTGTACCATGTAAATATGAACAAATAATACAAACAATTACTACTTTTTAAAATAAAATATGTTTTGTTTTGTTTGACATGTAGCATGAAATACTGTTAACAAATACTATGGACTTTTTTTTTTTTTTTTTTTTAAATTAAAGTATCTAGTATAGTAATTAAATATCAGAATACCATGGGGAATTCAACTGCCTCTACCATGTTATGTATATATATATATATATATATATATATATATATATATATATATATATATATATATATATATATATATATGTATGTATGTATATATATATATATTATCCTACCTCATAACATAGTATATCTCCAAAATAATACCAATACTTTAATACATGAATGTACATTTAAAGTAACAGTAAAGTAACAAACAGAAACATCTGAACATCCATTACATTCCTAATTGATACTAAAACTCCTTTTTTTATTTTCATCTTCATGTTTTCATGAGATCCATCCATATATGCTCTTGTAGTTAATTTTATATATGGCTTGTCAGAGGTAATACTAGTTAATTGACTGCATTTGTTTTACTACTGCTAAGAAAGCCCTAGGAAACCATATAGATGCTTATGAGCATGTGAACTCAAGAAGTCATGGGAATTTACAAATGCTTTGCCTGAATAGAATACCCATCCTAGAAAATCAAAATAGATTTCCTCAAACAACACTGATCTACTGTTTCTGGTCATGCTTAACTGTTCTCTCTAAGTATCCCGCTCTCACATAAACATAGAGCAAGTGAGTCCATAAGGGGAAACCAGCAAACACTCAAACATTGTGATCTGCCTATTTTACTGTGTTTGGATGTTTTCTGCTGTCTCTTTCTTTCTCTGCACGGTATCGACCTTTAATCTGATGGGCTGTTGTCTTATTCACAGGCCGCTGAGAAGACCAAGCCCAGGAGCGCTCCTCTCAAGTAAGTGACTAATCAAGTCCAATTCATTTCTTATTCTGTGCTGCTGCTGGTGTGGCTGCTGGGTAAACAGCAGGTTATTTGTAGAGACGGAGCTCAGGAAGTAATCGCTTGCATGAAGTGCTGCTGATGTTCAATTCAATTCAATTCAAGTTTATTTGTATAGCGCATTTCACGATACAAAACGTTGCGAAGCAGCTTTACAGGAAATTAATTTTTTACAATATTTATGTATTGTAGAAACTTAATATATTTAACATATGGCAAAATTTGGTAATTCTGTATGTTGTCTGAGGGTTGGCATCATCTGAGGTCCTCTGAGGGGCTGGCATCATCTCTTCTCGGGTGTTTGGTCATCTCAGATCATTTAAGGGTTGGATCCAGACTGAAACTTGTGTTCCTAGCTCCTAGTTACCATGGGATGTTAATCCCGTGGCAGAAACAGAGAAGCACATAGAGACATAATTAGCGTAGCTGCTGTTCCACCCAAGCAAAAATTATTTGTTCAACCTAAGCTAAAGAATAATGTGCGTTTGATCAGATATAACTGCAGTACAAGATTATGAGATGCATTATGTGAATGCTTGGCTAAAGAGATGTGTCTTTAATCTAGATTTAAACAGAGAGAGTGTGTCTGAACCCTGAACGTTATCAGGAAGGCTATTCCAGAGTTTGGGAGACAAATGTGAAAAAGCTCTACCTCCTTTAGTGGACTTTGTTATCCTAGGTACTACCACGATTCCAGAGTTTTGCGACCTTAGGGAGCGTGTTGGATTGTAGCATGGTAGAAGACTAGTTAGGTACACAGGAGCTAAACCATTAAGGGCCTTATAGGTAAGTCATAATATTTTGTAACTGATACGGAACTTGATAGGTAGCCAGTGCAGAGACGTGATGTGGATGATATAACACCTTACATCATTCAGTACAGAATCTAACTTTTCACATGACTTTTTTTATGTTTACATAATTTATGTTGATTTTGTTTATCTTACTTTTATCTGTCTTAAATGGTAAAGCTTACTGCAATATATTCATTTATTGTAGTAAGCTTTAATATTAATTTATTATCAATAAGTAACTTAATTTTTCTTTCTTTCTTTTTATTTTTTGCTAAATATTCTTATTCGCTCAGAAATCCACTACAGGTCAAACGTTTGGAATAGTTGTGTTTTATTTTTTGTTATTTTTAGTGTTTTTTTGAGAGAAGTCTCTTATGCTTATGCTCACAGCTGCATTTATTTGATCACAATAGTGAAAAAAAGAGTGTGAAATATTTAAAATATATATATTTATATATATATATATTTTAAAATGTAATTTATTCCTGTGTTGCAAAGCTGAATTTTCTGCATCATTACTCCAGTCTTCAAAGTCACATGATCCTTTAGAAATCATTATAATATGCTGATTAACAACCTAATAATTCATCATTATTAATTATTATTGGTACTCAGTTACTAGTAATGGTTGTTATTGGCATCACTGATGAAAACAGTTTTTGCTGCTTATTTTTTATTTTTTTTTATTTTTTGTGGAAAACATACATTTTCTTTCAAGAAATACTGATGAATAGAAAATTCAAAAGAATCACATTTATTTGAAATATAAATATTTTGTAATATTATAAATGCTTTTACTGTCTACTTTTGATCAACTTAATGCATCTTTTCTGAATAAAAGTATGTTGTTGTTTTTTTTTTTTTTTGAATAATAGTTTATCCAACAAATATTTAGTTTCCAAAAAATATTAACAACAAAAAAGCATAGATAGAGAAATGTTCTTGCAAATCAGCATATCAGCATATTCAAAAAACATTAAAAAACATAAAAAAATATATATATATTATTTCAAACTTTTGACAGATTGTGTATCCTGAATTATGTATGTTTATTATACTTTGTGAAGGCTGTTTCATAAAATGCATTATGCCTGTTTATTTGTTGCCTTCCGAAAGCCTAATGCTGTTTGTAATGTAGATCTTCTAATTATTTTGAATCCCATCTTCTCCTGGGATCACATCCGTCCACTAGCTTTAGTCAAGGACACGCTTCCATAGCATTATGGCGCTCCTGCATTTATTTCCATCAGCATTTTATCTGTAGTGGTGGTCCTGATGGCTTGGGATTGGGAACAGGAGGTGCAAATGGGGCCTCATTAAGGAGACAGAGTGAAAGCATGGCCTACAGCCGTGTTCCCGCAGTGGGAATCTGGGACTGGAGGAGCTGGAAGCGTTTGTGTGGTGCTGTAGTGGGTGTGAGGCAGAGGTTCGTCCCAGCTGCAGTTAGTGAGGGGATTGTTGGTGGTGCTTTAGCATGGTTACAGTAATAGTGGTTAAGAGCACTGAGTGTTCAGGAAGTTTTAAATGTGACTATGTGTGTTGTAGTGGAAGTAGAAGCATCCAGTATTTATTGCTTTTATGCTTTTGTATCTATTGTTATTAAACAGTGGTACCAAAGATGTAATGAAATGTTCATTAAGTAGGTACATTTATTATTCATTAGTATTAATTATATAGTTAGGTGTTTTTTTTAAGTTCTTTAAACAAATGTGAGTGATATTTTTGCTATGATTGGTTTGTTTTCCGTTGTTTTTGTTTTTTTTTTTAGATTTTGTTTGTTTGTTTGTTTTTGTTTTTGTGTGTTTATATTTGTTTTGGTTTTTTTTGTTTTGTTTTGTTTTTTTCAAGTGATTGGTTCCTAACTCATGAGCTCTTTTTTTGTTTGTTTGTTTGCTTTGTTTTATCAAGTAATATAATTTTTGATTAAAAACCCAATTTTCTATATAATGTATTAAACATTAAGTTAGTTATTAATTATTTTAATCTTTTTTTATGTCCATATTTTACACTGCTGCTGTATGAAATCACATTATATATATATATAGGTGACCCTGGACCACAAAACCAGTCTTATGTTGCACGGGTATATTTGTAGCAATAGCCAAAAATACATTGTATGGGTCAAAATTATTGATTTTTCTTTTATGCCAAAAATCATTAGGACATTAAGTAAAGATCATGTACCATGAAGATATTTTGTAAATTTCCTACTGTAAATATATCAAAACTTAATTTTTGATTAGTAATATGCAATTCTTAAAACTTAATTTGGACAACTTTAAAGGTGATTTTCTCAGTATTTAGATTTTTTTGCACCCTCAGATTCCAGATTTTCAAATAGTTGTATCTCATCCAAATATTGTCCTATCCTAACAAATCATACATCAATGGAAAGCTTATTTATTCAGCTTGGTGTATAAATAAATAAATATTTATTTATTTATTTATTTATTTATTTATTTATTTATTAGGGGTGTCAACGTTAACGCATACAATTAATCAAAAAAAATTTAACACGTTATTTTTTTTTTTTTTACGCAAATTAATCGTTTGATAAGGTTTGACCCCAACTTCTTCCAGTCATCGCAGCGCGGAAGGTTATCTATCATTGTGTGATGAGGGCACAGTGAACCAGTGTTGCCAGGGCCGTAGCACTAGTGGGCTATTTTGAAATACAGTCGCGGGAAAAATTACAGAGCCGTGGGTTGCGGTTTTTTGGGCTACTTTTATAATGTACCGCGGCCGCCCAAAGTGTATATAGACAAATAAAAATGAAAACAGATCCTTTTACTAATGTGTATTATAGTTGGAATGTATCCCTGGCAACTTAAGAACGGAGAGGCAGTTGTAAACATCACAAACAACGTGAGTTTCAGCAGAGCACATGTTAAGGCTTTTACACAGCAGAAAAAAACATGACAACAGCCACTGTAGATTATATAAGATAATAAACACACGATTACGATAGGATATGGTTTGTATGTGATTTTCTTGAGATGAATGTGTACATCTGAAATGCTAATTTGTGCAGCGATATAAAAGGCTATAAATAGCATATTTTAACAACAGTAAAAGACCAAATTCCACACGTGATCGTAAAAGGAAGTTATTACAAACACTCGATGGTGGTTTAAAATGAGTTCTGAGTAAAAGTGTACTATTAATCTCATAAATTGTCTTATGAAGCATGATGCTAATGTTAGCGCTAATGCACCTGCAGAACAGGTCCAATTCTTCATAATGCATTTTGTCATAATACTTCATGTAAGGTCGCAAGAAAATGTTTTGTTGTATTTATTTAGAAATACTTTTGATAATAGTTGGGTAAATATATACTGCGATTGAAGCAATGTGGCTTGCTAAACGTTTTATTGCCAGTATAAAGGCTGATAATGGCTGAATAAAAACAAAAGAATAATAAGGATTATGTCTCATACCTGGCGGAAGTGTGAAAGGTTCTGTTTCCTTAAACTAGTTTGTCATGCATTTCTTTATTTCAACACATTTACAGGTAAATCCTAGTTTTTTAAATTTGTGATTAATCATGATTAATCACAGTCCACTGTTCTTCAGAAAAATCCTCCATGTCCTGCAGATTCTTCAGTTTTCTAGCATCTTTTGCATATTTGAACCTTTTCCAGCAGTGACTGTATGATTTTGAGATCCATCTTTTCACACTGAGGACAACTGAGGGACTCAAACACAACTATTAAAAAAGGTTCAAACATTCACTGATGCTCCAGAAAGAAACACGATACATTAAGAGCCGGGGTGTGAACATTTTTGGAATTTGAAGATTAAGGTAAATTGTACTTAATGTATCTTCCGGGAAACATGCAAGTATCTTCTGTTGCTTCCGAAGGGCAGTACTAAATGGAAAAAAGTGAAAGAAAAATTTCAACAAAATATGAAAAATTTGGACAACACCCTGTTCAAAAGTTTTCACCCCCTGGCTATTTAAAGAAAAGTTTTAACTAGACACAGTATTAAGGACCAAGGGTTCCAAAACTTTTGAAGGGGGTTATTTTAATAATTTCAGCTATTTTTTTTTTTCTTTTTTTTGTCTTGTGGACTATGTGTAAGCATCTTTTATGAAAAATATCTTACTTAGGACAGTACTAAATAAAAAAAAATAATGCATTTTGTGTGATCTCTCTTATTTTGATAAAATTATTTACACTTTCACAGATTCTGCAAGGGGCTCTCAAACTATCGTATGCCACTGTATATATATATATATATATATATATATATATATATATATATATATATATATATATATAATGATTAAATCTTTATGTATATACATTTAAAAATAGTACAGTACCATTCAAGTGTACAATTTCTTAAATACTTTTATTCAGCAATGTGACATTTATAATGTTACAAAAGCTTTCTATTTCATTTTTTTTTTATATTCATCAAAGAATTCTGAAAAAATGTCACAAGTTAGAAAAATATTAATCTCCACAACTGTTTGCAACATTGATTGTAATAAGAAATATTTCTTGAGCAGCAAATCAGCATATTAGAATGATATATGAAAATTTAAATAAAGAAAATATAATAATAACAATAATAATAATAATAATAGTAATAATAATAATAAAAAAAATTATGATGATGATGAAAATTTAGCTTTGCTGTTACGGGAATAAATGACATTTTTAAATATATTTTCATATATGAAACAGTTAATTTATTGGTAATTATAATAATGTCATTATGTTAATAATATTTCACAATATTAATGTTTTTACAGCATTTTTAATCTAATAAATACAGCTTTGGCAAGCATAAAAATGTTTTTAATGTTTTTTTTGTGTATACAGTATATTATTATCTTCTTGTGCACAAATCATTGCTTGAATAGTACTCGCATTGGAACAGCCTGTTGTACTATAATTATCATGGAACTGAGACATTTGTGAGACGTCTGCCAGGACCTGTGATGTTCCTGCAGGTTTGCCCCAATTTCAGCAGCCACATTCCTAACAATGAAATATGCCCATTAAAACATCCTCTACAGTTCAGCCCTGGGCTCCATAGCGCAGCAAACTGTCTGCATGACTGCCTGCCTTTCACTCAGCCATGAGACCGATGCTCCCTCGAGCAGGGAAGGCCTGGAAGCAAGAGCTAATCCAGAAGCAGGCACTCTGTGCTTCAAATCTGAGCTAAAACGCCAGACAGACTGTGAAAATTACTGGTCATTCTGTGTGTGTAAATATTATCTCACTCTAGGAGTCTTTCCCACTGGAGACGGTTGCTGACAGTCACACCTTGCAATTGTTATGTCATCAAAAGTGGTGCGCGACACGCCACAAGTGTTATAAAAACAAAGTCTGCTTTAGCATGACACTTACAGCATGATACACACTTTAAAATATATTACAAGGGAACATAAATGCCTGTATGGCTGTGTAATGTGGCATTTGGCTCTTGTTTGATATGCTTGTCTTGCTCTCTGATTGGCTCTTACTCTTTCTTGAATTGATATTGAGTTTAAAAACATTTTAAAATGAATATGAAATCAAAGTCAACCTAATTTACTCACAAATACATTATCCAAGGTGTACTGATCATGATCAACAGTATGCATTATTTCAAAACAGTGTTATTTTAATACTATTTATGTATTGTAGTAGTTATCAATGTTATCAATATTTTGGTTATTTGGTTTTATTATGTATATATATATATATATATATATATATATATATATATATATATATATATATATATATATATATACATACATATATATACATACATATACATATACATATACATACACACACACACACACACACATACATATATATATATATATATATATATATATATGTATATACAGGTGCATCTCAATAAATTAGAATGTGGTGGAAAAGTTCATTTATTTCAGTAATTCAACTCAAATTGTGAAACTCGTGTATTAAATAAATTCAATGCACACACACACACACACACACACACACACACACACACACACACTCTTTTAATTGTGATGATTTTGGCTACAGTGTTATTTTTGGTTCCAGTGTTATTTTTGGTTACAGTTAACGACACAATTTAAAAAAAAATAAATGTACCACCTGCATTTTATTAAATAAATGGGTTGCAAATGCTGTAATTCCTCTCTCCAAAGCTAATATCAAAGCTGTTTTGCAAATAAAAGTAAAGTGACTGATTGAGCTACACAAAGCAGGCAGTGTCTAATTATCATCAGAGAGCAGTACAGAATCATAGTGGTGTTTGGCTCTGTGTTGTGAGAATATTCCCTGTGCAACTTAATACCACCTTGCCTTTGATAAACTTACTGGCATGGAATGCCTCTGAAAATGCCTTTTAAAAATAGTAACCTAGCTCAATATCTGTCAGTTTGATTTAGGAGGCTCACTTGAGGAGTTTGCTTCTTTGTTACTTGTATTTCATTGTACTTGAGGTTGGACTCACTTTTTATCCGATGTTTAGTCTACTGCTGTAGACTCACTTTGATCAGAATCCCATATTCCAGAAATTATTTTCCTCACCTTTCATTTGGAGAATCCTCCAGGCTCTTCCACTTAGTCTCACTCTTTTTTTCCCACCTTTGCACCATTTTTTTTTTCTCTCTTCGCACAGCTTATCACATGTTTTGAGTCTCTGTAAAGCTACAGTTATCTAAAGGTCTTGTTTTTCCCTAGAGCCCAAGCCTGTTGTTAGCCTCTGTGCTGGAGATCTGACCTCTCAAATACAGCCACACTGTTCACCCGACTCCTTCTGTCTGTTTGGACAGCTCTCACTCCCCTCGCAGGTCAAAGCGTTGAAGACCAGGGCTCATAGCAGCAGCGTGAGACAGTATGGGAGGATTTGATACTGCTCCTGCCTTTGACATATGACTTTGGCTGTCAACCAAACTCGTAAATCAAGCCTAATTTCTTATGTATGGTCCCAAACAGTTAGAGACTGACAATTTTCTATTTGTGCTATAAAGAAAATGGTGGAAAGCCAAATTACTTTTTACTACCTGATCACATGATGAAAACATAGCTCTGAGAACTTTTTCGCAAGACGCAAAATACGTACCAATAAGGACATAACACTGCAGTTTCCAACAGAAATGAACACTAGAGGCAGTAAAATAGCGAGCAATCGTAGTTGTTTTTCTACACAGTTATTATTACAGCAGCATATGTTTCGCTTTCTGGACGTAACAAGCTTTATCGGTAGCTCAGCCAGTACGCAATTGGACATGACTCACGATGAAAGAGATGAAATATGAGAGATTGAAAAACAAACTAAAACGGCATGCTTGCGATTGCGTTTTTACATCACATTCGCTTTTGTTCATAATATCGGGTAGATTTAGGTGTACTGCAGATGGTACGTTATTTTAAAACGTCATGGAGCATTAGACTTATAGCGCCACTCAATGGACATTTCAAGTCAGAACTGCAGTGACACCTACAAAACCAACGTCACATAAAACATACCATATGTACGTTCATCTGTTCCAGGGAAAAAACCTGAACACTCTTTTAGCGCCACCCAGTGGACATTTCACATCGAATATGTCACAAAACGTACATGGCGGTATGTATTTCGCGTCTTGCAAAAAAGTTCCCAGAGGTACAATTTCGTCATGAGACCAGGTTGACTTTTTAGAATGGTTAAATTATTATTATTATTATTATTATTATTATTATTATTATTATTATTATTTCTTTTTTATTTTATTTTATTTATTTATTTAGGTCTTTTTGCCAATTTTTTTCTAAGCAATGTTATTTTAGTATTATTTATTTTGAATTAGCTTTTATTTTTATATTCAATTTTAATTTCAGTTTAATTTTGTTGTGTATTTCACATTTTTTGTATTTCTACCTAACTTTTCAATTTATTTTTATTTAAAATTAAATTGTAATAATTTTTGTACCTCAACTTAATTTTTTTTATTATTAATTTCATATAATATTTTATTTTAACTTTATTTCAGTTGCCGTAAGCAATTTTTATAGTTTTATTTTTTTTAGGTGACAATAACTATAAATATATATAAACTGGTGCTCAGTCATTTTTCATTTTAATTGAATTAATTACATATGTTGGTTAGTCTGAATTAGTTTTTCAGCATCTTGCGCCATGAGCACCAAACACTTTAAATGCATAAAGGCCAGATTAAAAGCCTACTAAAATAATAATTATTAATAAATTAATAAAAATGTTGTTTATTTATTTGTTTGTTTGTTTGTTTGTTTACAGGTTTGGGTGATTAATTGCATTTTTTTTTTAATTACGTTACTTTTTTTAATTATTAATAACTAATTACTAAATGTTAAATTATCCTAACAAAATATTACATTCATATATAATAGACTGTAAAAACTGATTGTTCTAATTGTAAATTCTGATTGGATGATCCACATTCACAGCTGCATCACTTGCACTCTACATGAAATAATTACATTTGATCACAATGTGCCTGAAAAACAACCCTTATTCATTAAGTTCATCCTTATCTTGACTAGTTTGGGGCACATCCCACTTTGTATTTGCACATTCCTCCGTGTTTTTTCATCACTCTCAGCTGTAAATATCATACAGCAGTCCTGCCCATTCATGACCTCACATATATATCTGCTGCAATATAAATAGTAAAGCTAAATCATTAGCAGCTGACATATTTCGCCTGGTATACAGCATCATATACCATCCAGGACTTTGTAGCTGCATTTGTGCTAACCATCGGCCACAGCTCTAACATAATGCAAAGTTTTAACAAACTGTATTTTGCATGAAGTGATTCAGAGACAGTAAAGTATCCCAAGGAAAGTGTTACACTAACGCTGCTTCCAGTAAAACACCATCTGCCATTCCTTATAATGTTGTGTTGACAGGGTACATGAAGTGAGAATCTAAATGTTATACATAGCTGACAACTAGTTTTTAAATCAGTAGCTCGCACAGTGATATCATGTCAGTCAAACTGATTATTAAGTCGTGTTGCAGTGGAGCGACTTTAAATGTTTCTCGAAACACCATCTGGACGCTTCGAATGTGCCAGAAACATCAACATTCATTTTCCGCATACGATTGCAGACAAATGGTGATTGGCTTTGCGCTTCGCTCTTATTATTGAAAACACATCTACAAACCGAGGTCCTGACTTCAACATTACACCTCTATTGATTGGTTCATCTTGCATTACATTTGTATTGCATCTCTGGAAGGCCAAAGCAGACGGTCACACTTTCAAATCGCACAATATTAGAGCTCTAAAAATTCACACGTGCGTACACATGCCAAATCAGAGGGCTTGAAAGTAAATGTTATGAAGGTTGGAGGGGGAAAATATGTGTATTGAGTTTACCTCCACAGATGAGTCTTGGCTGATAGCAATCTCTGAGAGCAGCCAAGCAGCAAATACATCAGGCGCTTCTCCGGCCGGCAGAAAAAGAGAGGCAGATGGAGACGGAGAAAAAAAAGCCACGCTCCCCCCTCACCCCCCGCTCTCTTCCCTCTATTTTCTCCTCTATCATTATTCATGTCTCCTCGGCTCACTATGCTATGTATCATATCAGCTGCCGTATCGCCATCATCGCCGCTCGTTCCAAACAATATGTTTTAATGCCTTACCGCAAAAAATGGCCCCTGTATTTCAAGAGGCTGCATCGTACTGTAAAGCACACAACAAAGTGACACGAAGGCTGTTACAAAACATATAATTATGCTAAATTATATGCAAAATTTTTGGCCAAATTTTAAGGCAGGTTCACATACGCAACCATTCAGAAGTTTGTGCTCAGTCAGATTTTCGTTATCTTTTCTAAAGAAGTATTTTATGCTCATCAAGGCTGCTTTTATTTGGGTAAAAACAGTAATATTATGAAATATTTTTTTGCAGTTTCAAACAACGTTTTCTATTTAAATATTTTTTAAAATTGTAATTTATTCCTGTGATGCAAAGCCGAATATTTAGTATCATTACTCCAGTCTTCAGTGTCACATGATCCTTCAGAAATCATTATAATATGCTGATTTGCTACTCAAGAATATCTATCTATCTATCTATCTATCTATCTATCTATCTATCTATCTATCTATCTATCTATCTATCTATCTATCTATCTATCTATCTGTCTGTCTGTCTGTCTGTCTGTCTGTCTGTCTGTCTGTCTGTCTATCAGTCAGTCAATCAATCAATCAATCTATACACATACATACATACATACATACATACATATATAGTAACATTAGAAATGTCTTTCATGTCTTTAATTAATTTAATGCACTGTTGAATGAAATTAATTAATTTAAAAAAATAAACAATATAATACGATAGTACAGTATGTCCTTTAAGAAGAAGGCTTTCCCAGTTTGCAATGTAACAATTTCTGTCAAAAAATCCAAGATGGCAGAATATATTAGATTTAATGCTAAAAAAATTAAATTAAATAAAAAAAAAAAAAAAAAATTCTAAGCTAACTGAATATGGCTTATTTTACCAAACATCTTAAATGTCAAACTACTGGAATCAATATCCAGTGCGCTTTGTGCATAGAGTGTTATTCGTATATTGTACGCTCCAAATGACTCACTTAATAAGATTCATTTGAGTCAGTATTAAAATTAAAGTAACCCACTAGGAATAGATCTGTTTTGTAACTCTGGATGAATAATATGGCCACATGGGTTGTGGAAAAACTGCCCAGTGTTTCCCATATAACCTTTCAATCCATTCATTGCATTGACATTGGCATCTGTGTGTGGATTGTTCAATTTGAAACAAGCTCACAGCAAAAAGTTCTTTATTCGATGCCATCCGTCAGAACTTGCGAGATTTATGGTAATGTTATGGATGGACAAGGTTTTATCATGGGTGGAATAATGAAAAAAGAAACCCTCAGAGGTATTCCAGTTTTACAGTTTAAACACAGATGATTTTTCAGGGTTGAGAAAGATAGTCATCTTTTATCAAACAGGCATGAGAGAGAGAGGAATGGTAATTACTCTACCTGACCAGGGCGCTGGAGGTCTTATACATCCGACGGTGTCAGGCAGCCACATTTAATTACTTTACTCAATGGAGGGCCCTCTCAGCTATTTCATGCATTAGTTTGTAATAGGCTCTGCAGGGGTTCCTCAGTGACAAGGCACCAATAACTGCAATTTAATCTCTCGACTGCGTATCCCAGCTGCAGGTAGCAGGGTCTTAGTCAGTTGGGTCATCGGTCAACCCGTCGCTAATGCAGACTCGACTAGGCAGTCTTTATGGGAATTTATTGTGTCCTCTGACTGTCACAGTCAAAGATAATAGCTTGTTTCAAGTGGTTGAGATAGATGTCTGGTTTATATATAGATGAGCTGATGTGAACTACTGAGGGATTCTGAACTTGACAGAATTTAAGGGAAACATCTGTTTTCAAAATCACCGTCACATTCAATGGAGGATTCAACATTTATGTCCAGAACATCCCGTCACCTCAAAATAACAGTGAACTGTTGTTTTAAATGACATACTGAAGAGGAATTGACAGTTTTTACAGGTTTTGAGTTTTCTGATTATAAGAGTTGCCAATTTCTACTCTCACTCTCATAATTTGTTTGACAAGATTTGACAAGCATAACATATCCACCCCTCACATAAAATACACTAAAAAATGATTTATCTGGTCGACTATGTATAGAAAAGTATGGAAGCCCTGAGATACAAGATGAAGATATTTGAAATGCCTTTTTGAGTTTACTTTTTATTTTATTTTTTAGTGTGTAGCAACAAAAATGGGAAATTTTTCTCCCATGTTTTTTTTTTTTTTTTTTTTTTAACCATCATACTGTAGGTCAGTGGTACTCAACCAGGGGTCCAGGACTCACTAGGGGTCTTAGAACATTTCCAAAGGGGTCTCAAAGTGACTTAAAAATTGTATTTTATTTAATTATATATTACATGTAATGTAATGTCAACTTCAACCACTGTGTACGCATAGATGGACTGATTGATTGAAGTTATAAGCAGCCATGAAGGCAAGGTGAAATTCGAAGGTGATTTTTAAGTGTCTTCCTGAACTCTGAGAAGTTTCTCACACAAACATGAACATTGTCTTGTGCACATAAGGTTTTTTTTTTTTTTTTTTTTTACTGCAAATGTCACACAGTTTTCTTACATTATTATTATTTTTTTAACTAAAATGAGCCCAAAAATGATTTTTCTTCCACTTCTTGATTTTCTGCATATCCACAGTGCATAAAGTCACCATTTCCACTGAACGACTCGCCCATCTTACCGCTAACAGGAAGTACTTTGCGAGCAAGATAAATCAATGACAGAAAGTCTGAAAATATGACACAGAGATGAGAGAGAAATAGAGAAGCTGAAACAGATAGTCTACAAGCAGGGAAACAGACACTGTCTGGAGGGTGCTGTGTTTCAATATCATCTTGTGTCATGTGATATCTGTCAGCGCCTGTCTTTAATGTCAAACCGGATTCTTTAGAATGAGTGGAGGAGAGTTCCATTTAACTAGACTGACATATAGATAAACTGTATAGATAAACATGGGAAAGTTTGTGTCTCACTGACTCCATCTAGACTGGGATCAAAATTATTCTGCTTATCAAGAAAGGCCTGTTCCAACTGAAGCCTAAAGGACTGTTCACACCAAGAACATTACATGTCCAGTGCTCAAGCTCTTTTGTATGACCTGTTGATGCCCCAGTGATGGTTATGTTTAGGTACGAGGTTAGTGGACTTTCAAGCCTACTTTTTCCTAAAAATCCTTCATACGAAATAGTTGTTTTCCCATGAGAACTGTAGAAGAAAAAGTCTTACAATTATTTACATTTAGTTATATTAACCTAATCTTAATTAAAACACTAAAATAAAGATGTACAATATTAAACTGAGATCATGTTTTTGAGTTTTTTTGTTTATTACAACTGAAGTACCAGAGATATAAATCAACTTAAATAGAAAGGCCTTCAAATATTGTCCAGATGCAATTGTGTTCATGTACTTTTGTTACCCTCCGTTATGTTTTGGACGTATTGTGAAGGGTTTTGTCCAATTCAGCTGTATTTTTCTAGCTTAATACAGTGATTAATATTAATATTAATATTCCTAAAAGATAATAGATAGTCTCAACAATGAATTGCACAATATAAACAACAGATTCTGTGTTGCTTGTGAGCATCAAACGCATTATGCGATTAGATTGATTTAAGTGTCACAATGCAGAAACATTCAGAAGATATATCACCTTTCAAACTACGGAATCTGGAGTGAACTACGGAAAAATGTCCAAAACCAATGAAAGTTACAGTTGATAAATCAACTATCGACTCAATTAAACCTTAATCTCTGTCAGATATATTACCGTCCAAGTCCAAAAAGAGCAGGTGGTGGACTCCGCTTCCAAAATCAAAGAACAAACTGTTCAGTCTTTGCTCAAACTGCTTGTTTTTGCCAAGGATTATCCATCAATTACAGCAGATGCTTGCTATTCTTATTTCTGTAACATTACTCCAACCAAATTACATGTTACTGAAATATATGCAGTGAGAGGATACAAGCTATAAACAGAAGTCAATGTGGAGCTATGCTTTTAGTAGGTGATTTATAGTTTATTTTGACAGAATGTATTAGTAAATCAGCTAGCAGTCGTAGGACTAATGTTGTAATGAAGTCTCAGCATGAGTTCAGAAATCCTTGGGTTTTTGTAAATGTTGGAATTTGGATAAAACAGTAACTGCCTAAGTTAATAATAAATATGGTAACTACGCTTACATTTTCTGGAGCAAATATGAATGGTATTTGCAAAATGTGCAAAACTAACCATTATGATCCTTGAGTGTTGGCTGGTTGCCATTGGGCATTGCTATGCAATTGCTAAGGTGTTCTGAATAGTTGTTAGGCAGTTATATGTGATATTTGGGTCTCTAAATATGGCTCAGATCACTTCTTCACTGAACATCTTTGCTCTTTCTTTGAACACTTCTGTTTAAACAATAATATTTTTGGCAGAACAGAAAAATTCTGTACAAACTGAACATATGAAGACTATCACTTTCTTTGAGATGAATCAAAAGACTTTTTTTAAATGCTTTGATCAGCTCTTGCTCCCTACATCCTAACAGCACAGGCTGATCAATTGCGCGGGACTGAATATATCAGGTGAGGGAATGTCTGTTGGGCCTGATGCTGTCCTAAGGTCGGTAGAAATAGATAGATATGTGTTAGTAAGTGCAGTGCCTGCCGACTTTGAATTTTTCTGCTGACTGTGGGTTGATGTGCTCTTGGCAACTTTGAGCTAATTGGTGCTCGCCGCTTGGCAGTCAAGTCGCCCTCACAGCTGGGCCAGAGCTCAGCCCTGTGTCCGGAAGCCTTTGATATTGATATAAATGTAACTCAAACCTGTCAAGTAGTTAAACATACACTCCCTCACACACAATCTTGTCTAAAACTGCCATTTGCTGTCTCAAAACAAAACAAAAAAAACCTGGCTCTCCACAGGACCTTGACCTCCTGCAGCGTATAGATTCTGACCCATTGTGTTCCATTCAGCTCGCAAAGGTGAGATTTCCAGCTGCTTGCTTGGAAAAGCATGATAGAATGGCATTTAAAATTGTATTTTCAACTCGGGGTGGAAATTTTTGAACCCGACTTTACCAGATGTGGGAATATGGTGTCAGAACTTTGCAGCACCCAAAGAGATGTGAGACATTTATACCAAATGATGTTACTTCTTGTACATTTTTTGACACTTTCAAAGTGAAATGTCCAGGGAGTGGCGCTAAAAGCATGTTCAGATTTATCTGAAACAGATGATTGTGGCATTGTTTTGTTATGCCGGTTGTTCTATGTATCATTGCGGTTTGGAAATGGAGTTACTGGTGAGTGGTGTTAAAAGGTTAATGCTAACGTATACACTAAACCTGACCCTAAACCTAACCAATATTGTGAACAACAGCAAATGTGAGATAAAAACATATTTGCTGAAGCAACCATACCATTTTGTCTTGCTTTTACACATCTTTGTACTCTTTTATCATGACTTGTGTTTCATAGAATTTGTATCCATATGCTCTGCGTTGTAAGTGCAATGATCTACTGGGTGCGCAACCGAGCAAGTTTACTATGTTAGAAAAGCCATACATATGGTGCTGATTATGTCATGCAGACATTGAAATGTATTAGATAACAAAACTTGAGCTATGATATACATGTTTTGAGGTCATAACATTTATATATATATATATATATATATATATATATATATATATATATATATATTGCATTTTTGTTTGTTTGTTTGTTTTATTTGACAAAATTTAAAACACAATACAAAAAAGTCCAAAAAGACTAATTCATACATATTTCAAAACTGTCGAGGATAAAATACACAAGAAAGCCTTCAGCTTATTTCCATTGTGGTCCTCGGATAGTTGTTGGTGTTTTACTCTCACTAGTGTTAATTTCAATCAGAAGCTTGAGTTGTATATATAGTTGCCTTTTGGAGTTTTACAAAAATGTTGTTAGAGGCACATTTTTTATGAGCCTATGTTGAATATTTCACATAGAACTTTGAATGGAGCGTGGCTTTAGAGGCCTTCCAAATCCAATTCCAAAAGTAAAACTGTTATTTCATTACTCAGTTAACTTTGTAATCCTCATTACAGTTTGACAGGGGACTCACATTAAGCAACTGTGAGGCATATTTTATATTGTTACAGATATGAGGCTGACAGTCTGATGAGGATTTTGGATTGAATATTTATATTTGTCTGGAAGATTATGGATACGCTTTGTTCTTCCATTGAAAATGAAATCTGAACACCTTTCACCAGACTGAAACTCCAGCCAACCTTTTACCGCGGCAAGTGTCTCAGACTTGCATAAGCACATGAGTGGAAACAGAGTAAAACAGGTGCAGATCGAAGAATCTGTCCCAGCTCACTTTTTTTCCCCCCATTTTCACCTTGGTTGCCTGTTTGCTTTTGAGTTTCTATGAATCATGAAATTCCTTCTTGGTTTAATAATGCATTACCGTGGCAACAGGTTTGAACTTTTGATGTTTGCTTTATATTATACTCTTCAGAAATGGCTTGGCATTTGTCCCAACAGATAAGTTTAACAGAAACCTGAGAAAATCTTTGTTTGGATTATAATCTACATAATGCCTCAAAGGCTTTGCAAAAGTCCAAACTCATTAGAACTGCAAATGGTATTCAGAAGAACTGCTCGTAATGGTTCAGATATTCTTACCCCATTTCTTGACCTTTGCACTGCCTCGCGGACATGATATGTTAATGTCAGAATAATGTTTGAGTTCTGAGAGGAAATGAAGAAATAAATGAATGCACTGATATTGTGCCGGAATCGTGACCTCTTTGGAGACTGGTAATAATTTTGTAAGTATGAGCTTAATTATTATAAATAATAATGCTCATTCAATGAAAATGGACAAAAAATAGGACCTGAAATGCTTATAAAACTATTTATTTTGTTTATTTATTTTTTATGTAGGATGGTGTTCATTCCCTGAAAATGGTGTACATCTACTTCAAATGGTCAAAATATTTAATGAGCTTTTTATCTTGAATGTATTTAAGAGTTAATTTAAAATGTACATTCAAATCAAAAATAAATAAATAAATATCAGGGTTGTAGTCTAAATTACACAATCAATAAGGGTATGCTTGATTATGAGCAAGTGCTAATTGGTAGTAATTGCTAATTTTTCACCATAAATTAACAAAATCTATTAATATTATTATTTTCTAAATAAAAATAAATAAATAAATAAATAAATAAAAACTGATAATGGGCTGAATGGTTGAGCCTGGTGAAATTACAAAAATAAAATTTGCCTTTTTGTATATCTTCCCTTATTTTTGGTTTTATCATGCTGTGAAACTCAAAATGTGGAACACATTGATTTGGTAAAATAAGTTGATGAACTAAATATTTGTTTTCTATAATTAATCAGTGCAGATTATGTTATGACATAAGAATAATTTCATGATTTTATCTTAGTATCAAAGTATTGAAATTTTAATGGGACACAATTTGAACATTATTAGTTGAAAGTGCTCTAAACGTTTCAACTCTTGCACGAAGTCCCTGAAGATTACTAGTGTAAGGATACTGTTGCAAAATTTGAAACCCACACTTATGTAAACACACACACTCTCTCTCGCATGAACACACCCCGCTTATTTCTCTTTATTTGACTCCAATCAAAACATCTCAGCTAGCTCTCATGTCATCAAAGCCAGACTTTCCCTTCTGTCAGCGCTGGACTGATATGGCGTCTAGTGGGTGCCTGCATGAGGTCACACACACACACATACATTTTATATATATATATATATATATATATATATATATATACTTTTGGGATGTGGCAAGTGTGTCAGCCATAGCCTTCCCACTGATAGTCCCCAAAAGATAAGAAATTTCAGGAGCGCCCCTCTTACATCCATGATTTCTCTCTTTCTCACCCCATCTAAGTAATCATCAGCAACATTAGAGAAACAGCCAGATGTTGGCACACATAAAGCATTACCGTGGAAATCGCATGGGGTTCGGAAACATTTAACTCGTCTTTGCAATCGTGGACACACAATCCAAAAACCAGGTGTTGCTTACCAGATGTCAGGTCATTCTGCAGAGATTCAGACTTAATAACCATCAATTACACTTCAAACCAAACAAATCTCTCTGCCATAAACAAGATCCCAACGTATTTTATTTTTCTCAAGTCAAACTGCAATGAGGCCTTTGTGAACTGACAACTCAAGATGGTTCTCATTGAGTTCTTGAGGTTTGTTCAGTGTGGTGATGCTATTGTGATTGTGAGAGGCTTTGATTTCAGTTGCTTCAGGCCAAAGTCATGCTCTACTTTCAGCTTGTCTGTTCCTCATGTGGGCAAACATGCACATTTATCTTTTCTCCGTTTCACATGTCCGACAATCTTGTGCCTTTTAATTTTAATGTCATCACTCCATATCTTGCTCTGTCACACACATTGATAATACACACACATACACTTAAGCTTCAATACGTCTTCTGAATCATTCCTGTCATAGTCAGCACAATGTATGTTTTTATAATATATCTCTCAGTCACTCTGTGTTTACCTCTGTGATGCCATGGTCTAATAATTCACCTCAATCTATGTGGGCCTGTCAGACCCCCTTAAAGCACACCGCTGTAACATAAATCGCCCTTTCTTTCCCTCGTTTTGCTCCCTCCATGCAACCCATAAATGTGTTGAGTGAGATCTCACTTTGACCAGTCTTTTTTTAAGAGTGAGGAGGTGCTGTTTAAGTGGTGAACTTGTGCGGATAAGGAATGAGCTAGACTCAGCCAAGGATTTGTCTATGAATGTAGGCTGTGCAGAGACAGATGGGGAAATATGTGTGAATATTTATTCTGGAAGAGACGTCTGCATTACAAGTATGACAGATTGTATAGATATGTCTGAATATATTGTAGATATAGATGTGAAAAAATGTGTGATTGATAGATTTACAGGTGGGTGGATGGATGGACTGACTTACAGACAGACAGAGGGATGGATAGACAGATGTATATATCCATATATGGATGGATGGATGGACATATGTATACACAAATAGATAGACAGATAGATAGATAGATAGATAGATAGATAGATAGATAGATAGATAGATAGATAGATAGATAGATAGATAGATAGATAGATAGATAGATAGATAGATATATTTAATGAATTACCAAAAAAATATTCATTCATATCAAAGACCTATGTGGATAATAGCTACTTTGAACAAAACCTTATCTTATTGACAAAGTACGTGAATTAGTGGTCATGATACAGGAATTTCTAACCTCAATACCTTGAAAAATATTAATATTAAAGTACCTGTTATCCAGAAGTTACAACTGACTTCAGTGTTGTGATGTATTTCCAAATGAAATGGAATATTGAATAAAGTGTGCTAATATACACCCACAATGTCGTGTAATACTGAAAAATTATAACCCTAACCTTTATCTCCATACTGAAATCCCAGATGGCCAGACAGTGTTTCAGCTAAAATATTAGTATCTAAGACACTGTGAGAACAGAGACTGTAGTGTGCACAGCAATATTTTAAATGTTTAGCTTAAATATGTAATATTAAAGGGGTCATATGACGCTGCTAAAAAAAAACATTATTTTGTGTATTTGGTGTAATGCAATGCGTTTATGCGGTTTAAGGTCCAAAAAACACATTATTTTCCACATACTGTACATTATTGTTGCTCCTCTAAGCCCCGCCTTTCTGAAACGTGCCGATTTTTACAAAGCTCATCGTTCTGAGAAGCGAGGCGTGCTCTGATTGGCCAGCTATCCAGTGCATTGTGATTGGCCGAATACCTCAAGCGTGAGACGGAAATGTTACACCCCTTACCGTGTTGTGATGCCGTGTCCCGATGCGACGAGACTAAAACAATTAAACCCATTACAAACGAGACATTTGTTGCATCCAGTGGGGACATAATTAATGATTATAATGACTCATACTACCTTTTTATACGTCGCGTTGCATCGCGCCGCGTAAAGATTACCATGTCTGCATTTGTGATCAGAGAAACGACAAACAACAAGCGCTACTCTACCCTGCTCAAAACTTGTGTTTGAATAGTCAGTGGCAAATTCTTTAAAAATGAAAACATACTCACAGGCTGTGAGTCAGAAGTGCCAGACTATCCTTGCAAAGTTGGAATTGCCCCACTTTATAGAAACAGTCTTTGAGCATAGCTGGCAGCTACTCCCAGGTTCAGGAAATAGTCCTCCGTTAAAATGCGATGCACACGCTCTAATATTTGGGTTGAACTGTTCTGGAACAGTGTTGTAAATACAACTTAACCACTGATTTCTAGTTGTGTCCTCTTTTGGAAGCCCAAACAAAGTACTTTCGCTTTCACAACGAAACAGCGTATCCAGAAGATGGCGCCGGCGACAGCAACAACACTACAGTGAGAATAAAAGTCCCGCCTTCTTTCTTTGCATATACGTTTGGGCGGTGTTTTGCAAATCTCCCCACACCGTGACGTAGACATGTGGGGGCGTATTTGAATGAGCTGTTTTAGTCTTAAAGTCAGTTGAGGTATTCGAAATATGACAACACTGAATTTTTAAGAGCCATATATGTTAATGTTATTTATTTAGATAAATGGAACATCAGATGGTTTTGACCTGTAATGTCTGTACAATGTTGTGATGCAGTTAGGCAGACTAGGATATTTATATGTAGAAATATATACAAATATCCCATTCTGAAACATTTATGTATAAACTGACATTGTAAAGAAATTAAAGTTACATCTTTGATTTTTGAAAGACTTTCTGGTGCATTTCATTTACAGCAAATAAAATTTCCAGTTGCATTTTCATCGGTCAGGCATGGATCTATTTTGAATGGTTGATAACTTTTGATAAAGTTTAATCCAGGAGCAAAGAGGAATAATTTGTAGCATGGAGAGATCGCGATTGCACACAGTCTGAGTGTGCACAAGCAATATCGGAGTGAGAGGACAGCAGTTCATTTGTATAAGTTAGGCCTACTAGAGAGCTCGCATCCAGTTTTCTGCGATTACATGACTGTTCTCATGTTACAATAAAGCGCTCGCCACATTTGCGCGGGAATGATTAAAATTATGCGGAATACCTGTAATCCCACGCGGATATTCAGACTTTGTAACTGACAGGAGGCAATGCATGTCAAACTCACTGATGGAGAGGAGAGAGCGAGATCAGTGTATATACAACCCTCTACAATGCGAGTAAATCACTCGCATATGCGACTAAATTGCTCAGTTGGGGACACTTAATTTCTAACGATTATCGTCAATTTGATTTCATAGATACTATTTAAACTAAACCGAGCTAGACAATGACATCTCTGAATTCAATAATGAAATGCCTTTAACTGAAAATTGAGTGTTTAATCTTATTATTATACATTACTGACACTCTATCCTCCAATTTGATTACTGTTAAGTGCTTTGACACAATCTGTATTGTTAAAAGCGCTATATAAATAAAGGTGACTTGACTTGACTTGACTTGACTAAATTTCATACTGGGCGATCAAATGATGTCTAATATTAGCCACTGGTTAATAAATCCTCAGATTTTACTCGCCAGTGTGTGAGTTGGAGGCTAAGTATATAAGTTCAGCACAGATGTATTTTAACTCGCCGAACACTGAGTTTCACTCTCCGTCTCCGGCTTTTATTGGTCTATTTACAATCGGATATCTTTTTTGGCTACTGAAGTGTCGTCAAACGTTTGAATATCTGTTCAAATTGTGGGCGTACTCAGTAACGAACTAGGATTTAAAAGTAACGAAGTAGATTATTTTGTTTAATTTGTATTTAAGGACAAGTAAAAGTACAGCTTTAAAAATATACTCAAAGTACCCAAAAAAACTACTTAATTACAGTAACCTGAGTAGTTGTAATTCGTTACCTCCACCACAGATAGATAGATAGATAGATAGATAGATAGATAGATAGATAGACATGGATGGATGGATGATGAGTGGCTAGGCATTTGTATAGATAGATAGATAGATAGATGGATGGATGGATGGACGGACGGACGGACGGACGGACAGATAGATAGATAGACATTTGTATAGATAGATAGATAGATAGATAGATGATAGATCGACATTTGTATAGATAGATAGATAGATAGATAGATAGATAGATAGATAGACATTTGTATAGATAGATAGATAGATAGATAGAATACAATAGATTTTGAATACAATATAGGATTTATTAGTTACAATATTTAACTTTGTGATATTTAATTTCAGGCTGGTTTGTGTCACTTCTATATATTTCTGTTCTTTGAAGTGAGTGCGCGTAGGATGCTTGACGATGATGCTGCAAAAGCTGATTTATGTGTTTACTGATGGGAACAAATTAACATGACTCAGAGACCTCAGGACTGTGAAGCGTCTCTTTCCACTCGATGTTTCTGTTACTCCCACATCAAAAGAGCACCTGTTAATGAGCCACAAATATATGACAGCTAGTGCTGCTAATAGCCAGACAGCAGTTTAAATAAATGAGGGAAACATCACTGGAAAACTGCAGATCAACTGGAATCATTCCAGTGAGAGAGATGGTTTTGTCTTTACGAACAAAATGATTGGCTGAACGTTGCTGCAGGATAAGCTCTCTCAAAAGCAATTTTTGGGGGGCTTAACAATATATCAGAATGCTTTTAAGAGTGGTATTTATGAAACAGCATAGCAATAGATGCTGGAAACAATCAAACATCATTAGCTGTCAGAGGATGTAAAGGGGTTATTTCTGTGAAAAAGCCTAAAAAAGGGATGCGTCTTTGTTAAAGCAGAGAAGTTTCTGGAAAAGACACATAATTTATCAATACAGGGAGGTGAAGTCAGAACACCCAGCGTTCAGTTTCATGTCTCCCATATATCAAACATGTATTGCACATGCTAAATAGTTCTTGTCATAGTCATAGAGCCGTGCTGGTGTTGACACAATTTGTCCGGCTGACAGACAGATGATGCTTTTAAAGAGAAGCACAGGGCAATTTATTTGTGTGACCCACATTTGACTTTGCCTTAGCTTGCATTCTTCCTGTTATCCTGGATGTGTTTAAATGCATGCAGGACTCCTTCTATCCATTTCAGACTCTCTTTCTCCAGAGCTGACAGTATAACTTTTTATTGCATTGTTTACTTTTTTGTTTTTTACCCTCTCATATCAATCACTTCATCTTTTAACTCTTACAGCAAGGTGTTTGCATCTTCAAATTTTAAAGCTCTCTTTTACTTGCTAGAAATTATCCTTTGAAAAAAAAATATTGCACTCAACTGGATCTACAGATGCCACGTTCACAGCCATCCCAGAGTCTCACTAGCCGCGTTTCCACTGTCGGGCCAAAAGCGGGCGTAAAAATATCAGCACTCACATAACACTTTCAGAACTGATAGAATAAGCATGGAATAAGAAGTCAAATTAGCATATTAACAATATTCCAACCACGAAAATGTACCTGTGGGAACTTTTTTGCAAGACCCGAAATACGTGGCGCCATGTACGTTTCGTGACGTATTCGATGTGAAATGTCCACTGGGTGTCGTTAAAAGAGTGTTTCTTTTTTTTCCCCGGAACAGATGAACGTACATATGGTACGTTTTATGTGACGTTGGTTTTGTAGATGTCATCGCATTTCTGACTTGAAATGTCTGTTGAGTGGCGCTGTAAGTCTAATGCTTCATGACGTTTTAAAATAACATACCATCTGCACTACACCTATTTGATTCAAAATAAAATTTACTACACAAACATTCAGGGTACAATGGCTATGATTTTTCTTTTTTCAGAAGCTGCATCTGAATTGGTATTTAGATATTTTTACAGACAGTTTATTGCAGCTCAGAGGTGGAATGAATGCATTTACACTGCAGTTACAATTGCATAAATAATGGCATGAGATTAATGAGTATTAAATGGCTATTAAAGCGACAGTTCACCAAAAAATGAATCATCATCATCATTTACTCACCTTCATGTCATTTCAAACCTGTAGGACTTTCTTTCTTCTGTGTAATATAAAAGAATATATTTTGAGAAATGTCTCAGTATTCTTTTGTAAGCCAGTGAAAGTTAATCGTAAACGAAACACTTTATTTACCAGTACCAACATTTTGTTATGCCAATGAAAGAAAGGTTCATACAGGTTTGAAACAACATGAAATTAATATGACAAACACACATATACATACACTACTGTTCAAAAGCATTTGACACAATTTAACATATCCTTGCAGAATAAAAGTATTAATTTCTTTCAAAAAAGAAAGAAAGAAAGAAAGAAAGAAAGAAAAAATTACTGGCTCCAAATTTTTGAATGGTATTGTTACAAAAGAGTTCTATTAAAGGTTCCACAAAAAATATTAAGCAGCACAACTGTTTCCAAAATTGCTAGTAAATCAGCATATTAGAATACTTTCTGAAGGGTCATGTACTGTTCAAAATGCTTTGCATCACAGGAATAAATTACATTTTAAAGTATATTAAAATAGAAAACTGTTATTTTAAATTGCAATAGTATTTCACAATATTACTTTTTTTAATGTGTTTTTGATCAAATAAATGCATAAATAAATGCATGAGCATAAGAAACTCCTTTAAAAAACATTACGTCTTACTGATCCTAAACTTACTCACAGAAGGGTATATGTATTATTTTTGATATAATTAATTGATATAGTTAATGGTGGAATAGATTAGGGTACAGATTTTACCTGGCGCTTCTCCTAAAGTGGCCGTTCTGAGCTGTTTCTGGGATCTGACTCTCTCCTTATTGATTTCATTTTCTTTTTAGGATGCCAGAAGGCAGCATTTGAACCACCAACTGTTATTTCACTAAAACAAGTTGGCAAAAAATATCTCTATAATGAAGATGCACCAAGCAATCAGAAAAAAAGAAAAGTAGCTTTAGTTACAGTATTCAGAATTGGAATCAAAGCTGAAAAAGAACCTAGTGCATAGTTTCACTTCACATTTGTGACCCTGGACCACAAAACCAGTCTTAAGTCGCTGGGGTATATTTGTAGCAATAGCCAAAAATACATTGTATGGGTCAAAATTATTGATTTTTCTTTTATGCCAAAAATCATTAGGACATTAAGTAAAGATCATGTTCCATGAAGATATTTTGTAAATTTCCTACTGTAAATATATCAAAACTTAATTTTTGATTAGTAATATGCATTGCTAAGAACTTCATTTGGATGACTTTAAATGCGATTTTCTCAATATTTTGATGTTTTTGCACCCTCAGATTCCACATTTTCAAATAGTTGTATCTCGGTCAAATATTGTCTTATCCTAACAAACCATACATCAATGTAAATCTTATTTATTCAGCTCTCAGATGATATATAAATCTCAATTTCGAAAAATTGACCCTTATGACTGGTTTTGTGGTCTAGGGTCAAATTTGTTTCTCTGCTTGTTTGTGTTTTTGAATATAACAGAAATAGAAGAGACTATTGTAATTTAATTATAAAGGAAACCTTACTATATGCATGCCCAGTTGTAAAATAAGACCAGTGAACGGGGATTTATGTGTCGCCCACTCCATTCTGGCAATATTCTATATGTCATTATTTACATTTGGTGTAGGCGACAGCTCTTCACAAGTTAACTCCCGGCACTTGGCTGTGTTTATGCTTCTCCATCTGTCTTTGACAAATAACTTCATGTGCCAGCGGCTCAGCTGGAGCACACAGGGTTTTGTAAATACTTAATAGTGACGAGCTTGTCAATATCCAACAGGTTTGACTGGGATTCCCTAAGCTGCCCCTCTGGGCGCTCATTTCTCTCATAATCCTTCTCTCAGCTCTTCAGTTGTCAATCAAGCAGGGTGCATAAGAAGAGTGAGGCACTAGCGGTGGCAGCTAAAGATGCACAGGCAGACTTTGATAATGTTGGCAAAGGAACACAGTGGAAATCCTAGAGCTGACAAAACCAAAGATCCTTCAGTCACAGAGTATAGTATTTGTGTGTATTCACACAGAAACACACACGCATTTTATACATTGTGAAAAATTATTTTGTACAACTACTATACTGTAAGCCTTCCTACAAAAAAAAAAAAAAAAACTTTTGTAAGAATTTTCTGATTATTATTATTATTATTATTATTATTATTATTATTATTATTATTATTATTATTAAGTCATGTTATTTAACATTTTTCTATACTAAAACATGAAATGAGTGACTAAATAGTGTCTTTATTTAAATTTTAAAAAATCCATAATGGAACAGTAGAAAAAGTAAAAAATAGATAAATAAACAATAGAAAAGGCTGGGTCATGCTAACAAAAAGTCCCATGTTCATGCCATGTTTTTGTAAAACCATGGTAATTGTTACGGAGCCGACGAGACGAGAGACGTGCAGATCCATGTGCTAGTTTTTTATTACAAAGGCGTGGTCAGGAAACAAGCAAGGATCAAACAATGCCAAACGGGTATACCACAGGCAAGACAAAGAGTAATCCTAGGGCAAGCGTAGGTCTGCGATCGGCGAACAATATTCAACAGGGCAAGGCAGAGAGATAATCCAGGTACACGAGCAATTATCCAAACGAGGTGCAAACAGAGTCCGAACAGCAAAGCAAAGGGTTAATCCAGGAAACACGGACAGAAATCAAAACATGAGAAAACAGGCAGAGAGATATGTGCGTACAATACTCGGCAATCATAACGAGGAAGTCCAGGGCTTATAAAGCGTGTCTCATTGGTTACAGTTGTGGGTGTAATTAGTGCAGTGGATGATGGGGAATGTAGTCCAGGGTATAGTGCAACAGTCAGTGTAGTGTGAGAGTCAGTATGATGGACGGGTGACCTCTGGTGGAGAGTGAACGGAAGGGCAGGCACAGGATTCGTAACAGTAATACCATGGTAAATACTTTGGATTACCATATAAATATGCTAGAATATAAATGTGGTTAAAAACCATAACCACAACAGTAATTTTGTAACCAAAATATTAAACTGCTACATACATACATACATACATACATACAAAAACTCTTTACCAAGCACCAATGACTTGTACATACACTATATGGACAAACGTATTGGGACACCCCCTTCTTTAGAACAGAAAAAGGCACTTCCAAAACTGTGGCAACAAAGATGGAAACATAATTCATGTATTTAAAAATTGTATTTCCATCTCTGTTGCAACAGTTTTGGAAATGTCTAAAACGACTGTACCTATATGTACAAGTCATTGGTGTTTGGTAAAGAGTTTTTGGCTCAAGGTCTGCATTTAAAGTCACACCAGAGGTTTTCAGCTTGGATTAGGAATTGGCTTTCTGCAGACCAGTCAAGTTCTTCCACACTGACTGAATCAATCATTTCTTTTTGAACCTTGCTTTATACACAGAGGCATTGTCATGTTAGAATAGAAAAGGGTCCTGTCCAAACTGTTGCTTTAAAATTAGAAGCACACAATTCCTTAGAATATCATTATATGTTTAAACATTAAGATTTATACTCATGGAAATTACTAAAGTACTCAAACCTGTTCATTAGAAGGGGGTGACCCAATACTTTTGGCAATATAGTGTATATATACTATAGTAGTATTACAGTGGTTGTTTGTTTGTTTTATAATTTTTCTGCACCTCTGTTTATTTATTTTGTTTTATTATATATATATAATATATAATAAAATATATATATATATATTATTTATGGAAATTGCATGCTGTATATGAATATTTACACCTTATTTTTCATTATTTATTTATTTATCTGTCTATATATTTATCTACATTATATATAAATAGTATTTAATAGTATATATAAATAAATATATAACTATATAAAGTATTGTTGTTTGTTTGTATATTTTCTGGCTGTGCACTTTTTTATTTATTTATTTATTTATTTGTGGAATTTGCATGCTGTATATGAATGTTTGCATTCCTTATTTTTCATTTAATTTGATTGATAGATAGATAGATAGATAGATAGATAGATAGATAGATAGATAGATAGATAGATAGATAGATAGATAAATAGATACATATATACATACATACATACATACATACATACATACATGCATACATACTTTATTATTCACACACTACATAACATCCTTAAAGGAATAACATACTTGTACTGTATTTGATTCCCTTGCATTCCAGAAGATTTCACAGTTAAATCATTAGAACACGCTCATTAGCAATTATAAAAATCTGGCATTATTAGCACTGCGGGTTAACTGCAAACTCCGCTTGGACAGTGTCCAGATGCTAGTGGGGGAACAGGTAGTGTTCGCACTGAATAGATGCTCCAACACAAAGGCGTCTGTGATGGTAATTGAGCTTCATTAGCGATTAGCAGCAGCAGCATGCTGCGGCTCAGGTGCCTGGGTCAGGTTAGCGCAGGTTAGCACTAATGTGCAGTGGCACTGTAATAACTGCCGCGTTACAGCCTTGTCAGAGCACAGCGCAGACGTTAGCGGTGTATCTCCCCGTGGGTGGTGAACAGAGGGTGGGGGTCTGTTTCTGTTTCGGCAGGATGGCAGTCAACACTGCACACACAATCAAATTAATTGGAGGCGAGACTATTATCCAGCTCGAATACATTAGCACTTCTGCATGCAGAGCAATATCCTGCCCTTGTCGTGTTGGAGCTACATGGCACAGGTTTGATGAAGCTGGGATACAGGATGTGTTGACCTCAGTGTGATGTTGCCTCACTCTCAGGCACTGTTTTAGATAAATGCAACCTGGGTGCATGAATGAGAAATATCTAGAGTTCCCTAGAGACTCAACAGGCACTGCAGGGAAAGAAGAGAGGAGGACATCTGATGGCAGCGGCTTGATTATATTCCATGCAGTGTTTCTTGATCAGTGCATTAAAGTGACTTCTCAGTTTTGCTAATCATCTAGTCATCCAGAAAATTAGTCATCAGGGGTGCGTTTAATAAAAGCATCGTTAGCAATTAAGCTCACAAGTTGTATCTTTACCAAAATAGTTCAAGGATTTGGTGTTTCCCGAATTCATAGAATATCAGCATCGCAAAATTGTGTGGAAGTTGGAACTACACCTTTCATCCTGTGGTTAGAATGATAGTTTCTTGTTTGCATGACATATGGACTTAAATAGATTATGCTGTTAAATAAAATAAGCAAGTTGACGTAGTACAATCTATATCTTTCATTTCATATACAAATGTAAATCCATGTCGCTTTTTTAAGAGAATTTAAGGTTGCACTTTATTTACAAGCCATATTTTATAACTACATATACAATTTCCATTTATATATTCAGATTTTTAACTGTATATTCAGATTTACATCTGTATGTTCACAATTTACATTAATATATTCAGATTTGTATCTACATATTCAAACTTACATCTATATTTGATTTATATATATATATATATATATATATATATATATATATATATATACACACACATACAGACATAACTGTATATTCAGATTTGTATCTAATTATTCAGACTTAAAGCTATATATTCTGATTTACATCTATATATTCTGATTTACATTTATATATTCACACTTATAACTATATATTCAGATTTATTTCTATATTTTCACAATTTAATTCTACATATTCAGATTTTATGTAATTATATCCTGTTTGACCCTTCAAAATATACATATTATTTTATAGCATATATAATTCTATAATTGTATACTGTATTATGTATTTAAATTGTATACAGTATTATGTATTTATTTACTTTCTTACTTATTTTTCATGTCATAATTCATAGAAAAAAATGCAAAAAAAAATTACACTTCATTTAAAGTCGGCACACTTTATTTTAAAGTATGTGCACTTATTTGTACTTACAGCATACTTACCTAAGAAAGTACTGAATAATAAAATATAGTGTTAGTACCTAGTTATTACTCAGTTATAATTACTATAACGAGTACATTGTATGTACATGTGGAACAGGACTGTAAAATAAAGTGCTACCGAACTAAAATTTTAAATGAAATTTTGTCATCATTTACTCACCCTCATGTTATCCCAAACCTGTACGAGTTTCTGTCTTTTGTTGAACACAAAAGAAGATATTTTGAAGAATTTTGGTAACAAAACAGTTGTTGATTTCCATAGTATTTTTTTTCCATAGTAGGTAAGTCAATGGAGACCAGCCACTGTTTGGTTATAAAATATCTTCTTTTGTGTTCAGCAGAAGAAAGAAACTCATAAAGGTTTGGAACAACTTCAGGGTGAGTAAATGATAACAAAATTTTCATTTTTGGGTCAACTATCCTTTTTTGAGGAGTTGGCACATGCGTATGTGTTTTAGTACCACAGTGGAACCCAAGAGTGACTTAAAGAAACCTGCAAAATCACAGAGAACAAAAACAGCAAAGCAGTCCTCAGATGTCATGTTCAATATTTACAGCAATAATCTGACATTAATTTAGTCTTGAACTGATTAATTACCAGAAGTTATCAATCCACCACCTGCTTCACGTCATTAACGACCATTTTCACCAATGTGGTTCGAATGATGGATGTGCAAGTTCCTACGTCTTCGGGAAACAGATGTGACTGGTTAGTTAGTTTCTCCAATAATGTATCGTACTTGGGTAGTTAAGCACAGAGTTTCATTGTTGTTCAGGAAATTGCATGCCTGGTTGATTTGTCAATGTTTATAATACACTCTTTAGTAAAGGTTCTCTATTGGCTTCTATAGTTCGGTGAAGTTCCATGGAACCCTTCCATTGCACAAAAGGTTCTTTATAGTAAAAAAAAAAAGATTCTTTAGATTATTAAAAGACTCTTCACTTGGTTTATTTTCTTTGGGGAAGCAAAAATGGTCTTTCTATGCCTTCACTGTGAAAATCCCTTCTTGGAGCTTTTATTTTTAAGAGTGTATGTAAATGACTCTTGGCACTGAATTGGTTTCAGGGCAGTTTGCAAGAATTTTGGCTTGTGTTTGAACACTCCAAATGAATTCAGACCATCTCAAATGTTTGCACTCCCAGTGTGGCTTGCTTACATGCTTTGTAAATACAAAGCGCTCCAGGTCAACTTTATTTTCACATTAGTGTAATTCTAAATATATTTGGTCACTACATGTTAGTATACACAACTAATGACTTGTAGATACACTTGGACACAGTTTGTGGATAGAGGAATTTTCCTCCTGCTGTTGCTATGTATAGAACAAACACAACTGTCATGTGATCCAGGACTTGTCGACAAAATTAAAATTGACTTTTTTATACAGAAAAAAAAATATTTTTGAGAAATTAATGTTCATTTAGCAAGGATGCATTAAATGGATGAAAAGTTACAGTAAATAAATTTATAATGTTATAAAAGATTTCTATTAAATATATATATTTGTTCTCAACATTTTATTTATCAAATAATCCTGAAAAAAAAATCATGAGTTCCACAAAAATATTAAGAAGCACAGCCATTTTATTAACATTGATAATAATAATAATAATAATAATAATAATAATAATAATAAATATTTATTGAGCTGCAAATCAGCATATTAGAATGATTTTTGAAGGATCATATGACACTGAAGACTGGAGTAATGATGCTGAAAATTCAGCAGTTTATTTATTTATTTTTTTTTTTTTTTGCAATAGTTAAAAAGTTTTTTTTGTAATAATATTTCACAGTATTACTGTTTATACTCTATTTTGTATCGGTATTTACTGTATCAAATAAAAAAGTCTTACAGACCTTAAATGTTTGAATGATAGTGTATTATTATTATTATTATTATTATTATTATTATTATTATTATTTTATTAATTAAATTGGTGAAATTGCATCAAATATTGATAGATTCTTGATGGATCTTGTGAAATTCACCAGATTACTGAATGTGAATTGTTGAATCAACTAAATTGATGTTTCAACCCAAAAGAATGCAGCTTAGAAAACATATCGACACAACTGTGTACATACATCATACAATCATAACTCCTCTCAGAGTTTCCCGGTTTGTCAGACATCCTCTTTGATTTTTGTTGTGATTTAGCAACCGATGGCATATGACTTATTCCCCTGATTTGGATATGACTTCACCAGAAGACGTCTCTTGAAAATCAGTACCAAAGTATTGAGTGCGGCCTCTGACTTTGTTTTCCAATCTGTCGCCACACAAGCCCAATAAAAGTTTAAGAGCACTAAACAATCATGAGACGACAACGTGAAAGGACATTTCTCTGGCCACTGTATAATTTACTCTGGAGTGTATCTATTAGTCCATCAAGCTAAAAACAAAAGGCCAGTGGAGAGGATGACATATTCATTGGCACTCGCATGTGTTTACACCGAAGCTGGAGTCATAATCACAGCTGAAATGTGTGCTAATAACGTGCAAGGCTGTCATTCTAAATTAAGGTGAATTAAATGTGCTTTTTCTGCTCAGCCCCTGCATCTATGGAGTCTTTTTTACCACAGAGCTAAGAGGATGACTTGGGCATCAGAGCAACAACAGCTGCAGGCTACATTGCAAGCTTTTCTCTCACACACACATACACACACACACGTCTCTCAGCTGGAGTTAGTGTGTGTTATGCTGGCTGGTCTTCTGTTGAGGTAATTAGACTCTCTGTATGCCTCCAGCCTGCTCTTTCTCTCTCTCTTTCTCTTACCCGAAGCTCCACACACTCCAGATTTTCAACTCATTTATTGATGTGTTTTTCACTGTGGATCCACTCTCCCCTTCAATTTACGTTTCTCCCTCCACTGTCAAAACACACTTTCCTTTCCAGGCCTACACCCATCAAGTTTCATTGAATGAATTTTTCATTAACTGATCTCACTTTTTATCTTTTTCCCCCACGCTGAAAGTGTTTTCATCTCCGAGCGGAGGACAGATTAATGCCCTCCTGTCTGGTTTTGACTCACATGATGTCTCATAGACTTTGAGAAATTAGTGCGTTTGGGGCAATTTGGAAAGTCTGTGTACACGACCATGTGCCAGAAACAAACCAACTGCTCAAGAACAACAGCAATTATCAGCCACTGACTGTGGTAATGCTGATGGTGGGAAATATACCGAGTATCTATACATAGATGATTCTTAATTCATTGAAACGAGCATGTACCTTGTTGAAACATCTATTTGATGGGGTTTTTTTTTTAATGGAGGATGTAAATTGCTCTTCTGCGGTATGTCATCATTACCTGTCTGTTTACATTTACATTTATTTCCAGAAGTGGCTTGTTAAAGGAACATTCCAGGTTCAATGCAAGTTAAGCTCTGTCAATATAATAATTCTGATTAGCTACTTAGGGTAAACAATAAGATGCAAGATGGTAATTGATCAAAATTAGATTGTGATCAAGATGCAATTACAAGCAATAAAAGTCCTTTTGTAACAGTTATATAAAATTATTAATAATTATGAGAAATAAAATTGCAAATTGCAAGATATATTGTGGGAAAGATCAAATTTGTGTTAAACAAAAATACGATTGTGTGAAATGAACTCGCAATTACAAGAATAATTCAGAACTGCTACAGAGATGCAATTTTGAAGTATAAAGTTGCGATTATTCAAGTCACAGTTCTATCATGACAGCTCTCGGAAGATTTTAGCATGGTAATGGATATGACAATGTTAATGTATTTGGTCTTGGTGGAATAGATCTGCTACGCTGCTTCTGATAGTAATTGCTGTTGCCGTAGAATATTGCTGCTGCTGCAAAGCAAGTACAGGAACTTGCTACTGCCAATGCATACGCTTATACGTGAGTATGTGTTGAAGTTGAAATTGAAATTGTAAGCAATAGTTGCAACTGCTTACAAAAAAAAAAAAAAAAAAAAAAAGCAACTTACAAAAAAGGACCAAAATCAACTATCAAGGAGTCAACAATATCCGTAATATACAATGCCAGGTTTATTTGACAACTAGATTAGGAAGCAAGCTATAGCAAAGGAGAAACGCAGAAAAGAAAAGTTGCTGATGGTCCCAGCAGTTCAGGTGGAACAGATAGGGTGAAGGTTTTTTAAAGTCACTTTCTTTTTTTTTCCTTATTGTGAAGGGGAAAAAATTAAAAACAGCAATAAAGAGAAATGAAGTTGAGATCGTAAATTGGAATTTGGAACCTGTGAAAAATAAAGTTGAAATTACAAAGAAATTACAATAAATAAAGGATATGAAGTTCAAATTTCAAATAATAAAGTCACAATTGTCAAATGTAAAGTTGTTGAAAAGATGTTGAAATTTTGAGTTTGGAAGTTGCTGTTTGCAAGATACAAAATCACAATTACATGATGTAAAGTCACAATCATAACCCTAATAAAAAAAGTAATATATTTAAAATACATTTATTTCATACTAAGTACAGTTCAAATCTATTAACATATTTACCGACATATCGTTTGAGACTTACTGATATAAAAATTGTAATTAAACCTTATTTGGAGCACTACTTGTGCACAATGCACATTTCTTAATATTAAGCCTAAAATGTGTTTTAATGTCACTATTGTTTGATCTTTGAATAATATCGGTCTTTAAATGCAAGATATGTGAAGTGTACCTGAAGTATACTTGCAATAGTTCCACTTTAGCACATTCAAATATACTTCAGTATATCTTTAGTTGAACTTCAGCACTACTTCTGCACAATTAAAGTGCATTAAGTACAAAATTAGTTGTTCCAGTTTATCAGACTTTAAGTACACCAGTTTAGTATACCAAAAGTACAATTGCAGTGTATTTTTATTAAGTACATAAATATGTGAATGTATACTTAGCATGAAATAAATGTAATTCAACTGCATTTTAATATATTTAATTTTCACTAGAGAACAAATAGTCGCAACAGTGAGAATTAAAGTTTAAAGCTTAGTTTAGAAATCAAGTTATTGGATTTTTTTTTTTTTTCTCTATGGTGAAAACTCTTCCATAAAACAGAGCCTGCTTTCCAGATAATTTAGTAGCAGAAGTGTGAAGCACTTAATAAAAAGCAGTTTATAAGGTGAGCTGTAATTTGTCTAAATCGTCCTTTTTGAAATGGATGGATGTACTTCTGGTTAAATGTTACAGATGTATTTCCTGTAAGCAGAGTTTGCTCCATTTATACACTCCCTTACTGGCATCAGTGCATGTTACATGCAAAGGTTAGGGTTTACCGGAATTACAGTGGTCATGTCAGTGAAATTGAAAGATTGGATATAACTTTGCAGAGTCAAGGTCAGTAAGCCATTCTATCGTACAATCACATGCCAACAAATATAAAGTTTTAGTCTGTGACTATAGTTTTGAAACACTATATTTTAATATTTGCATCCTGGATCAGTGTACTTTAACTGTAAGGGCCAACAGTAAGTGATTCTTACTTTTTGAAAGACAAGTCAAAATTATTTTCTGTAGTAACCAACATCATGCCATGAAATGAACCCAAAACAATGTGTGAATGTTACCAATGCTAATTTTCTCAGAGCAGGTTTTTGTATATAATCACACACTGGGTCTAATTAGTTATTGTCATTGGAGGGCTGACAATGTAAACAGTTCACTTTTTCATACAGCAGGGCATATCATTGATTTTAGAGTGAGGTGAAGCTTCAATTAGCCTCTGATGGTGTATAAAAGCCAGCGGAGCGCTAACATTAGCATTGAGAGGGAGTATGAGAGAGGACATATCTCTGCTTCTGTGCCAGAGGTCTTTTTATAAGGCTCAATATAGAGAGCCCATGAGCAGCAATGTGCAAATTGCTGCTTCATTAGATTTCCAGCAGCACTTAGAATGAGCGTGTCAGCATTTGAGGCTCTGCTGGTCCCAGCTGAGCTGTGTGTGTGTGTGTGTGTGTGTGTGTGTGTGTGTGTGTGTGTGTGTGTGTGTGTGTTGGCAGCTTGTGGGTGGCTCAGCATTTGTATCCAGCTGAAATAGTGCAGGGTAAGAGGGCACTCTGGTGCCTGGAGAGAGAACGCAGCAGATCACACCTAAACAATACTGCAAACTACATAAACATAGAAAGACACTCAGTACTGCTCTGCCAAGTAACCAAAGGCAATGATATTCATAGTGGACATAGTTCGTTTTACTGAACATTTAAACATCCTCTGAAGCACGTTTATATAAGGCATTATACAAGTATCTAAAGCTCATCATGCTTATACTTAATAAAACAGTTATATTAATGCTTAGCAATTCCACCAAAAAGCTAGCATTTCATATGGTTTACATTAAAATTCATGGTGGTTAAAGACATTATAATGTGCATTATACAAGAAATATCCTTATGATGTTTGAAGAATAGTGATATATCAACCCTTGTGAAAAAAGTGTTTAACTGTATTGAATGTGCACTTGTAGTGCACTTCAAATCCTAAAAGTATATTTTTATAACTGTACATGCAGATAATATAATATTTATCAAATAAAATGCTACTTAAATGTACTTGAAAAGAAACACTTTCATGCACTTTCTGTTAATGTCAAATGAAAAGGTTTTTTTTTTTTTTCTTTAAAGTACATTGAAATCATTATGTTTCAATAATATTTTGTCATGCTTTAAAGAAGTACATTTATTTTGCAGTGTTAATTAATATGGAGTAATATTAATGTTAATATTTTTTAATGTACTAAATTCCATCTGCATTATAACAAATGTGTCATTCATTATAACAAATGTATTAAGTTGCAACTTCATTATGACAAATGTATCATTTCAATTATATTTAAATACATGAAACACAACTTTCAATAGAAGTGATACTAAAGTATATTTAAATTTGCTATTTATGCTTGTGGCATTTAATTTAATTTAATTGCAATTAACTTGCATTTTAATGTCTGGGAAAAAATTTATTGTACTCAAGTATCCACATTTTATATTATATATATATATATATATATATATATATATATATATATATATATATATATATATATATATATATATATATATAATATAAAATAGTATTTTTATTTATTTATTTTTTTAAGTATATAATTTCTGTGGTGAGCAAACTTTTTAAAAGTATACTTAAAGCCTTTATTTTTTATCATTATTATTATTATTATTATTATTATTATTATTATTATTAGTATTATTATTATTAATATTATTATTATTATTATTTTCAAGAGAATACATTAGCCAGACATTATTTGGCCAAGTGGCATTGTCCGTTTACTAAACTTTACTGACAAATTGTCAACACATAATAAAGTATTTCACATTTCAAATACTTTTTTTTTTTTTGTGAATTTTGAGTAAACGTATAGATTAATTTAATATTGTTTTAGCTATTTTTTTTTCTTGTGCATCTATTATTCAATTTATTAGAACTAGTTAGTATCAGCATCAGTTGTTGAAAACCACTTATTAAGGATATCTTTAATACATTATACATGCTTCTCAGAAAGAGTTATTGAAGTCATTTCAATGTTATCTGTGTTTTTTCACTCATGAAACTATGTGTTTACATGTTCAGCCATACAAATGCATCATCGAGGGAAACAACTCTGTTTTCAATAACAGATTTGTGTAATTAGAGGAATATTATTATACCTTTTTTTCTTAATGGCTCCTTTAATCTCTCTTGGCCAGAGTTCCTTTTCTCAATAGTGTGAGCCCTTCACATATTAATCATTGTCAACCAGTGCTTAATGCGTGCTGCTTTGTTTGCATCTTAATTCATTTATGCTTTTTCATTCAGCTGTAATCTATTAACATCCTGCATCTCTATTCTTTCTCGCTCTTTCACTCCCCATCTCATTCATTTCTTCACTTCTTTGTTAATTGCACTCACACACGGTGTGAATTCAGGTTGAGAATGTGTGTTGGGAGTTTCTAGATGGGGAAGAGCTTGTTCAGAAATCCCTCCACATATTAATAACTTCTTTACTGTGTCAACAATGGCATTTTCCCTCTCAAAGGCAACATATGAAATCAAATCAAGCTCCAGTGATGTGGATCTAATTGTGTGAATATCAGGTGACTCCACTTCATAATGTCCTATAAAGTCATCCATCTTAAATGTTGCTCATTAGCTTCTAAAATGGTCATTAATTAGATTGCACATGCAAATACAGTACATATACTGTTATAGGTTGTAATTTTGAAGCAAATATTTCTTAAAAGTGGACCAAGAGTCAATACAAAATATGTATCATTTTCCTCTGTTACCTCAAACAGTTAGGATACAGTTGCTTCATAAATTCCCCTTTTATGACCAAAATGGTCAAAAGTTCATTCTGTTTTCTGGTAGTTGGCAAGCCTTGAACTGAACAGCCACCTCATAACTGCATGTATGCGTAATATATCCTTGTAAATCTACTATTAACTTTGACATTTAACTTTACTTTGATTTAGCTTGTTAGCTTTGATTCATCTCATTTGGCATTGTAGCATGGGAAATGCTGTCCAAGGCAGTGGGATATGTTCTTTTAGCCCTCTCAGAATGCTTTAAGACGGGCCAAAAGGAGGCCTGGGATTCGCGTACCACCCTTTGCAATGGCCGTGGTCCTGCTCTTTCTGGAAAAACACAACTCCAAACCAGCAGAGCATAATTATGTGAGAAATATCTCCATCTGGAGCCTTTGGGGCTTTTCTGTGAGACTTTGACATTTAAAGAAAGCCACATATTGAGCATTTCAAAATCATGATCATTTGGGTAATATTCCTGTCGCTCAATCTGTAGAGCATGGTGCTGGCAACACCAAGGTCATGGGTTTGAGTCCCAGAGAATGAACTGATCAAATGTATTGCTTGCATGCAATGTAAATCGCATTGGATAAAAGCATCTGCCAAAATGCATAAATGTAAATATAAAATGGGTAAAACATTTAGGTTAGCTATGCAAAATAGTACTGCCTTTTCTTTTACTAGTATATTAAACTAGATTTATTAAATGCAAAATCTTGCCAAGATTATATGATGGTTGCACGGTGTTTTCTTTGGTTTTGCTATACAGTGGTTAAGGTGTTCTGGGTGGTTGCTTATTGGTAAAAAGAGCCCACCCTCAAGTCTCTTGTATTCTGGTCTCTAGATGACTTAGATTCGTCCTACAGTGTAACCACTAATAAGCCGTATGCTTCTGTTGAAAGCCCAGCATGAGAATAGCATGTCAATGTCACTAGCCCAGACACTCAGTAATTGTGTCCTACTTAAATGAAGTGCAAGTTAACCATTCAAAGCAAATAGCCACTTAATGACTGTACCATATGGCTGCATTGCCACAACAAAGCCAAAAACGTCCGTAGAGACAGTCCTTTTGTTAAATTTATTCAAAAATGCTTGTACAGAATTGTGGGTTGTGGTATAGGTGATTCAAGAGCAACTGGCCATCTTTAGATTAGTGGTTTGGCTTCAGTATCCAAATTTTATTTCAGACATCAAGTGGTGACCCAACACATAAACAAAATTGTTTAAATGTAACAAAAAGTCCTTAATATTAAATATAGAGTGTATTAACTTTAATTCAAACTGCATAGACCTAACAATATATAAGAGTATGAGCATGAATTGGTTGGTTTCCGCAAGTCTCATAAAATGAGGTTTTATGTTTTCAGCACACAATAATTCACTGCACAGAGCCAACTTAATTGTAATGTTGTATTTTCTTTTAACTTATAGTTTTGTTCTTGGTTTTTGAGGATGTCAGAAATTAAGCATAAAGTTAAACCATATAGTTTGATTGCCCTAGTAAAAAAGTAATATATTTAAAATACATTTATTTCATACTAAGTACAGTTAAAATCTATTAACATATTTGCTGACATGTTGCTCAAGACTTACTGATATAAAATGTATAATTAAACTTAATTTGGAGTACCACTTGTCCACGTTTCTTAATATTAAGCCTAAAATGTGTTTTAATGTCACTATTGATGAGGATTGTATGATCTTGGAACAATATCAGTCTTTAAATGCAAGATACAGTACCTAAAGTATACTTGCTATAATTCCTTCAGCACTACTTCTACACATTTAAAGTGCATTAAGCACAAAACTAGTTGTTCCAATTTAGTAGACTTTAAGTATACCAGTTTAGTATACCAAAAATACAATTGCAGGGTATTTTTATTAAGTGCATAAATCTGTAAATGTATTTGTAGTATACTTAACATGAAGTAAATGTATTTCAGATACATTTTAGTGTATTTGTTTTTCTCTCGGGTGATCTACCATTAACTTTGCTGTGGCATTTAACTTGTAGTTTCTGCAAACCGGATGAATTTTCATCAAAATACTGTAGAGTTTGATTGAACACACCACCTTTAACATCAACAACAGGGAAAGTGGTTTCTCCTTGCTTTAAATGTTGATAAGCCGGTTTATTTTGCTATTATCATAATGACACGCTATTAAATGATTATTTGCATTTTATTTGCAGTTTTTCCCTGCTCTCAGTGAGTGACCCAATCAGAACGTACCAGCAACCCACCAACTGAAAAGCACTGCTTTAGATTATGGTATGGAAATGCGTTTGACATCTGCGATGTGTTTTCACAGAGAGTAATCAGTGTAAGCGAGTCAGATGGAATTATGGTCTTGTTTTGAACATTCACAGACAGTTGAAACATTTTAATCAAGGACCAGACCTAATCTGAGCTTGGGAAACCAACCATCAACTTGTAAATACGCTCAGTGTGTCTCTGTTGTGAAATGAAGAGAACAGATCTTGTAATGATTCAGGAATCGTAGTCGTGTTTTGAAACAGGATCTATAATCCATTCCTCATGCGAACAAAGCATTGATTGAATCAAATAATGGATTTAAGGGCAAAGGGAAGTCACAATCATCATCATGCAGATGTGTGGCGAGTTATTCTTCAGGGTGATTTATAAAAATAATGCATGCGCTGCTTGCAGATGATCGTTTTATGAGGTGGCAGGCTGATGACTTATAAATGAAACTCCTTCAGGTTTCTTCTCATCTTCTCTCTCTGTTGTTTCATGCTTCAAACTCTTTGTTGTTTCCGCCCCCCAAATACATAATCGTGTTTAGTGCCGAGACCTCGCGTCCTCGATTTCTTTTGAACTTTTCAAATGTAACTTATTGATGGAAATTGTAAATTCACAGTTCATTAAATTCTCCTACGCCGAAGATGTCTGGCTGGTGGTATTGACAGGTTGCAGTCCAGACTAGATGTCTGAAACGGCCCCAGCTCTCTATCTAAGGGGAATAAAATCAAACGTGGGCTTCTGAGCAGCGGCCCAGGTCTCAGCCTGCTCCAGCGACTGTAGGATTCGTTCATCTATAATTAACTATTAAACTTCATTGAAGGAGAGGTTGAAAAAAACGAAGAAAAAGATGACAGTTCTGCCCTTGGATATGAAACACGGCGGGAGATGGCGAGAATAATATTTCAAACTCACTCAGGGTTGGTTAGGATGCTTTTAGATGGATCTGCAAATAATTACGATCTACAAACAAATACGAGAACAGAGGTGGCCTTTGCTGAGGTCCCGAGTTGCAGCGCTTGGCTCGATCCGCTAGTGGCCTTAGTAGAAGGGTGAACTCGGGTCTTAGTGAGTCTCTTCAACCAGCTGGCATCTTTCAGACACTGCTTTTTCTTGCCCCTCTCCATTGTAAGCTCTCTCCATCTGTGATTCGGCCCATCAGACAGACCGCCAGGCTGTGACTATCTGTAACGTTGATCTGAGATTATGGTATCAGTGTAAACACAGAGAGAAAAACACTAGTCGATGGGGCCCCTGTAGCTTTCAGTGATGCATCAGCCTTTGTTTCAGTGTGACCTGTGATAATCTCAGGGGAGAGATCACAGCGTCGGCCCCTGTATTAGCTTGTTTTTCTGATACCAAGAGCCGTGGATGGTGTGCGTTGAATATATTTTAGATGATAGTCCTTTTAGGCGAGTCAGAGTTTGGTTGGTGTGAAGTTGGTTGGCCAAACTTGATGGACAACAAACTCCAATATGGACCAATTTTTCTCAGCAGCAACATCTTTTCCTGTCTTATAAATGTGTTAAATTAAATCCATGATGTATTTCTTACCAACCTCTTAAGACCAACCTCTCCATGTTTCATTTGATTGGCTGTTTGCTCCCACACTTTAAGTTGCATCGCTCCAGAAATCTCTGGATCAAACCCTGAGTTAACTAGAATCTTTGTAGCGTCTAAACCAGGTCCGTTCTGCTATCTTCCTGTAACAGACTACAGAAGTCTAGCTAGTCTTTATTTTTGTGTGTACATCTGGTCTCATATTCTCTACTGCTTAGCACCAGCCTGGAAAATTGCTTCATTATAAAGCATGAATATTTGAAGTGTAAATTGTTCTAAATATTGCTATTTATTCATTAAGAGTTGTTTGAGATGTTTTGCTTATGCCTGGAGATCTTTTTGGGTTTGTAACAGCAACGTGCATTGACAGCACATTATTTAAAGCCATGATAAACTAGGAGGCCTGTGCAAACTCTTCCCTTACTGAATGTTAATAAGAGCCTTGATGGCTTTCGCACGGCATTACTTATGGTGGATTTGAGAAATATATATGTGTACTTCTGTATATGTGTGTATATAGTGTGTTTCAAGACAGATTGTAGATAAATGCTAATATGTTATTTGTGAAGCCGCTATTGTATTTATATAGTTCATAAATTGATAAATATTTACACTTATCTCTTACAGTGTAGAGTTGCTGGTAATATTAAATTTCACAGTTTTTTTTAAACCGTGGCGTAAACATTTTTCTTAGTCTACTAGTTTTCAGACCTAGAAGTGTCTAACATAAACCCTTATGAAAGCAGTGAAATGTTAGTTTAATTTACCCAGTTCTTTCAGTCCCAGTGGCCCAGTTCTAGTTGAGTTTGCCCAGGGCCCGCTGTAACTCCTTCAGGGAAACACTTCCTCCTTCCTGTATTTGTGCAATGTGTGCGGCTTTACGAAGAGAAAGCTATTCCCAAAGCTGCTTTGTCCGGTCTGTTTGGGGACGAAGATATCATTAATTATGAATAATGATGATAAGTAAACTTTGTTTACTTTTCATCACACTATATGCTTGGCAAATCTGCAGCATATCTGAACTAGACCCCTTAATGGAAGTTAAATTGAGATAAAAGTGTATTATATTATATTATATTATATTATATTATATTATATTATATTATATTATATTATATTATATTATATTATATTATATTATATTATATTATATTATATTATATTATATTATATTATATTATATTATATTACACTTTATTTTAAGGTCCAATTCTCGCAATTAACAAACCATTAACTATGCCTTTTGCCTAAATAATCTCATAATTTGCTGCTTATTAATAGTTAGTAAGGTAGTTGTTAAGTTTAGGTATTGAGTAGCATTAGGGTTGTAGAATATGGTCATGCTGAATATGTGCTTTATAAGTACTAATAAACAGCCAATATGTTAATAATAGGCATGATAATAAGTAACTAGTTAATAGTGAGAATTGGTCCCTATACTAAAGTGTTATATTATATTATATTATATTATATTATATTATATTATATTATATTATATTATATTATATTATATTATATTATATTATATTATATTATTATATTATATTATATTATATTATATTATATTATATTATTTTTTATTACATATTTTTCATACAGAAAAGGGGCAAAATTAGTTATTGTTTTATATTGTGTTAAAAAGTAAACAATATCATATGTGATAAAGGTGAAAGAACCAGGAAACGCTTTCTCAGACTTGCCTTTCTCTCATGAGATTCCACAGCTGTTAACCAAAGGTCAACCTTATTAAGACCAAAAGATGGAGAGAAAATGACCTTCTGCTTTTTCTTCTCTTTTCTTTTGGTTTGTATGTGTGTATCACACCAATCAGTGCTATTTGCATAGACAAAGGTCACAGAGGTTGGTGTTTTGAAAGAACAGCACATTTCACAGTGCGTGTAACTGTATTGTATTTCTATCAGGTGGTATTTGATTAGGAGATATATTAAATATAAAATTAAAATTCGAACTGTCTTTTTTTGTTACTTTAGAATAAAAAGATACCAAACAAAATATAGCCTTTGCATCAGTTGATTAAATGTCAGAAAAATGGAGTTACCTTTGAGAAAAGGTGTAACATCCACCACTTGGTTTGATATTTTATGCTGTATCTAATGCAATGACAAGCATGCATTTTCACTTTAGCCCACACTGGCTTTCAGGTAGTTTAGGGTTTTTGCTTCACACTGACAGTGCATGAGTGAACAAGTGGACAATTTTGAATATAGCTTATGATTTGGCACAAATCTGTTTTTTGTTTGCTTTTTCACTTTCCTGGGACAGGTTCCTCATTCCTGGCCAATGTTGTGCATGTCTTGCTGGCACAGCTGTAGACCAGAGCGCTTTTTCCTGTCGTAACATAATCTCTAATGAAGTGTCAACATAAAGCAGCCTAGTCTGACCTTTGGAAAGGAATTTAATTTGCCTCCTTCTGGCATGTTTGACTCCATGTAGAACAATCTTGGATGGCCACATCTGAGGATATCCTGAGAAGTGAAATACTTATTGGATTAGAGAGCTGTGGCCTTTCATGAACTCATAAATAATGCTGAGCATGACTGATAACTCTGAGACAGAGCCGAGTAATAGCCCCGTAGGTGAAGTAAACAAACCCTTTCTTTCCTTGCTCATTTTCTTTCTATTTATATCTTTCTATCTCTGTCTCTCTCTAAGTGATGTAGTCTATCATCTATTGGTTTAGTTGTCTCTTTGTTAGTTGGTTCTCCAGAGCAGCATCAGCTAGTGTTGAAAAATGTATTATATATTAAAAAAAAGATAGATAAAAAGAAATATTAAGGCTATTGAAGTAATATTTAACATAAAAAATTAATTGTGGTGTCTGATATTTTAAAAACTTTAACTAGAATGTAATAACTAGAATGTAATACCTGGCATTGGGGGGAAAAATATTCTTTTTTCAATCTCCACCTAAAATTATATGACAAGCCCTTCAGGCATATAAACTGTAATTTCAAACCGATATGCTGTTATTATGCGTTTTTTTTTTTTTTTTTTCCATGTAACAGAAAAAAAACTTCAATTAGAAAATATGTTATTGTATGGAAAAGAGCTGCATGTTATACATATTCTTCAGTATTTCTGAAAAATAAATAAATATTAACATGAGGGTAAGAATTTAAATTTTGAGCATGAATTATTTCTTTGTTAATGGTATTAGGTAGGTTCTATACTATGGAAGTTTTCACTTTTGAATAAAAAAAAATGTAAAGTTTTTTTCTTTTTTTAATCTCACAATTCTGACTTTTTTCTCAAATTTTCAGTTTATATTATTACAATTCTGAGAAAAAAAGGCAGAGTTGCGAGATATGAACTTTCAATTTTGAGAAAAAAAGTCAAAATTGTGAGAGATAAACTCAAAAACTGAATTGTGACAAAAAGTCACAATTGCACAATTTATTTTTAATTATGTGGTGAAAACAAAAAAAAAACTGAATTGTGAGACGTAAACTAAGAATTGCAAAATGTAAACTCAGTTTTCTGAGCGTAAAAAAATAAGAATAATGAGATACAAAATTACTATTGGTGAATGTAAAAAAAAAAAAAAAAAAAAAGTAGAATTGCTAGATATAAACTCAGAATTGTGCAATGTAAAGTCTTTTTTTATATATATTGTAGCAGAAACGGGCTTCTATGCCTTATGGTATTATGGCACACCAAAAGCGAATGTAATTATCTGCGCAAGTAGATTACATACAAAGTCAATGCAAATATGCGAATAGACGCAAATTCATGCCGGGCAACGCAAATGCCATGAATGCGCAATATTCGCATGACGTGTTGTTGCACAAGCTATTCAGCGAAGAGCACGTCCAGTTGTATCAGAGAATGGAGGAGAGCATTATTATGCTTTTATTTGTGCAAGTGACGCGAAAAACATCCTGCGAGTACTCTAGAGCGAGTAATGCTATGCGAATATTCACTTCACTTTTGGTGTGAACAAACCATTACAGCTCTGTCTGATACAACGTCAAAGGTTGAGCTGATGAATGCATTGGCCCAGTTTCTCCTGCTGTTTAAAAAAATCCAGTGTGCATTATTAAAACGAACTGTATCTACATCTATGCTGTCCATGGCACATTCGTGTGTTTTGAAGTGTGTCATATCATTTATCAAATGTTCTCCTCTGTTCTTTTTCCTGAAGCCTCCCTGGAACCACACCGCGGACCAGCGAACCAACCGGTCACTCCAGCGGCGCCTCAGGCAGCTCCAGCGAATCGGAGAGCAGCTCTGAATCTGACTCAGACAGTGAGAGCAGTTCCAGTGACAGTGAGTGCAACCGAGCATCCCGCGCTGCCACACCAGAGGTACTGATCATTTTACTCCTCTCAAACTGTCACAACTCATCCTCACACTGATCTATGACTCATCTCTTCATTCCATTCACTGATGGTTGTTGTTACAGGTGTATCTCAGTTCAGTCCATACACTACAGGTTAGGGCCAAAAATATGTGGACACCCCCTTCTAATTAATGAACCTCTAAAGATTTTTGTATAATTTATACAAAGCTGCTTTAAAACAGTATGCCTGACACCTCAGTGGCAAAGCATTGGAGGGCCTTTAAATTTTGACCCGCTCGATTGTTAATTTATCATCTTTACTTTTCTATGAAGCTGATTACTTTTCTATAAAACAGTACTTACTGCAAATAGTAAAAACTGTGCAAGTAAAACTGTGTTTTGTGTGAGACATTTTTGAAGATGCTGTATTGCAAAATGAACAAATTCTCTGTAATGTGAAAAGAAATTATATAAATGTTCTATTGTTGTAGTTTTCAAAAATACTGTGGTAAAAAAAATAAACATTATTATTACTGTAATGAGAAATTGGGGGTTGAAAATTGTAAAATTGTTGTAAACATAATGTCATGATGTAAAAAAAAAAAATTACAATGGTCCTATAATAGGCATCATTTACCTATAGCAAAATATTATTTCCAATTTTTTTTTTTTTTTTTTTTTTTAAGGTAAGGCATGACCCAAACATTTTTTGACAAGTTTGGGTATTTCCTCAGCCTTTCTGTTTAGTGTTATTTACAGTTAAGTTGTTTTTATTGTTGCTGTTTTTTGTTTTTTTTTGGTGTTTTGCTCACCTTCTGAACTCTGGGCCCTGAGGTAAATGAACACCAGTTTATGCAATTATTTCCCTTAGATGATTATTTCCGGGCCCATTACCAGAAATTTCAAAAGAACCGAGATGAATCTAAGTCTATTTTCTGCTTTAGCTAAAGGCAAAGAGAGACTGAAGCAGCATTCCCCCTCTGAGTTTTTCTCAGCATGGGTTAGGGGTAGGATTTTTGAAAGGATCTCCTCAAAGGATTAATTGGCAGCTTTAAAGTTGTCCTGCAGTAGCCTGCCCGGGGCTCCCTAAGAGCATTACACAAGAGTAAACATCTCCCGGTTCTCATCGCCCCTTCTGTGTGTATAGCTTTGCTCTCTGCCAGGGATGGCCAATGGGAATCCGTATCTTAGCACTGCAAGCGCTCCGCTCTGCAGAAAGATGTTTCTCTTTCAAGCGGCGGCACACAGCCTTGATGCTTCAGTGGCGAAATATTGGGAGGCCTGTCAATTTTGACACGCTCAATTGTTAATGCATCATCTTTGCGGGTGCTTTCAGTATAAAATTTGGTAGCTCGTAGTGGCGGAAATGTCTCTCTGACAGATGGAGAATTTGGCATTTGAATGTGAAATAGCATAGGAGATTGCCTTTTGTCTCGAAACGTACCATCAGGTCTGATTGGAAAGTGTACTGAATTGAATTTCTTACCCTGTGAGTTTAATGGTTAATATGGATGTCCACTCATTTCCACAGCTTCCTTTTCAAGACAGTGTTTATGGGTCCGTGGGAAAGATTTACTTGTGTCTGGAAACATAATGGTACACAACAATCGGCGTGAGATAATATAGCTGATGAAAACTTGTCTGCAGCGAGAACTGTGAGCAGTCATCAGGACAGTACTCACAGCATTTCCTCCATTATTCAGGAATTTTACGACTTCCTCTCTTAATGGCCTTTTCATCATAGCGCCAGCTCATTGGTCTGTGAAAGTCATATGACGGAATCATCAAGCTTCTCATGAATCAACACTGGAGACAGATGAAATCTGTACCGATATGCATCATTAGAAATTTGGTTTCCATGTTATTTTACACATGCTTCCATTTACATTGTATAGACCTCAATGCACATAATGCATGTAAAAATGTCACGTACAACAAATTTATCTCATTGTGTGTCATTGTGTGATTGATAAAATAAGTTGCTGAGACAATGTAGTCAATATTGCCAAAACTCTTGTGCCATAAATTTGTCTTTTTCCACCAGCCTGAACCTCCATCAACAAACAAGTGGCAACTAGATAAGTGGCTAAACAAAGTTAATCCTCACAATAAAGCACTAATTAACACCCAGTCAGATAGTCATGGGCTTAACAGCTCTCAACCCAATGAAAACCAAGCTTCAGACAACCAGAGCTCCAGCAAGAGCAAGCCCAGCACAGCACTGGCACCAGCAGACCCCAAGGAGAGAACATTGCTCAGTCCTATCCGAGAGAAAGCCAAACCCAAGACTGGTCAGAAGGCTCCAGACAGCAAAAGCACCAAGGTAAAATCACCAGCCTCAGTGGAGCTTGCACCCCCCAGGAGAAGCACTGGAAAGAAGCAGCCCAAAAAGGTGGAGCGATCTTCCAGCAGCGAGGAGCACAACTGGCCAAGACCAGGAAACTCGAGTTCTACCCCGAAAGAGAAAGAGCCCCCGCCTTTAGAGCCGCCGAAACCTAGAGGCAAGGGCCCTGGGGTCAAGACGGCTCCAAGAAAGGAACCTCGGACCACCACGACAAATACCGCACCAACGAGTATCACACCGGTTCCAGATAAAAAGAAGCACCGAGGACCCAACAAGATCATCCCCAAGTCTAAGGAGTTCATCGAGACAGAGTCTTCTTCATCCGAGTGTCATTCGGACCCTGAAGAGCTCACTAAGGTTCAGCTTCCCTGTCCCGGTCCCAACACCCTAAGCCTGAAATCCAAGGATTGCAACAGCAATATCCTGAGTGTTAGCAGCCTTACCAGCACAAGCAGCACCTCTATTCCTGATCCAGGTGCCTCGGATCTCATGGAAGAGCCCCTCTTTTCTCCCATCCCCATTGTACAAAATGAACTTTTGTCACCACTAAGAGATTTTGAGGACATCAAGTCCCTTTGGGTTAAGATTGAACTCAGCTTCCTGTCACGGATCCCAGGGCAAGACCCTCCGGAGCCTCCCCCAACCAAGGCCGAGTGTCGGGAGGTCAGTGTCAAGCACAGACGGCAACAGTCACCTGCCTCCATCCCTGCAGAAAAGAACCCTAGTAAATCCAAGAGGAAACACAAGGCAAGTGTTCAATGTTCTCACTCTCATTTCATGCTCTATAGTTATAAAATCAAAGGCTGCAGAAGCAAAATAATCATGTAATTATTATTTTTAAGCAAGTAGTCATTTAGCAGGTCCTTTTAGTGACATTCACATTTTCCATGGCACAATTCCTCAGAAGTGCCTTGTTGAAAGACACAACTTTGATAGCTGAAGGATCACCCCTTGCCGAGTTCGAATTGTACAATTCATTAGCAACCCAGATATTTAATGACCAAACATTTTTATTGGTTTTATAATATAGTACAGTATCCATCCAGTGTTATATGTAAATCATATAACCTATATATACATACTAAACTCTTAACACCTACGGATACAAATGGTGACTACTCATGAAAGACCGCTCCAACCTTTCAGAGAGTTTTCACACCTAGTTCAACTGAACATACAAGCAATCTCGAGCCAAATAAGATGCATATGTAAACACATGATCTCAGATCCTACAAAAGATCAAACAAAACAGACCACCTAACAAGGTTTGTTTGTCGTTCAAAAGAGTCCCCTTTTAAGTCTACTTACAATATCAACACTAGGAGCACCGAGGTTACTTGCAGCTGGTTCTCTTTCTTGTTCACTTTAACTGAACTGGGTTTGGTTCATGTAAAGTGTACTATAGTATATATGTACTGTATATGTGAAAACACCTTGGTTATTAGCCCAGATGTTAAACCAGGTTATCCAGACCTCAAAATACACTGCCTGTCCAAAAAAAATGTTGCATACTCTAATTAATATTTCACTGGACCACCTTTAGCTTTGATTATATTGTGCATTTGTTGTGACATTGTATCGACAACATTATGCAACATTATGACATTTATTTCCATCAAGAGTTGCTTTAATTTTTGGCCAAGATCTAGTATTGACATTAAGAGAGTTGAATCACTCCAGCACGTCCTAAACACTTTCAATGGGGTTAAGCTCAAGACTCTATGCACTCTGAAAATGCTGGGTTAAGTAAAACCCAGCACTGGGTAAAATATGGACAAACCCTGTGACTGGGATGTTAAATGCGTTAAATGTTTAACCCAGCCTTCTGGGTAGTTTTATTGAACTCAACTATTGTTTAAAAGTTACTATATGGCTGGATTAAAATGAACCCAAAATAGGTTGTAAATTAAAAATCATACACATAATTACTAGAGGCATCAGCAATAATCAAAAGGTAAACATTTATTAATAAGCAATTAAAATGTTTATTATTTAATTATTATTTATTCAGCTTATTAATAAATGTTTAGTTAATAAAAATATAAATAAATGTTCATTTCCAACCATTTTGGGATCATTTTAAGCAAGAAATGTAGGTTGTTTTTAACCCAGAATTTTTAGAGGGTGGTTACCAACTCATGTATGAAAATGATTTCTTATGCTCATTTAATCACACATGGGTCTTCCCATCAGTTAGGGTTAAAAGTCAAACACACAACATGCCAGTAACATACTAATCACTCCAAAAATGATTCAATCCTAAAATCTAAAGTATTTGCTTATTTAATTCCAAACGGCAATTTTTTTTTTTTTTTTTGGTCAGTCAGTGTAGAATTCACTATTTGTAATGTGTTCATGTGTACAGTACCATTTAAGATTTCAGTGCTATTTCAGTGCTATTCTGTTTCAAGAATGTTTAAGAGGAAACTGATTCTACCTAGTCTTGGACTGTAAAAGATGGTTTTTTTGAGTCTTAATTTAGATGTTTCAGCTAGCTCGTCATCCTGCCAAGCTAAATAACATGTTAAATTCTGTATGGGGGTAATTAACTTCCATCTCTCTGCAGTCTGAGCACTGTGACGTGATGAGTGGAGGCAAGAAGCTTCGGATCGACAAAGACGCACTGCTGCTTCCTCCTTGTATCTCGCCCATACACAACCACAAGGTCTCCAGCACAAAAGAGTGAGTATTCTGACTCATGGCTTGTTGCCTACATTATCACGCACTTGTCTTAGGAGCTTGGCCATTTTGATTTTTTTCTAATGCATTTACTGCTTGGAATAAAGATAAAAAAATAAAGATTCTTGTTGGATTTTGTTCAGTAACTCAGCTGAAAACCTCCATATAAAGAGCCCACGATGCTTTGCTTTTCTTTGACATATGCTGCCAGTGTCCCCTGATGTTTTTGCCACATATGCACGAAAACACTTGAGATTTGCCAACTCAGCTTAGTAGCTCACCCTGTGTAATGTCCTCTGAGAGAATGCTGGGATACGCAGGAGGAGCAGCAGGTCACTCTTTCGAGCTTTGTCCCACTCCATTACAGTAATTTAACACTGACACCAGCACAACGGCTGCCGCTAATTTTAGAGATTCAATTAGTGTCAGGCCAGGCTAGAGCCCATCAAAGACACATGCGTGACAGGGGTCATATGCTTGTCCTGTCCGCCTGAGTGCCCACCGCACTGCGACGCGACTAAAGGCAGCGAATCTTCATGATATGATCAGCAGCGCTACATTAAATTATTAGCCACCCCTCACGACTATTACTGGAAGTGTTTAGCACCTCGGGCTATTTACTGTTATCACCTGCTCAGTGTGTTTTAAATCAGCTCATTCACCGCATTCACCCTTTTAATTGAATTAGAAATGTAAAGAAGGCTTTTTATTTAGTGTTGTTAACTGATGAGACTCATGTTTTATGGTGTATTTTCAGCCTAATAAACCAAGGCAAAAATATGCTGCTGTCTAGGACATTCTGTCTCAGTGGAGCTTCTTTATTTAGCGCTTAGGCTAAGTGTAGACATGTAAGCATTTATGTAAATGAATTTAGCCAAGTTTATAGCAGAGCACATTCAGGTGCCACCACCTCCACTTTTGTGTCTCCTATATTGTTCAAGAAAAAGAAACATTTGATCTCAAATGACCCTACTGCCCCGAAGGGTGAAAATAATGAAAGAGAGAGCAGAATATAGTATCATATTTTCAACAAAATTACACCCTGTGTAAAATAATATATGTCAGTGGTGGCTCCTTTAAATTGCAGAAAGAATCTTTACTCTTTAATTAGGGTTTAGTGTTGTGCTGAGATGCAACATTAGAAGTTGAGCTGAGAGCATTTCTCTCAGACAGTCACTATAGATTCAGCAGACCCAGGATATACAAAATCAGTGGATCAAAATCACTTCTTGCCTGTTGTTTTGTCCACTTCTTTATGCTGACTTTAACAGCCTGGACTTGTAGTAGGCTTGGACTAAGGCAGCATCAATGGCAGAGAAATTTAATACCATAAATATTTCTAACTAGTAATGAAACTGCATTTTGTAGTGTCATTTTAAAGAAATGCCATTTTATATTTTTGTTCTGATGCTTAATGTCGCCAAATAGTTATAGAGAAAAACTTTTATTTAGTTAGTTAGTTAGTTAGTTAGTTAGTTAGTTATTCATTCATTCATTCATTCATTCATTCATTCATTCATTCATTTCACAATATATCTTCAATATATTTTAGTTTTTGTTTTTTTGTTTTTTGTTTTTTTTACGACATAGGACATTGTGTGGTAACCACAAAATGTATATATATATATATATATATATATATATACATATATATATATATATATATATATATATATATATATATTTATTTATTTATTTATTTATTGATTGATTTATTTATATATATAGTATACACTGTTATTTTTACATCTAAACATTTGCATATTTAGATGTAGATGCACTTTTTGGACTTTTTCCTTCTGCTTTCTTTTTTCAGTATATGTTTATATTTAGGAAAGTTTTTCTCTTTTTTTCAGTTTAACAGTCTAAAGCATCTAGTCATTATCAGATCTGTCCTGTGATTTCTTTCACCTGCTCGTTAAAATGAGGTCTTAATCTCCATTTACACAGCAAAGCCTAAAGCACAGATCCAATATTTTGGCACATGTACAATATGTAGTCCCGTCAGTTTACATTCACATAAGGTATATCTGACTGTGTTTACATGAAGACACACTCTTTTTTTCCAGTATCCCTCAGTAGTGTTTAAAACACCACCAAATATGACTCTGTGTATCTTTGTTTTAAGAAATATTGTAAACACCACAAATATACTGGTCTTGAAGTGTCTTGCAACTACACAGACAGACACCTTTGACATGTTTTTTATTTTTTCTACCAAGTTCATTGAAGAAGCAACCTCGCAAGCGGGAGGATAAGCTGTTACCACCTCTGCTGTCGCCACTGTCCGATGAGCCGGTGGGCCGCCCGCGGAGGAGCAGTGAATGCAGCTCTCTCAGTCAGGAGGGAAACACCTCCACTGTCCCAAACGCCCTCCCCTCCACCCGCACAGTGCCTGCCTCCACCTCTTCATCATCATCCTCATCACACAAACACCGTAAAGGAGAGAACAAATCTTTCTCCCATTCCAAGACCAGCACTGTAAGTCACAGACAGACTTATAGAATGATTGATGGATGGATGGATGGATGGATGGATAGATTTGGCTTTGTTTTTTTCCTTGCTTGAGGTCTTCACCACATTTCCTGTGTTTTTGCTAAACTAATTACCTTCTTGGAAAGGTTTCAAAATAGCCTTGAAGACAAGAAAATGGCTCCCATGTGCCGATCTTCCAAAATCAATCCAACTAAATGGTCCTAAAAATGAAAACACCGAGTAGATGCAGAACAGACTGAGAGTGAATGGATCCTTTATGTATTATTCAAGCTTTTAAAGGCTAATTGGCATTTTAATGTTCTCTTGCTGTTCCAGGAGGAAGACAGTCACGGCAAGCCGTCCGGCGGTTTTCACGGCAATGGTCAGTCGGAGCCAGACCTCTGGTCAAACCCTTCAGCGCTGTCCATGGAGCACATGGAGCCAAGGAGACCTAAACTCACATTTAATAACACGTATGTAACAGTAACAATGTGATTGCTGTGGGTAATGACTGAGTCTTGAACTGTCTTTCAGTCATATAGCAGCTCTACATATTTCAGGTTCATGTTAATGCACACAATGGAATGTGTGTGAAAAACAAACAGATCTTAATCACACTTTATATCATTACAGTGTTCACAATGCAGATTACTACATGCAGGAAGCCAAGAAGTTGAAGCACAAGGCAGATGCTTTGGTAAGTCTATTCATAACACGTCTGTGTGCCAGAACAAAACAATAAGTGTTATAGAATCACAGGTATTATAGTTAACTGAAACTAAAGCTAAAACCATAAGAAAATATGTTCATAACTTAAAAAAAAAAACATGCACTGAAATAAAACATATAAAAAAAAACTTTAACTTATTTTATTTCATCTAGTCAAGTAAACATTTCTCATTTTCATTTATTTTAACTTGATATACTTAAAAAAATACAGAAACACTAAAACTATCTAAAATTAAAATGAAACTGAAAAACAATTCAGAATATTTATAAAAACTATAATAGTATCTCAATTACTAATAAAACAACTCTGTATAGAATATAAAACTAAAAGAAAAAGTGTTTTATTGTGTGTGGTTTTAATGTCTAATGCATAATTTGACTAAACATCTAAAAAAAATTGTGAATCTAAACAAATTGACTAAATATGGTATAAACTACATAAAAAAGTTATACTGTAGCTCATAAATTGATCTGATCAATCTCATAGTTATTAGTGGTTATTCTGACTTTTGATTGCAGAATTTAGTTTCCATGATTATTGGAAACCTGGAAATATCAGGGAATTTAAAAAACTACTGTTTTCTGGCCTTAAAAGTCACAACGGGAAAAATAAATAAATAAAAAATAAATAATAAAATAAAATAAAATATAAAATAAAATATAAAATAAAATAAAAAAAATAAAAAATAAAATAAAATAAAATAAAATAAAATAAAATAAAATAAAATAAATAAACAATTTTTAAAAAATTCAAGGAAATTTCCAGAAAATGTCTATGGTGAATATAGGTTTTTAGCTTTGTTCTGCTAAAATCTTTCTCAGTGCGATCTATATAAGGCATTCTAAAAGTAATATGCATGGCTGATAAAAATCTTGGTAACTGATTGATCAGAAAGTGTGGAAGCCCTGAATTGGCACCTGAGAACTGTGAGTAACAGTGAGATCTTTTCTGAACCTCTAGAGGAAACATATGTGAAATTACGACCTTTTTTACTAAGCAGAAATTCTGCCAAGCCAGAGAGTCCATTTAGTTCTCATCCAATCTCACTGCAGCCTAGGAGCAACAGTGATATTAGCATGATCTTTAGTGATTTTTCTTTCCAGTGGGGAAGTTAGCACTCAGCAAGTGTAGATGAAAAATTCCTGTCACACTGCTCTTAACTACACGGACATATAACCCCTCCGCTACAGAGAGCCATTAGCAAGCTGAGAAAAAGCTCTCTTGGCAGACCTTTTATAATTGAAGACTTTCCAATCTAGGCGAGCGAAAGCCCTTGTGTCTGCCCTTAGCATCCATAAAGCAGAAGCTTTGTTAGAGATTTACAAAACAGACCCCCAGACCCTCAATAATTGGATCCAGGCAATTATCTTTGGAGACATTGTCCATTATCGCAAGTTACATCCTCTCTGTCATAAATCGCGATGACCATGTATAGGCCTAGTCATGAATACAAAGTAAAGGGAATTGATTGCCAGCGTTACATGAGCGTAGTGGCAGGCGTGTAATGAATCCCAGGCGTCCGCGCGCCTCGTATTGAAGGGCTCACTTGAAAACGAATGGACTCGGCTCCTGAGGTGCCGGCGGAGGCAAGTGGTCAGTAAATCTATTTTACGCTCCTATGGAGATGAGATATGCTCTTATTGTTTGTGCTTGTCTGTGGAGCTGGATGCAGTTGGGTTTTTGGAGGCAGGCGTAATGTTGTTTAGTGTTATTGATTAGTTTGTGTTTGAGAAACGAGACATGAGAGTTAAAGTTAGCCTTTACGAGCCTGTGCCGGTAAGTCAGGATGAAAAACATAATCCCTAAATGTAGAGAAAAGCACTTTGTACTACTATACTACACACAAAATAAACTGTTCTGATTCATAAACTTGTCGTGAAGTTGGAGATATACACTGGTCCGGTGGCCGTAAATCTGCACGTTGCCTCACTCTTGCATTACATCTTCTGACTCATCTTCTTACCTCAGCCTAATGGCTTTATTTCCTCCTCCGATGATATCTGTTTTTCTATATGACTTTACGAGCTTTGAAAATTACCTCAGTCTTTTTTTTTTATATTTGCGTAATTCTCTCAACCTTTAATGCCACTTTTTTGCTTCACAGATGGACAAGTTCGGCAAAGCTGTGAATTACGCTGACGGGGCTCTCTCGTTCATCGAATGCGGCAACGCCATGGAACGAGACCCGTTAGAGGCCAAGTCACCATACACAATGTATTCAGAAACCGTAGAGCTTATCAGGTCAGTGCCCTCTTCATGATTCAAAAATAAAAGATGATTGTCTTTAGCTACAGTCCCTGTTTTATTGACATCAGAGGCAATAAAAATAGATGGACTTCAAAGTTCATCAGTGTATTCTAAGATCCTTTGCTGATTGAAATATGGTGTCAGTAGTTTTCTTATATTTCTGTAACTCTGGTACTTTTGTTATTTAAGGTACGCAATGAGATTAAAGAACTTCACCAGTCATTCCGCCACAATAGCTGAGAAGAAGCTCGCTGTACTGTGGTAAGTTTGCTTTTATGTCTCTCAGCTCTCCATATTTCATCATATAAACAACCCAATCTCATGGCAATTCATACATATTTTACGAGGTGGCTAATTTTTGCTAAATTCGTTAAAATCGTACGAGTGAGGTCGTACAAATTTGTACGAATTACCCACCTCGTAAAATACATACGAACTGGTCATGAGATAGCTTTGATATAAGCCATTAAAAAGTTTGAAGTCAGTTATTTTTTTTTTCAATAAATTATTTTTATACATGCAAAGACACATTAAATTGAACATTTATGTTAAAAACAATTTCTGTTTATAATAAGATCTGTTCTTTTGAAAGATTCCTAAAACAAAATTCAGGGTTTCCACAAAATATATTAGACAGCACAACTGTGTTCAACATAATAATCAGAAATGTTTCATGAGCAGCAAATCAGCATATTAAAATGATTTCTGAAGGACACTCAAGACCGGAATAATGATGCTGAAAATTCATCTTTACATCACAGGAATAAATTACATTTTAAAATATATTACAATAGAAAAGCTATTTTAAATGGCAATAATATTTCACAATATTACTGTTTTACTGTATATATGATTAAATAAATGCAGCCTTGGTGAGCATAAGAGACTTCTTTCAAAAACATATAAAAAAAAAACACCAAACTTTTGAACTTTAGTTCATAAGTATCTTGAACTGACCAGAATATTGCACACAGAAAGAACACGTTTCTCAAAACCGCAAGCTTAAATCTGATTAGCTAGCTCGCAGTTTTTAAAAAGCAGGGTGCAAATTTTAACAAGCCTGACAGCAAATATAGTTTTCTTTACAAGGCTTCTGCAATGAACACTTTAGAGGAAGAGCTACTTGCTTGATTTTACAACATCTGCAAGACTCATAGAATCAAACAACACCAAATAAACATTGTGTCCTTGAGAGTTATGCAGGTTATATAAGTTACTCACCCCTAAATGTCACAGAAAAAGATGAATCGTGCTTCTTTAAAAGTCACTTTAAATGTCAGTTAGATGAACCCTTCCAGACTCAGGGTACATTTCACGACAACGATGTACTAAAAACGAAAATGTTTTTCGTACAAATGATATTGTCAAAACAATCCCTGTTCTAACGGATACGCGAAAATAACTAAAAACTCTGCATTCCAGGCCGGTAATTGGCGATGCCACTTTGTAAAGAAACACTCCTGTGCACATTTTACGCATGCGCATGACATCAGTCTACATGTAGTTTTTTCAAAAACTTGCACTTTGAAACCTGTTTACAAAAGTGTGTATTTCCATGCTTCCAAAACGCTGTTGTCATGTAAATAAACGGCCAAAACACTTGAAAAGTTTTACATATTTAGTTGTCACATAAACGCCCTCTAAATAGCCAGAATGACCTGCAATTTCAGTTGTCAAATTAGTGCGATGCCTGTTTTGCTGAAAAAGTCACACTCAACATTCATAGAGGTCAAAATGTGAGTTTCACTGATAACCCAACTGATGTAGTTGTTTTGAAGAAGCGACGTACTCGTTAGGGCCTTCTAACAGCGTCAGAGGTGGTATTAACACTCCAACGCCGTTCCCCGCGTTCCATCAGAAGCTAAATCCAGCGCTTTGCACTAGCAGCCAGTTAAATCTCCTCTCAACCATCGCTCGACGACAATCATCCGTATCTGGAAGGAAGCTTTAAAACACTGCTAAAGCGCTTAATCAGCTTAGAGTGGATCATTATTCCTGTATTTCATTAAGCTATTAGAGGATAATGAAAGATTTCCACATGGTGACGGCAGAAACATATTCTCGCCCAGATAAAAGCCGCCCGTGCTCTCCCTGCCTGTCACGCCGCGGCGGCTTGTTTATTTTGAATGTCAAGGTTAGTTTTGCACTTATAGCGGGATGACAGTCATCAGCGCAGATTGGAATTCAGCTGCCAGTCTCTCTGGCTTGTTAATGAAAGCCATCTAGCAGCCGAAAGGAATTTTCAAAGGCTGCTGCGTTTGTGATTTATAAACCTGGGTCGAGGACATAATACCGTTCGGGCGACATTATATGCATTTAAGAGAGCTGTAAAAACATGTTTACTCTTGGGCTTCGGATATTAGGCCAATATAACCTGTTGATTTTGACCTGTGACGTTGGGAAACGTTTCATGCACAAATAAAGGTGCATCAACAAGATGCCATAAAAGCCTCTGACCTGCTTTAGGAGGAACAGACACCTTGTTTATATATTGATGGGACTTCAGTAGTCTGGATGCGTGAGAAATTTGAGAAAGCTAGTTTTGGTTTCATGGGGCTCTGCATATGTCCCAAGCATCTGGTGTCTCGCAAGCATACTGTTGAAAGGTCAGCCACCCCATGATACTGACTGCTTTTCCCTCAGTGCTCATATTGATGCACACTACTGGTTATGATAATACTGTTGTTGTTGTCAACAAGATTCTGTCAATGTTCTTGCCATAGGCATTTTCAGCCCTGTGAATTATTGGAAATAAACTCTATTAAAACACATTTTTGACACTATTTGCTGGTATTTAATTTGACTATAGTAGTATCCTACAGTGGATATATACATCCATCACAGGAGAGTTTTTTGTTTTGTTCTGTTTTTTTGTCTGAACACGTCATTTCCACCAATTTTCACAAGTATTTATTGTCTTTAATAAAATGCTGTGGTGGAAATGACATTTTAAATTTGTCTCGCTTAAACCAATTTGTCTCGCTTAAACCAATTTCATAGCACTGTAAAAACTTTAAAAACTTAAAAACTTAAGTTCAGTTGCTGCTCATATAGAAGCAACATAAAAACATAAGTTGCCGTGACTTACTGTTATGATCTAATATGATTTTACAGTGTAGCATTTTATGCATCCTAACTGCGCACAATTAAATAATATTTTAACAATTCTTGTACAAATTTTGAAAAAAAAAGTGATTTATGCTTTATTTTGATATTATCTATTTACTTTCTTTACATTTTATCTCTAGTTCTTCATTAACACTATAATTTTCAAGTACACTAACTTAGACTAAAAGTACACTAAGCACCAAGTGCAATTAAAAAAAAATAAAAAAATTCATTATACACAAAATTATCGGTCATTGTGGAAATGATGCCTCAGTTGTGGGCCAGTCATAATTTGTGTACAGCTGGATATAAATAATTCTAACTGAGTAAATACTGAAATTGTTTATGTCACTGTTTTGATTATAATGGGTTTGAAAATGCAATAAAATTTAAGATGGATTTTCATATTTTAAGATTATCTGGGTCTATATAAAACTATAATGTCTTGGTATGAAGGCATTTGGGAAAAAAATAATAATAATACTTACGACATGATAAATAGTTTCCATTTTTAATGTAACATTCATACAGCAAAAAGTTAGTTTCAATAAAAATCAATCCCTTGGGCATAAAAAAAGCAAAAACACCCAAATATTGCCTTGATGATGCTGCATTAATAGTCCTAACAGCATCTTTCAATATTCCTTGCATACGTTTGGCAGGATCTTAATAGAACCTTAATGAACATTTTCTCTTTTTCAGCAATCGTTGTTTGTCACTTCTGTACTTGCGAATGTTCAAGCTGAAGAAGGATCATGCGATGAAGTATTCCCGCTCACTAATGGAGTATTTCAAGGTACAACCCGTGCCTCTGTTTCTTTGTTTATTGCAATTAAGAAACAGAGCTAGAAATCTTCATATTTGTTTTAATAGCTTGTTCTCATCAGTTTTGCATGCCATTATTAAAATCAATTTATTCATCAATTCTAAGCATACGTTGTCAAACTATACGCTAATTATGATTAATAGTATTTGCATGAGACCTAGCGTGTTTGCATTTGGCGATTATGTGCAGTGTTTATAAATGATGTTCTCAACATGTACGTTTTCTTGCTCCCTCAGAATTCTGCAAAAAGTTCCCAAGCACCTTCGCCGTGGGGAGCCAATGGAAAGTACGTGCATTTTCCTCTCCTTGTCCTTTTGTGTTTCTGCCAGCTTGTGAAAAGATTCCATCTTGCTTGAGAGCAGCCCTCCTGAATCTTCATCCCGCTGCCAAGTGGGGAAAAAAACCTAGTGTGAGATATGAATCCTCAGTCATGGTTACTTGACATCAGTGAAAGGACATGAAGAGATGAACTCTGGGAAAGCAGCATCGCTTCCATGTCAGCTCTATGGCAACCCAGTACCAATGGGATGGGGCGGTGCGAGAGGCGCTGTGTTTGACTTTGTGTGTGTGTCTGATCCGGCCTCTAGCTGGACACTACCCAGGCCCGCTGTTCGCCTGCCAACCTGCCTGTCAAAAGCAATTAGCCTCACTGGCTCGGCCCCTGCAGCCACTACATTAGCAATAAAGAGCCAGCCGTACCTGCTGTAGCTGTGATCAACACATCCATCCTCAACCTCCTCCTCATCCTTTACCATCATGAATCTTTTTCTGCTTTCTTTTCACCTCGGAGGGAGTTTATTTATTTCAGTAGAGCCCTGAAACCCGCTACGAATGGGGCTGGCTGTTGACAGGGTGCATAATTTAGCATGCCGAGGCTTGAGTGTGTTTCCATTTATCAGTGGATTACAGGCCACTGAACCAGATTGTTTGGGGTGAAGCACTAAAGAGACCAATGAATATGTGTGCCGATGGTTGTCTGCAGGAACGACACTGTCTGCAGGTTACTGTTGATAATGTACCGAGATACTGATTAAAGGGTTGTTGGGTAAACATAAAGAATCTCATGGCTTGTAGTAGTGGTGGTAGCTTGTGAAAAAGAAGTGCACTTAACTGTATTGAATAGGCACTTAGTGTACTTCAAATCTTAAATCTATATGCAGATAAAATAATATTAATGAAATAAAAGGCCACTTAGGAGAGTACACTTTCTTGTCTATGTTTCTTAACACACAGTGCACTTTTAAAAACTTTGAAAAAGTTGTAATAATGTCAAATTAAAAGATTTACTTTCACCTGTTAGCTGTCATCCCATCTCGACAAGTCTAGTCTTGACAAAACACATATCATTGGAAAAGGGAAACTCCTACAAATGCATATTCAATTAGTTCAGGTGCAAAAATAACTGTCCATGCCTTTTCAGCACTAATTCTTCACTGCGCAGCTTTAGTAAATCCTGACAGTACTATTTTAATGCCAAAAGATGGTTTGCGTTGGTGCAAGCTTTTAGTAAATCTGGCCCTTTGTGTTTATTTCATGAAAGAAGTAATATTGTGACAGAAATGTATAGTATATTTTCATTACAGTAAAATTAAAGTACATTTTTAATAATTAGGTTATCTTAATCTTATTTTGATTAACATACTAAAGCATGTGTAAAGTACTTGATTATAGTTTTATTTTTTAGTAGTGCAAGTTTTAACAGAAATTACATTAAAGTTGATAATTTAGTTAAGGTGTTAAGTATTTATTTATTTATTTTTTTACCATAAATGCTTGTCAGTATATTTGGCAGTACAGCTATATTTAAAAGATAGTAGAATTATGAAATGACATAAAAAGATGTACTAAAGTCCTAACTAGATGGGTCAAAAGCACTGTTAAGTTCAACTAATTGAATTTGATATAAATTTAAACTATAAAACATTTTCATTAACACTATTAATGTGCACTCGACAGATTACAGGCACAGTACTTATTGTAGTAATAATAGTAAATAATGCGTAATTACATACAGCTAACCTAAACCAAACCTTAATCCTAACTCTAACCCCGTAGTAAGTGTATGTAGTTAATTAATATTACTCAGTACTTAAATATATAATTACACTATAACAAGAAAACCTTAAAATAAAGTGTAAATGCATTTTCATTTAATTGTAAATAACATGTAATTAAATCTCTGAAAACATTACATTCAATTTGCACTTAAGTATATTCTTTTAAAATTTCAAATTTTCATAATAAGTACTCGTTTTACAAGTATCCTAAAGAGTACTTATTTTACACTAGTGTAGTCATTACAGCCAATCAATACATATATGATTTATATAAATCTGTGTGGTGCAAGATATTGAGCCAATGAGATTTCAGTGTGGGTGGGGCTACTGAGCATAACATAAAATAAACAGAAAGCAAGCAACAAACAAACTGATAGATACATTTGATATATAGGAATGTCCAAGATCCATTTTGAGGTTATTTAAAGTGACGTGTCAGTTTGAAATGATGCAGGAACACGGCGGACTGGATTTCCAAAATTCCCATCGGTCAGTATTTCATCTTTCTCCTAACAGGAGCACAGGTACCCCGTCTCCCATGTCCCTGAGTCCTTCTCCTGTCAGTTCGGTCAGCAGCGGAACTGGAGTGATGGGCTCTTCCTCTGCCTCTGGAAGTGTGGCCATTCCCCAACGCATACACCACATGGCAGCCAGTCATGTCAACATCACCAACAACATCCTGCGCAGCTATGAACACTGGGAAACCTCTGACAAGCTGGCCCAGGAAAGTCAAGGTAGCATGGTTTTTGAGTTGTATTTCAGGTTTTATTGTTCAGTTTGTACAAACACTTGTTTTTTTTCTTTAGACTGAGTATAGCTGAGCGATATATATATATATATATATATATATATATATATATATATATATATATATTTATATTTATTTACAGTAATATTGTTGGTGACATTAAGCAACATTGTTTTTTACTAGCAAGTTTGGAGTAAGAATTGTTCCTACACCAAATTTTTCAGTGTATGCAGGTTTTCTATTGAGAAGTTCTTTTTAAGCTATTTCAGAGAAAATACTGAAGGCAATATGTACATTATTGTCAAAGGTTTGTATAATTTTTAGCTATATCGCACATCTGTATTAGAGAGACAAAATTAGTTCTTCGCCTACCATTTTCAGGGCTTTTTTATCTTGCATCATGAAACAATCATTGAAGTAAAGAATTACTTTTTCCCAAATTCTCCCAAAATCTCTATCCTGCGGATAAATCTCATTTGTCTTTGCTGTCATATATCTCAGCGTTATATAAGAAATTCACCTCTCGCACTCGCAGCGTTATCAGTGACTCAACGTTTGATACGGCCCACCAGAGAAAAGAAAAAGCCACTATGCTAATTGCATTTGAGATCTGATGTGGCTTGTCATTTCCTCTCTTTCTCTCTGTGTGTCATCTGGAGGAGACTAATTAAAACACTCTGAGACCCTGCGTGTTGTACGAGGTCTCCCCCGCCTCAGAAATCAGCCGTAATAAACTCTCTCAACTTCCCCTCCTCAGTGTCTTTCCTAGAAATGAATGCAGTTAGGTGCTGGTGGGTACGAGCTTTGGTCAGAATGATAGCGGGATTGGTTAATTATGACAGTATCAGTTCTGATGCAGGTCCTCGGGCGCGTACATGACTCTGTATTCTGTTGTTGTCATCTGTTTGCTAATTGCTGCAGTCATTAGTAGGTGGCAGAGATGTCATCAGATACCTCCGTTATCTTCAGGCTAAATTTAAGAAGATTCACCTTGATGTCTTTCTTTGATTTTTAGTGCTCAGGAAAATTTAGTTAAAGATTAATTGTTTATATATATATATATATATATATATATATATATATATATAAAATTTGGCTGTGTTCAGTCAAGAAAGAATTATTAAATGGCATGTTTACATTGTTATTGACGTCTTTATTTTAGAATTATCAATCATAGCCTCACAAAAATTCACAAAAATGTTAAAAATGTCACAAAAATGTTAAAAATAAAAGTTAAAAATGTCTTGAGATAAATTCTTATGAATCTTAAATCTTAAGAACTTTTTAGAGCGTTCCTAAGTGCAAAAAAAAGAAAAAATAATTTCTTAAATATTTTCTAAAGAATGTCTGTTGTTTCTTAAGAAAATGCATAGTACATAACATATTGTACATAACAAAATTTTTAGTGCTTTAAGATCTTCAAAATACACTAATACAATTATTTTTAAGAGATATACATTTTTATTAAATATAAATATAAAAAATAAATTTAAATAAATTTAAAAATTATGTTCTATGGATATGTATTGAGTAACATTAGGTGTCAAAAATACTTAAATTATGTATTAAATTATATTACTGTCAAAAACTTTTGTAAAATATAGTTAGCCTTCTCTACATGTCTCGCACACTTTATGGACAGAATTTTTTGAATAAGTATGCTTGACAACCATTGCAGCATGAATAACTGATTAGTTGTTTTCATCTAAAAGTGAAAGTTTATGCAAGTAAAATGAATTTATTTTGTTTGAAAACTTTTCAGAGTAAAATTTATGTTGTTTTAAGCTTCATAAATTTGGAAGAGATTTTGAATCATGAGAAGTCAAACAAATTTAATGAAATCCCATTCATTCTAATGGGGTTAATTCGGGTAATTCTCAGATTATACTGTATGTTCTTTTTTTTTTTTCTTTTTTTTTTTTTTAACAATGTTATATTCAGATAGGATTTTTCATCATAATTGAATTTAAATTTCAAAGAATTTCTCAATTTTGTAATTAAATATAAATGAAGTAATAACATAGTAATAACATGGTTATATGCAAAACTTTTTATTTACTTTTTTCACATCCACTTATTAATGAGAAGTTGCTTATCAGCTACAATATGGTTTTAGTTGAAAAATAATAATATTAAGTTATTAATCTTTTATAAAACAACAATTCAAAATCAGAGTCTAACAAGTCTAAATCAGACCCAGAATATGAAAATCATATACAGATTTTTAATGCATTGTGTTTATTTTTTGAGGATTTTTAAGAACATTCTTTTCTGGAATTTAAATTCTTCCCAAATTCTGTCTTCAGAACAATCTTAAAAAGATGAGAAGCAGAATACAAGATATACTTAATTTTGAAAATAAAAAGAAAATATCAGGGTTTTTTTAAAAAATAAATAAAGGCAGGATTCAGTTAAGTCTATTTTCCACTTTTTAGAGCACTCTAAAAACAATCACTTGCAAAACATGATTTTTTTATGATTTGCATTTTATGATTTACGAAAATCATGATTTGCAATTTATGTGTTGTTTTTAAACAACTGCATTTCTCTAAATACACAACTGCTTTTGAATGCCGTCAGTGGACCCATTTTGGGGTCAAGATGTTGCAGTTAGTCATTAATAATAGCACTTCATGTCAAAAAGGTTAGCAACACCTGTTATGTATAATTTACTGTAGTCAAATGTAAACAACAATATTCGTCCCACGTTGCCAATCGCTCTGTGTGTCTCTCTCTTCTGACAGAGTTCTTTCTGGAGCTGGACTCAGTAATGGAACCGTTGACGCAGCACAGCAGCATGACAGAACTGGTGCGCTACATACGCCAAGGATTGCACTGGCTTCGGCTGGAGGCCCATTTGTTATAGTGCTGGCGCTTCCACTGTGCTCTTCCTTTCTCTCTGTCTTTCTCTCTCTCACTCTCTTCCCCACCGTTCATCACTACCTCCACCATCTTTGCCATCTACAACCCTCCGGAAGCCTGAGGGAAGTCGGCAGTTAACCACTAGCGAGCCTCAGAACTGTGAGTTATTCCCTGGAGGGTGCCATGTCCTCGTTCCAGCTTGATTCCTGTAAGAGTGCGTCAGGAAAGTCTCGGGATGTCGTAGAAGGCGGATCTGGAAGGACAGAGCGCTGCTGCATCGCATCACAGCACTACAGGAGGCCAAATTGATGCATCTGTTACAAGAACAGAATCTGTGATGGTAGCAGTGGGCAAGTTAACAATGTTGTCGAACAAAACTTCAGTTAGTGACCTCTGTGATGTGGGCCAGGCAAATCTAATTTGCTATGTAAGACAGAATAGGCCCAGAAAAACACTTTACACAAATACGCGAAGACAGACGTGAATGCTTTATCAATATATTGCAAGTCCAAAATGCACATGAATGTTCTTAACGTGTGATATTTTGGCAGTAAAAAACCTCAGCACATAAGTGGTGATAGAATTAACTTCAAATTCACAAAATATTCACAAAATACATTGAAAATGCAATTCATACTTGAAGGGACGTTTTAATCAAAATTCATTTTGAGCAGAAATGTCAGGGTGATAGAATTGTCCTGATTTAATAATGAAAAAAAAACTTTATCATAAGAATGAAATTCTTTAGAAGAAAACCTCAAATGTTTTTTCAATCATTTTTATTATATTTTAAAATACTTTTTAATACTTTTATTCAGCAAGGACATTAAACTGATCAAACGTCACAAAGGCATTTAGAATGTTACAAAAATGTATATTTCAAATAAATCATGTTTTTGTTTTGAATTTTTTTTTTCAAAATTATTTAATATTATCAAAAGATCCTAATATATATATATATATATATATATATATATATGTATATATATATATATATATATATATATATATATATATATATAGATACATCTTAGTCTTGATTTGGTGCTCAAAAAAAATTATACATACATATATATATACATATAATTTTTTTTTTGAGCACCAAATCAAGACTAAGTAAAGATGCTGAAATTTCAGCATTACCTTCACAGAAATTAAAATTTCAAATTACATAAATATAAAAAAAATAGAAAATATTTCTTTTAAATTGTAATAATATTTCAGAATATTACTGTTTTTACTGTATTTTTTTTTTTTTTTGATCAAATAAATGTAGCCTTGGTGAACATAAGACACTTCTTCAAAAACTTTAAAAAATAAATAAAACCTTACCAACCCCAAACTTTTAAACAATCATGTATGTATTTATAAATTTTCTTTACTGCTTATTAATATTTGGAAAGAAAAAAAAAAACATAAAATAGGAATATCACAAAGAGAACCCTTAATGTCTTTTTTTTTTTTCAAATTGATATCTAAATGCTTCCTTTACTAGATGATCATCAAACTGACAGGATTGGACTTGTTTGTTTTGCTCTAATAGCGCCCCTTGTGGCGTTACTGAGAATACACACAGTGGCTGTTGAATTATGAATATCTCTCTGACAGCTTTCAGAACACAACACATGAAATCCAACTCATTTAGCTGCCGTTCGTGTACTTGCGTAGAGTGTATTTCAGGCCTTACCACTGTGAGATTGAGATACACAGGAATTAGAGTACAGATAAATAAGCTGTTAACACCGCATTCTTCTCAAACGCATATATTCACCCCATCTGGTGATTCACGTGTCCATTTGAAATCGTGCTTCTTTTGCGATGACTGTAAGGGACGGGTACGGTAGTCATCTATTCTCTCAAACATCACCGTCTTTCTATTTTACTGTGGCACCATGACAGCTGGCGTCAGTGTGAGCAGTATGATAGGCTTGTTGGCTTCGTTCCAAAGCTGCGTTCTCTGAGACAGACTTCACGTCTTGTTTTCACAGCATCAATGGCTGATGGGAGATTTCCCTGTGCAATTAACTTATACATATGCACATATAACAGATTGATATCTTCTGAAGGGGGTATCAGGGGGTATCTTAAAGATTTCTTTCCAATATGTACCATAATGACTGTGTTGTATATGACAGCTACTTTAACTGTTTGGTGTTTGTTCAATCTTGCATGTTAATGCAGAGAGGTAGAGGTAGAACTGAGAGACATCAGCGTATTTCATGAGCACTATGAAAAATCAATGTGTTTTGTCCAGTTTTTTCGGTTGATTCCAGCATCTTTTGGGCTGGCTTGATTACATTTAACATTAAGTTGTTATCTATAGAGAGTTTATTAATGCTTGTACTTGAACATTACATTTTTCTATCTCCAGAGACACTCCCAAACAAACAAGGTCAGAATTTTGCGGCCTAAACAATTGCATCATGTGATCCAATCACAAACCTTTTTTAATCAAATGTTAATTTTTCCATGCATAAACTCTTTACTGATGAATTTAATGTTAAATATGATGCGAAATTGTTGATAACCTATCAGTGAGATACAAACTGTTTCTTCTTGCTGGTCTGTTTATAAATGTAGGTATTTGAGAATGTGTGTGTGTGTGTGTGTGTGTGGAGCAGATTTTCATTGGCAGGGTGTGTTTATTGTATTGTAAAGCTTCATATATCTGTCAGTCTATCACGTGAATGTCAGAATGTGAGCGAGAGATGGGATGTATGTGTGAAATAGACATTTCACTAAGATTATTCAAAAGTGCCTGCGTATCCAATGGAAATTTATTAGAGTCTATATTTAAGGATGACAATGGATCTGAATGATTTTCCATACCATATTGGTATATCCAATTTTTCTGTTTTCATAACATGATTATTTATTTATTTTCTTTGTAAAAATGGCGGTTGTGATACCTGTTTTCGCTTTAATGTTCAAGTACATTTCAGATTTTCATTTTCTGCTCTGATGATGATAGAAAATGACTTAAAAGTGAATGACGTCTAAGTGCATTTGAACTCTTTACATATTGTACAGTTGAATATACAGTACATCATATACGTTTCTCATTAGCTCCTTCGTGGATGTTTCCTGGGCAATTTTCACATAACATAGCGAGAAATGCTTTCTGTCCAATAATGGTTTTTAGTGCAATACTCACTGTAGCACACAAATAGCAATACATCAGGATAAAGTATACAAAACATCTTACAACAAAATTAATTATGGAGCAAAAGTAAGTCAGAGTAAGTTTTTGTTTGAAGCCTTTATTCACTTCATGGACTTCCTTTGATGCAAGGCAAAAGTATCATTATGCAAATAGTGAAATTCTCCTTCCCATGAACAATATTACCAGCTGTTTTCTTACTTACATGGAGTGGGTTTCTAAAATGTGTGTGGTTTCTGCCGCATCTGTTGCTGTGCTTGTTTGAGTTATGCCAGTCTGGCAAAGAAATCTGTGGCCTTCTGGCAGTTCATCAGAAACCAGCAGCACTGACTCACTCTAGCAGTGAAGTAAACAACCTGCTCTGCCTATTAGATGCACCTCTAATGCCCCCAGTTTGTCTTGCAATGAAAACAACAGTTGTATTCTTTCTGGAGCTTTTTGCTTGCTTTATATTCTCTTCCTGAATTGGGAATAAAGCAAGTGGAGAAATAAATTTAGTCCAATGCTCTGCTAGTACCTGTTCAGGCCTGGTTTAAAAAAAAAAATGGTATTTTTGATTTATTACATTGTTACAAATGATTTATTACAATGTAATAATGAGGCAAAATTCCACAGATGCTTCGAGGAGTTTATATTTATTTTCAGTTTGATTAATAGTAAATGGAAACATTACCGATGTGACAGTTTACAGAGATATAATGCACTTCAGTTACACTTTATTTTAAAGTGTCCTTGTTACAGTGTAATTATATATTTAAGTATTGAGTAATATTAATTAACTACATGTACTTAATATACGGTTAGGGTTAGGACTAGGGTTTGTCTTAGGGTTACTTGCAAGTAATTATGCATAATTTATTGTTATTATAATAGTAAGTACATGTAACGTGTAACAAGGACACCGTAAAATAAAGTGTTACCTGCACTTCTCATTTTAATATTAAATTACAATAATACAAATATATGTTTATTTTTTGCATCAAAAGCTGGCTATTTAATTGAAAGTCAGTGTTAAGTTTTAACTTTAAATAAGGGCATTGAACAATACTGACTAAACCAGGGCAAATAAATATTAATTGTAATTGTGTATTCTAGAATATATACTAAAAATAAAAATGTTGTGGATTTACAAAATTTTATGATGAATAATGGTCTGAATATCTACACATGCAGTTTTGTTGCAATCAGAAGTCACATTCATTGGTAAAATGTACAGTATAGAGCCTAAATCATCAAGGATGTCCATAAAAGTGCCACAAAAATCATGTTATATCTAAATACTGGGACACATGATATGTTTTTGCAAGGGATTTAATATATTTGATGTTTCTTATATTGACTTTGATACTATTTATTTTAGGACCTCACTGTGTTATGCTCATTTGAAACAAACATTTGAAACAGTCTGAGAAACATATTGATTATATCAGGGCCACAAACACAACTATGCTGTTGCAGAGACATACTTTAATTTTTACATTTGCTGCCGAACCATTCAGACCTCTGCTTTAGCAAAGCTTGAAGGTGTTTACTTTTTAAATAATGACAACGTATTAGCAATTACCCCGTGTCTTTCTGAGGTAGCATGAGGTCGCTTTGATTCTTTGTGCTTCTGAATGAGCTCTACAACGATGAAAAAGCCTATCAGGAAGAACAATCTCCAATTAAAGCAGGCTCAGCTGGAGGCTTTCTATTTTCTCTGCAAATTAAACATGTAAATAGCTCTTCGTTACCGTAAAACACCGCATCATGTCGTCAATTAAAGATCTTCCAATTCCCACGCTGATTAACAGACGGTATGTACCATGGTACGTTTAAAGGACTGACGTTGGCGCTTATTAACAAAATAAATCGAAAAGCCTTGATTTGTATTAAACCTGAGCACTTCTCTGATTAAAACGGATGAATATTTTGCTATAACACAAGTTTACTGATTCCATTTATTGCCTATGGTCCATAAAAATGTCATTGTATTTAAATGAACGCGTTACAAAGTCAGTTTCTAACTTCATCAGAGAACTCTTTTTTAAATACCTTGTTGCAAATGCCTTGTTATACTAATGTAAACTGTAGAGAATCAAAGAACAGTTATTTACAGTCTTGTTCTGTCCGTTTGTCTTTCTCTGTACAGTATAAGGTTGTGCACCATGATTTGTCTTCTTGAGATTGTAATTACATCAAGGTGTTGCATTTGACCCTGAAACCCATCCACAGCTTTGAATCTATGAAGATATGCAACATCTCTCATTGCTTCCATGTCATTTGAGTCTGCCTTTCTGCTACGTTTTACATTTTCAGTTAAATCACCAACTGGAGAATCTTATTGAATCAGAGTGTACAAATGGGTAACACTACAATGGATTTCTTACAGTAGGAAGGTATTTACACAATAAGGCAATACTTACTTAGGGTGGATTGTTAGAAGCCATTAAAGTAACCAAATGAAAGGCAATGTATTTGAGTATACTGGTGGCATAGAAAGATGTATATGCCAGAGCTTGTCTGGGTCACTACTGGCAAAATCTAAAACTGAAATTGGAGCAATGTCCCAAAGAGCAGTTAATCTCGATTGAGCCTTATGGGAAATGATAGCATTTCCTTTCCTAGTGGTTTCAGAAATGCAGCCATCATACTGTTATTTAAGGAAAGTTTCAAGGTTTCATTTTGATAAAATATGCAAACTGATTTATGTGGAGAAAAAAAAAAAAACTTAATGGCAAAGAAAAACAAGTTTCTTACGAGTTTTAATGCAGCATGACTCTTTCTACCAAGTATCTGTCATAATCAAAGTTGCGTTTAATTAATACTCGATTTCAAAGACGTCAGTATTGTTATATGTTGTAGACATATTTAAACCTATCAGAAAGCAGTTCTGTGAAACTTGCGCTTTATAGAAATGCCTCAATGCTACCTATTGCCTAAAAGGATGTTGGTTTGACGTCATGAAAGAGCAGGATTTCTACTTCAAGTTAAGGGCCTTTATCTTACGAAGGTATTGGCTGTTGGCAAAGTTGTACACATTACTTGCAATGACAGAAGATTTCAATGTTCTGGCATGCTGTAGAATTTAGGTTTTTGTTTCGTTCCTTTTTTTGTACAGAGCAGGTAACCTGCAGTGCTTTGAATTTATACATTGTATAGTTGTACGAATTCATTTTAAAATGCGTTATGTATCAGAAACCTTCCTGCCTGGTTAGCTTTGTATTTTCAATTTGTTGCACAAGTCCAGCGATTTTTTTTTATTATTATCCTTTTTTTTTTTTTTTGGGGGGGGGGGGGGGGGGGGGGGGGGCTATTATACGTTTATTTTATAATAAAACTGTCAAACGTAATGAACAAAACTGAGATGTAGTTATGTTGTTTTTAAATGTTTAATGTCTGTATAAAAATGATGAATAAAAAATGGTATGAGCCAAATTAAAAAAAAAAAAAGTTTCAAAGAATTTCTGACCAAACATGACTGAATTTGAGTTTTCCATCTCTTAAATGGTCATAAATGTCACAGAAACCTCCGTAACATCTGAATAAACAAGACATGCATTAGTATCATTGTAAGTGGAAGGAACGCATGACTCGTAATGAGAGATGAACTGCATGGAAATTAATTTTCAGTGGTGAAATTGAGCATCTTTTTCCTTGGCATCTTGTACTGTATGAGACATGAAATACTATTGGATATGACAATTGACCACATTAACCTTAAACCACCCCAGTAAATATAAATATGTTTCCCAGGACAGACCCAGTGAACTGAAAAATAGGCCATGATGCAATGGCTTTATTGGTGTTCACCAAATGTAGGAGGAGGACATTTGAATTTATTGCATGTATTTGCCTCATAAACTAAATTCTAGTGGTCATATATACATGACATGTTTTCATTTAAATTAGACTGTGGTTACTGGGCCTCATAACAGCATTCTGCTTGAATATAATGCCCTCTTATTTATTCATCACTGAGAAAATTTGCATGCTCAGACATGTCTTATTAATTTATGAGCCTCTTCGTGTGCGGGGAAGCGCTACAGTTCTGTAATTTAAACTATAAAATAATACACCTTTAATATAATAACGTGCCTAATAAAATACACCTTTCTTTCATATTTTTAGCCATGGGTTTCTCCCGTTAAATAATGCTCCAAATTATGTGTCAAAAAGACTTTTATTTACTTAATATGAGCTTTTCATTTCTTCCTGGCACTGAGCCACCTCCTTGACAGTTAAGAGTTATTGATTTAATTGCCTAAGGTAACCATGCAATAAAATCATTGCAAAGATAAATTTCCATGGCGCTGTGCACAATCAACGTAATTTTTCAGACAATGTGGCTACATGTCTTCAGGTTACAGGTGCAAATTTAGAAGTCAGAGTCCCTCATTATCAAGGGACAGTTGTAGCGGTGAAAGGTGTAATGGTTTCCTGAGTGATTGTTTCCTGAACTAAGCATTTGCTAATTGACAGTTTCAATGGCGAGGTAAATTTTTAATACGAGCAAAAACTGATTATGTTTCTCTTTAGGATTCAGAAATGTGCTTGTTATGAGCAATTTTTAAGCTCTTGCAATTTGTTATAAACTATTAAAGCAAATTAGCCAGTTTGAGACATATTCTGTCTCATTGACTTCAACCCTTTTGTTATATTTGGAGTCTGACAGGTAAAGGGATAGATCACCCAAAAATGATAATTCTGTCATCATTTACTCACCCTCATGTCATTCCACACCTGTATGAGTTTCTTCTGAGGAGTACATGTTTAGCTGAGTGTCTGAGCTGCTCTCTTCCATAAAATGACAGTAAATGGGGACCAGCTTCATAAGGGGGAAAAAAAACAATATTATATTTAATCATTCAACATATGCAACATACGCCACTGAATAAAAAATAAATAAAAGGTAATTGTGACTTTTTTTCTTGAAATTCTGACTTTTTTCTTCGAATTGTGTGATACAAAGGTCTCGGTTACGTAGGTAACCCTCATTCCCCAAAGGAGGGAATGGAGACGTTACGTCATAGTGACTGACGTAAATGGGATCTCGCCCGAGAGCCCAATCACCTTCGAGTGTTAACAAAACAAGCCAATGACATTTGGCATGCGTGCTTTGCTACACGCACCCTGCCCCGCAGCGTGGATATAAAAGGAGAGCGTGTGCAGACGCACATCAGTTTTTCACTGAGGAGCCGAGACTGTGTGCTCTGGCTGTACAGCAGTGGTACAGCAACTGTGGCGAAGGGGACGTAACGTCTCCATTCCCTCCTTCAGGGAACGAGGGTTACCTACGTAACTGAGACATTCCCTTTCAGTCAGTCACGTTCGACGTTACATCATAGTGACTGATGTAAATGGGATCCCTATGAAAACACCACTATTGCTGGCCCCCTCCAATGCCCTGTGGAAGCCGGCAAGTCCCCCCACGCCAGTTGGGACGGAAGATAGGACAGGGCTTAGGCAGAGATGACAGCCACTGCTGTTCCGTACAGTGGATATTGGATAACACTAGGAAAGTGTACCCCAAGTAGGGGAAAGCTACGGAAGCCACATCCTGCGTAAGGAGGTACCATGTGGAGATACACATATGGACTGGCCAAGGGTAATACTACATATGGAAGCCTCTGAGGTAGACTCAGCCAGCCTGGGGTGAGATCAATACACAGCAGAGACGGCAGAAGGTCTCTGCCAGGGAAAGACACAGTCTCACCGTGAGGGGAGCTGTACCGTGGAAGAATACACATGTGGGATCGCCCGAAGGGGAATCACTACACACGGGCACCTAGCCCAGCACAAGGGCTGACCTTGGGCAACACACGAGTGCTGGACCTGGCATCTGGCGCTCTGCCTCTCCTGACTGCCGAGGGTGCGGATTGAACTTCAACAGGGTTCGCCAAGGGGAGATGAACTGAGAAGCAATAAGGCGCACGTATCCGGTCCGTAGAGGGGAATGGCGCAGCAAGCGTGATTGACACCGAGCGGGTCCGGTGTTACTGGCCATCTGAGGCAAGTACACGGAAGGACACGGGCTCTACACGAAGATTATAGAATCTCGCAAACGTGTTAGGTGTCGCCCAGCCGGCAGCTCTACAAATGTCTGCTATTGAGGCACCCCGCACCAATGCCCAAGAAGATGCCACACCTCTCTTAGAGTGTGTTCTTACACCAAGGGGGCACGGTAAGCGCTGGGCTTTGTATGCCAAGACTATAGCCTCCACTATCCAGTGGGCAAGTCTCTGTTTGGAGACAGCCTTTCCCTTCTGCTGTCCTCCGAAGCAGACAAAGAGCTGGTCTGAGGTCCTGAAGCTCTGCGTGCAGTCCACGTAAACACGCAAGGCGCAGACGGGACAGAGCAGAGCAGTGGCTGGGTCTGCCTCCTCCCGGGGCAGCACTTGCAAGTTCACCACCTGATCCCTAAAAGGCGTGGTGGGAACTTTGGGCACATATCCAGGCCGGGGTCTCAGGACAACGTGAGAGTCAGCCGGTCCAAATTCTAGGCACGAATCGTTGACCAAAAATGCCTACAGGTCCCCTACCCTCTTGACCAAGGCCAATGCAGTGAGGAGCACTGTCTTTAACGACAGAAACTTAAACTCTACTGACTGCAGAGGCTCGAAGGGCTCCTCCTTCAAGGCCGACAGGACTGAGGGGAGATCCCAAGAGGGTACCAGATGAGGACGCGGAGGATTTAACATCCTCGCCACTCTGAGGAACCTGATGACCAAGTCGTGCTTCCCCACAGACTTGTCGTCTACTGCATCGTGATGTGCGGCAATAGCGGCAACATACACTTTGAGGGTGAAGGGAGACAGCCTTCGCTCCAACCCATCTTGCAGGAAAGAGAGCACGACCCTGATCGGGCATCTACGGGGGTCTTCCCGGCAGGAAGAACACCAGTCGACGAACAGCTTTCACTTCAGCCTGTAAGCGTGTCTTGTAGACAGGGCTCTAGCTGAAGTGATGGTGTTCACTACCGCTGGAGGTAGCCCACCTAGAACCTCCGTCCCGTCCAGGGACCATACGTGGTGATTCCACAGGCCTGGATGCGGGTGCCAGAGGGTGCCCCCTCTCTGAGAAAGGAGATCCCTCCTCAGAGGAATTCACCAAGGAGGGGCTGTCGCGAGAAGCATCATTTCTAGGAACCAAGTCCGATTGGGCCAGTATGGCGCCACTAGGAGGACCTGCTCCTCATCCTCCCTGAGCTTGCACAGTGTTTGTGCGAGAAGGCTCTCTGGGGGAAACGCATATTTGCGTAGGCCCCGAGGCCAGCTGTGTGCCAGCGCATCCATGCCGAGGGTCTCCTCAGACAGGGAATAGAACAGCCGGCAGTGGGACGTGTCCGGGGAGGCAAACAGGTCTACCTGAGCGTCCCCGAAGCGTCTCCGAATCAGCTGGATTGTCTCGGGGTGGAGAAGGGCAGGCTCCTGGAAGGGCAGGCTGACCAGAGCCCCGCAGCTGCACGTCCGTTGCACATGGCTCCCCAGCCCATGGCAGAGGCATCTGTTGATACAACAACATGCCTGGACACTTGCACTAGGGTAACTCCCGCCCGAAGAAAAGCAAGATCCGACCATGGGCTGAAGGTCTGACGGCAGGACGGGGAGACTGAGACCCGGTATGTGCCGCGTCGCCATGCCCATCTCGGGACCCGGTCGTGAAGCCAAAGCTGAAGCGGTCTCATATGAAGCAATCCGAGCGGTGTGACAGCGACTGTGGATGCCATCTGCCCCAGGAGCCTCTGAAACTGTTTCAGTGGAACCGCCCTCTTGTGCTGGAAAGACTCCAGGCAGTTCAGCATCGACTGAGCACGTTCTATTGAGATATATTAATATTTAAGTCTATAGTATACTGTCATGCACATTTTATTTTATTTTTATTTTATATTTTGTTCTTTATATTTTATTCTTTACTTTATTTCATTTTATCTATACCTATTTATGTATATTTCCTCTGTGTTTGTATTCTATAATATCTGCACTGTCGATGGAGTGGACCTGACTCACATTTCACTGTTGGTTATATCTCTATATAATCGTGTATGTGACAAATAAAAAATTTGAATCTTGAATCTTGAATCTTGAATCTAGAGTGGGGTCTGAGTGCGCGGTGCAGCACTTACCTGGCGCCACGGTTGGGCAGGGGGTGCGTGAGGAGGCATCGCATCCTCGAACCGGACCCTGCTGCCCACTGGCGAAAGGAGAGGGGGACGGGAGTGTGGAGACTGTGTCTCGTGCACTGCCATCCTCGCCTTCTTAGGACCCGGAGAGAAAGGAAGCTGCTCTTTTTTTAAGTTTTGGGTACCACTGGCTGGGGAGCCAGTGGCGGAACAGAACAAAAAGGAAACAAAAGATTCTCCACCCGGCCCTCCTCCGGGGGAAGGAGTGGTGCGGTCACCTTCTCCTGAAGAGTAGGATCCAAGGACTCCGGGTCGCCCGTCTCAGGGACGCCGCTTTCCTGCGGCCAGCTCCATGCTGCGGCCGTGAAGGCTGAGGTGGAGGCAGCAGGAGGGCGCCCTCGGCAACAAGCAGACGGAGGGGCTGCGGCCGGCGGTGGGGTGGCGACAGCAGTGGACTGCCAGGACAGGATGTGACGAAATGCCTCCATCTTCTTCTGTGCGGCGGAGAAGTGTTGGCCAAAGCCCTCCACCGCTTCGCCAAATAGGCCGGCCTGGGAGATCGGGGAGTCCAAGAAGCGATGCTTGTCAGCCTCCCTCATATCCTTCCTGGGTCAGCCATAGGTGGCGCTCCTGGACCACTAACGTGGACATTGTCTGACCCAGGGCCCGCGCTGTGACTTTCGTCACCCTCAGGGCGATGTCCGTCACTGTGCGCAGTTCCTGCAACACACCTGGGCCAGCACCACCCTCGTGCAGCTGCTTTAACGCCTTGGCCTGGTGGACCTGCAAGAGGGCAATGGCGTGCAGGGCGGAAGCTGCCTGTCCAGCAGCACTGTAAGCCTTGGCCGTTAGTGCGGACGAGAACTTACAGGCCCTGGACGGAAAGGCACGAATTACCCCACCAGGTGGCGGCGCCTTGCGGGCAGAGCTGCATCGCAATGGTGTGCTCGACTGGGGGGGATCTCCACATACTCTTGGCCCGCTCCACCATCGAGGGTGGTGAGGACGGAGGAAGTGCTAGGTCTGTTTCGGGCAGAAAAAGGTGCCTTCCAAAGACCTAGTCACCTCCTGATGCACTTCCGGGAAGAATGGAACTGGAAGCAGCTGCCAGCGATCGGCCTGCGCCCCCAGGAACCAATCATCCATCCTTGAGCGTTCGGGAGAAGAAGGAGGCCTCTAGTGCAGCCCGACACTCTCAGCGGCCCGGGAAAGCATAGCGGTCAGCTCTGGATCTGACTCGGGCAACGCCACTCTTCCTGACGGAGGCAGTGCAGCCGAATCATCATCTCCAGAGCCTAGCTCGTCCCCTGATGCAGTAATCGACATCCTTTCGTTTGCTGGTGTTCTGAACGAGATGCTGGCCCCCGCCCTGTCCGAGGATCCAGCGAGCTCGTCCGGAAACACCAGAGGGTGTGAAGTACAGGAGGAATGAGAGGCCCGCGGAGACGCACTCGACGGGGAAGCTCTCACCGTGATCCTCAGATCACCCTGACCATGAGCCGAAGTAGCCCTCCGCTGCTGAAAGACGGAGGAGCTAGAACGGGGCATGGCAAGGGGGATACCCCCTCGTTTGACAAGGAGGTATCTGGACCGCAACTTCGCCCCTGCAATGAGAACACGACTCATCCACGAGCGCTGCTTCAGCGTGCTGATAGCCCAAGCACGAGACACAGCGATCGTGACTGTCAGACAAAGCCAGGAAGCGACCACATCCAGAAACGCACGAGCGGGAAGCCATCTTTAAAAAGATACCTCTCGCTCGTGGAGCTCTTTTAGATATTGCTCTTTCAGAAAAACACTCTTTTAGAGAAAGCGCTGAAGCGCCCAGGGGTGGTTGCGGCGCGACCGCAGTTTGATGGATTGCAGCACGCCGTTAGAAGCAGCAGCACTGGACAGCAACCTCCGCTGACAGCGCTGTAACACCAATACCGATAGACTTGCTGTCTGGAAACACTCAGGAGATTCGCTGAAAAGGCTCGGCTCCAAAGCGAAAAGCTGATGTGCGTCTGCACGCGCTCTCCTTTTATACCCGCGTTGCGGGACGGGGTGTGCGTGGCAAAGCATGCACGCCAACTGTCATTGGCTTGTTTTGTTAATACTCGAAGGTGATTGGGCTCTTGGGTGAGATCCCATATACGTCAGTCAATATGACGTAATGTCGAACGTGACTGACTGAAAGGGAACTAGCCATTCAGACGTTTTTTTTTCTCAGAAAGAAAAGATATTAACTCACAACTACAAAAAAAACTCAGAATCTCGCAATTGTTTTTGTTTTTCCCCGAATTGTTAGATATAAACACGCAATTGTGAGAAATTAAGTCAGAATTGTGATTTAAACTTGCAGTCCTGACTTTTTTCTCAGAATTGCATGATATAAACTCGCAGTTGCAAGTTAAAGTCAGTATTGTGTGATATAAATTTGAAATACTGAGAAAAAAAAACTCAAATTTTTCAAACGTTTTAAACTCGTAATTGCAAGACAAAAAAAAACTCACATTTGTGAGAAAATAGTCATAATTGCAAGTTTATATCTCAAAATTTTGACTTTATAACACACAATTATAATTTTTTTCTGAGGGAAAAACAAACAGAATTGCAAGAAAAAAAGTCAGAATTACGAGATATAAACTCACATTATGAGAAAAAAGTCAAAATTGTGAGTTTATATCTTGCAATTCTGACTTTATTTCTTGCAATTGTGAGTTTATATCTCTCAATTCTGAGAAAAAAGTCAGAATTGCGAGATATAGTAAAATAATAAGAGTATGACAGAGTGAGCTTTTCCTTTAATATCTCAACAACAACAACAAAAGAAAATTCTGTGTGCAACAATCACTGTTTGTGGATGCCATTGAAATGCCATAAACAAAATCCTACCTGAGGCAAAAATGTCTGTGACTTCTCTTATAAAACAGCATTTTTGTGTGTATGTGAATGTGTATCAATCCAAACAAATATTTGATGGCAATCATGTTGAAGATGAGCCTATCCAACTTATTTTTAAGGTAAGGGCAGGCGTAGTGATTTGTACGATAATTTGAATGTGCAAGACTTCCAGTTATTTTAGCTTCTGTACAAAACAGCTTGTTATGCTGCTTAATATTACGAACTGGTATTTCTTATCATATTATTTAAACTGTACTACATACAGATGCTTTAATCTTATAAAAGCTGATTATAAACCACATTTTAACTTGTCAGTCACAGGTCATAAATGTAAAAGTACTTCTGTTTCAAATTCTTAGAGACCCATTTATGCATTATATGTAAACCTTGACAGTATTCTATTTATTAGTTTTGTATTAGTGTATTTTACTTATGTTCCTAGCATTTGTAATAGAGCATATTGATGTTAAAGCTTCAGTAATGTGATCACATGGGATTTGACTAAGTCAGTGAAGCATATTAAAATGATTTGAGCTGAAAATAACAGGTTAAATTTAAACTTACTATACATATTTATTTTTACACATAAATCCTGGAGGTCTCTGAGATCCCAAACATAAAGCCAGTAAAGTCAATCTAAACACAACATCAGGGTTAAACGATTTAAACTAACTTGAAAACTAAGGAAAGATTTTACCCTTAAGGGGTCAGTGAATTTCCACTTGCGATTTTATAGTTTTATTTCTGTTTTACACCTATCAGAACAGATGTTTTTTCATGAACTTTGCTTAACCATCTTGAGTGCAGCAGGTGTAACAAGTCAATCCCAATTATGTCACTTCATTGCCCAAAGGATCAGATAACAATATAGACCAGGTAACTGTCAAGAAAATTTCACACATCAGGATTGTGCTGTTGCAGTGTTAAAGATTTTGTGCTTTTCTGTAGCACACAAACACCTTCAGCCATCCTCTCCAGGTGTTTCTCCTGACACCTGGAGAAAAACATTATTTTAAAGGAATGAGTGCACTGTTTTACATCTCTTTCCCAGAAGAAAGTGTTCCTCGTTGTTTTTGTTGGTTCCCTAAATAAGATTCAGGCTGCTTGAGCACCATTTATTTTAAATTAGATCTTGCTCATTACCAATATCTGATTGTGAAATGTTTACTTTTTAAATGAGTTTTACTATTTATATAAATGGGTTACTATAAAATCCATGACAAAAAAAAAAAAAAACAATTATAACAATTGCCTGAACGCTGAACTCCTACATGATTAGACTTTTTATCTCTTGAAGTCAGTTTATTTGACAGTCAACATATTTAGCAGACATTTTTAGAAATACTATCTACAATTATGCAATTATACAATTTTTCTTCCTTCCCGTCTTGCCGTTCTTCTGCTCAGCAGTATTGACTTAAGTGTGTTAGCCGCTTAATTAAATGATTCTTGATTAAAGCCAGAGCCTGGTGAGAACAGCACATCACATTTCACTGCTTTATAATTGGCTGCTTGTTACATACGCTCAGGCTGTGATGTGCGGAGGGCAAAATTTATTAGATTTCACTTGCATCTCTTAGTTGAGCAATTAGACAGAGTGTACATGCGTTAGACTTTATGAGTTAGACCAAAGGAAACCCTATCTCTTTTTTATGTGGAATGCTTTGGAACGAGTTTACAGCATTTATTTCCTAGCTATTCCACATGTAGATAATGTAAACACATGGATTCACATATAGACTCTAATGTTTGCTCTAAAAGATTAATAAAGTATTGCATTTATCAGTATATAATGTTTACTGCTTCAAGCAACTAACTACATGCTTAAATTACTATATAACAATAAAGATGATGTTATTGTTTCTAGTAAAATGGAATAAAGCTACTAAAAAAAATCCAGTCACTTTCATGCCATTGCAAAAGTGTATTGTAAGAAAACAATGAGAATGTTCTTCATAATTTCAACTTTGGTGTCCCATGAGAGAAAGAAAGTTATGCTCAGTATAAATATGTGTTTATATGACTGTTAAATTGTGTATGATGTCAGATAGTGGGCATAATGAAGGCCCTGTGGTTCTAATAGGCTAGATGTTGATTCATTTAGACAGATTTCACCAGAAATAAGCTCCTGTAAAAGGTCTGTTCTCTTGCCTGCTGTCTGACACCACAGTCCAGGTTGTTCTTGACAGTCTGTCACGGACCAGAAAGCCTGGAAAATTTAAGAGCAGTTTCAGGAGAGCAAGATACATCTATCTCAACTGCTCTAATATAATGAATAAAGTGTTCTGTTACGATCAGCAAAGCATAGCAGTCTATTATGCAGTGTTAATCCACATCAGAATATGCATTAATAATCAAAAAACACACTTGTGCAATAGTTATAGGAAATTAGGTCATTAGTGGTGTTTTACCACAATTTGTGATAAGTACAGGAATGATACCTGTATGGGTTATGAGAGCAGGTGTTTAAAGGGATAGTTCAAAATGAAAATTCTGTCATTAATTACGCACCCTCAATTTGTTCCAAACCCATAAGACCTTTGTTCATCTTCAGAACACAAATTAAGATATTCTTGATGAAATCCGAGAGCTTTCTGACCCTGCATATACAGCAAAGCAACTGACACGTTCAAGGCCCAGGAAGGTAGTAAGGACATTGTTAAAATAGTCCATGTGACATCAGTGGTTCACTTTTTGTGCACAAAGAAAACAAAAATAATGACTTTATTCAACAATTTCTTCTCTTCCTTGTCTGTCTTTGACGTGCGTTCACGAGAGTACCACAACGCATGTGCACAAAAAGTATTCTCGTAGCTTCATAAAACAGTTTAGACTCTCAGACTTAGTTCACACTGCAGGTCTTAATGCTCAGATCGGATTTTTTGCTGAAATCCGATTTTTTTGCGCTGTTGTTCACATTGTCATTTAAATGCGACTGCCATCAGTCTCATGTGTGAACCGTATACGGCCCTGAAGTGACCCGCACGCGCAGAAGAAGACGTGACATCAGACGCAGCGCACTGTGTTTGCAGAAATAAAAATGGATGCTGCTCGTGTTAGCGTGTGTTTAGTAATTTTTAAGTTAATGTGCAATCGGAGCCTAAATAATGAAGTGATGAGAAGAAGAATATTAAGAAGAAGGAGAGCACGATTTCCTCCAGTGCAGAATTGTGGCATCTGTTGCATTTCAGTGACGTAAAAATCACATGAAATGCGACATGGCCGTTCAGACTGAAGTCGCATTGCAAAACGATTTAGGACCACATACAGTATGAAAGTGGCCTGGGCCTGATTTGGAAAAAATCGGATTTGTGCTGTTCAGACTATCATAAGAAAATCCGATATGGGTCACATTTGGGCAAAAAAGTCGGATTTGGGCCACATTAGCCTGCAGTGTGAACTAAGCCAAAGTATTCCAGACAGCTAAAATAAATTCTTTCAGCGTAAAAAGAAAACATCATTTAAATATTGAGAAATATTAAAGCAATAAAATTATTAATTTAGATGTAGTGGATTTTTTAAAAGTGCTGCAAATGCATCTATAAGGGTTGGTCAGTATCATTATGTAGTGTTTTTCACTGTTAATATCTTATAATAGCAATTTTGTTTTTATGTTTTAATTTGTGTTTAATTTTTGTAACATTTTTACTGTTTTGTTCTTTTTTTGCTCTTAAACTTTGTTCACGTTTTAAATTTCATTATTTAACATTCATAAGCATAATCACAAATCAAATCATAATCAAACTGTGAATTATTACCTTCTCACCTGAAAATTAAAGATATCAAATTCTACTTTTACTCTTTCTACTGTATTACTGTTCACACATACCTTTTTCTGAAAGATGGATTGAAAGCAGTCTGTGAGTTATGAAGGAAAATGAGAAAAACATTACTATTGTACCCGGTCCCCTATAATTAATGTGTAATTACAGTATTCTTGTTATTACTATTGTAATTAATTGTAGTAGCATGGTGTGTGACACTCTAATTGAATATCTTTGTCCTCCAGTAATACAATGGCATGGCAACTGAAAGCAAACAATTATAAACAAGCACGTCTTTTCAGTTCTGATGGATCATATCCGTCCAATTGCTTCCCAGGAGTGAATCCGTGTTGTATGGACACATTTGGGTGAGGTGGGAGGAATCTTCCCCGTGTGTTAAGAGGTGTCAACACGCTCCAGTGACAGCACGTCTGTCACAATACAAACGGCCTCTACCGTACATCAAGCAGGCTGCCTGACTTAAGGACGCGACTATCGTCTGGTTTTTATTACGCGCTGCACTTGACAAAGAACAGCATTCTCCCCTGGAATTCACGGCCGCCTCGCTTCACAATATGTGTTGTGCTTCCCCAAGGTTATAATAAGAATTTATTCTCCCCCTCCCTCTGTTGGCAGATTGGAGGGAAGCCGATGATGTATGAGCCATCGCGTGTTATTTATTTGCCAAACTCTCCCAGATGTGCGGCTATCATTTATCTACTGACAAATCAAACCTTCCAAACAACCTCTGCTGTGACCCCAGCCAGAGCGGAGCAGTGCTGCTGGTACACACACACACACACTGATACCTCTGCTGTGACCCGAGCCAGAGCACAGGCACCGGCTGGTCAGGACACACACACACATATACGTCTCACAACAACAACATGCACAGCTTTAAACCTTCTTAAGATATATTGGAGACTGGGGCTAGTGTTCACATGTTTTAAAGTTATGTACAAATTATGTTTAAATTTTATGTACAGGCACATACCCAGTCTTGATAGTCTGATATTGCTCAGGAAATAAGATACAGCTCATTGAACATGTGCATCGGGCATGTTGCCACACAGTATAAAGTAAGCTGTCAAAATGGAATTCATCAAATTTTACGACATCAAAATTATATACAATTATAGGTTTTCCGCAACAATTTTCATAGTAAAACAATTATGAATCACAAAACACCAAACATAAAATGAAGCATATAAAAATATCAATCTAATGTTCTGACCAAAAAAATATGGAAATTCATGAACTAAACTAAATGATCATTTAAAATAACTTGTCACAATAAATGTGACAATTTTATACATCCTCACATCAGCTATTACAAAAATATGATGATACAACTATATGATGTGAAAAGTAAGTACACTTTAGCATATTTTAAAGAGAGTATAGAAAATTACCAAAATAATATATTTAATATACACTATTAATATATGTATGGAAATAGTAATAGTGTAATTTTCAGACACTTAATTGCAAGTTAAATGGATTTAAATGGAAATGTATGTTAGTTTATATTTATATTAAATACATTTTTATATGTAAGTTCATAACTTCTATTGTCTTTGAAATATGGGTAAAGTATACTGCTGATTGTACTGACAAGCATTTATGGTGAACCAAACATATACTTTAATGTGATTTCTACTGAAACTTGTCATGTATGTCATGTATTTCAATATACTTGTAATTAAACATGTTTCACAATGTTGTAATTTAGTACATTTAAAATATATTTACCTTCAATGTAATATCGAATAACACACTACAGTTAAAATTAATCAAGAACTTTTCATATTATGATATTGCTTTGCATACTATACTATATTATGTTAGTCAGCACATCAAAATAAATGTGCTTCTTTAAAGCATGACAAAGGATTATTAAAACATAATTAACATAATTATTACAAACTGCACTTTTTATTATTTTATTTATTTGTGTTTAGAATTGGTCATGAAAATGTGCTCTTTTTAAGTGCACTAGTGGCTTTTTATTTCATTAATATTAATACAAGTAGCCTGCAGTATACTTTTAAGATTTGAATTACACTACAATTGCACATTCAATAAAATTAAGCACGCTTCTTTTTCACAAAGGATCGTAATTATACTAAATATTCTAGTTTAGTATGATTTCAAACTAAAAGCCAAAACCATTGCAAAGCAAAATGAACATTTGTGTAATTGCTTCAGAAGGTTCTAATTGCTTACATTTAGCTCTTGCGACAACGTACACAACCAACATGATCTACATGATTTTGAGGTGGCCCCATAGCAAATTCAGTGCACAGGGCCCAGAATTACTAGTGACGCCCCTGCTCATGACGAAACCTTACCTGTGGGAACTTTTTTGCAAGACGCGAAATACGTACCGCCATGTATGTTTTGTAACATATTCGATGTGAAATGTCCACTGAGTGGCACTAAAAGAGCATTTGTTTTTTTTTTCCCCGGAACAGATGAACGTACATATGGTACGTTTTATGTGACGTTAGTTCTGTAAGTATCACTACAGTTCTGACTGGAAATGTCCATTGAGCGGCGCTATAACTCTAATGCTCCGTGAGGTTTTAAAATAACGTGCCATCTGCACTATGCCTAAATCTACCCAATAGTATGAACAAAAGCAAATGTGATGTAAAAACACAATTGCAAGCATGCCGTTTTAGCTTGTTTTTAGATTTCTCATTTTTAAGCTCTCATTTTGTTTTTGACGGGATTCGTATCCAAGGATTCCGCATCCTAAGTCCAATTCCGTGCCAGCTGAGCTACCGATCAAGCTTGTTATGTCCAGAAAGTGAAACCTATGGTGCTGTAATCATAACTGTGTACGAAAGCGATTACAAGTGCTTGATGTTTTACTATTGTTCATTTGTTCATTTCTGTTGGAAACTGCAGTGATATGTACTTATTGGTACGTATTTCGTGTTTTGCGAATAGTTCCCACAGGTATGTTTTCGTCATGAGATCAGGTAGCATACAACACACACACACCTTCCTACAATAAGCATTTTCTATTGAACACTAACAGAGAGCTACAGAGATCGAAGCACTTACACATACGAGCAAACTTTTATTGTACAACTTCAAGAGAAAACAATTTCATTGATAATTTTAGCACACCATATTCCTTAATTTTTACACTGCATTCAGGCACAATGAGCCACTCTGTGATTCTGTGCATTCATCTAACCGTAGTTATATTGTTGCTTCGTGTCGGCTTTTTCCCAGTCAGCATATCTCTGCAGGATATTAGGGTCCTCCCTGATGGGGTCTCCAGTGACCTCCGGTGCCAGCAGCAGCTTTGCTTTGTGCTGATGGGGCAGGAAGAGACGGCTAGTCTGAGGAACAAACTCGAGCCCTGAGGGGTGAGGAGACTGACGTCTGAGCTCTTTGAAGCAGAACCACACAGAACACTCTGAGCGTCTACTGCAGACTCTGTCCGGCTCAGTCTGTTCTGGATTTGGTCTAATCGTTTTGCAATTCTAAGTAAGCAGACTGCATTCTTCATTCTTCAAGTATATTTCTGTCTCTGACTCCAGGAACAAGACAAGAAGAGCGTGCCAGTAATGAAATGATCATATGTCTCTGTTATGCTTTGAATCTCTGATGAATGCCGTACTGTGATGATAAGCAGCACCCAGGCAATGAAATAATGATCGATATGACTGTGCAGCGTGAAAGCCCAAAATAATAAACAGCTTTTAAACTCAATGGGCTGAACAGCAAGACAGCACAACAGAAAGAGGAAAAGAAAGAGAAGAAGATGTACGTGCCTACACATGCCTGCTACAAAATGATTGATTTTTGATTATTTAATTAGTTGTAAACAATAATGATATATCGTAAAAGATAAAAATGGTTTTAAAAGAGTCAAAATGGTTCTACAAATATTCAATATGGGTTCAATAGGCCAGATGGTAATGGTCTAATAATAGTCAATATTTTTTTAACAATAATAATTTTAGTTCCAGTCCTGGCTTCTGATTGGTCAATACAGCATTCCAGTCATTCTTCTTGCCTCAATATAGTAAGATCTATTACTTGAAACACCTGTTTTCTTTATCACTTGCAGCACACATACTGTAGCACAACATCATTTTTGTTCCGTAATAAAACTCTATTATGTCACGGATTATATCTTCTACTGGTAGGATGCCACTTAAAGAACTTGCTTAATAAAATAAGGTTAAAATAATAATTTACACAGTTAATAAATTTATTATGAATGTAATAAGGCACTTGAGGCCATACTGTATAAATAAATGTAAAAAAAAAAAATCTAAATAAATAAAAATTAAAAATAATTGAAAATAAATCAAAATAATTGAAATACTTGAACACTAAAAAATATAAATATTATATTTGTTTCCCTGCATGTCAATGTGACCATTAACTAGCATCAGTGAACTGTAAAAAATGTGGATGTGTTGTTAAATTATATGATATATTAACTTCCTCAGATATATTTCAAGTAAATATTTGATTGTAAGGGATTTGGCTGACCAAAAAACTTCCCTGCATTATATAAGCAAACATTAATAAACATGAAAACAACAATGACATTTCACACCCAAAGTCCTCCTGAATCAAGAGTTTAAGACATATGATAGAGACATGTTTCACAGCTATACAATATCAGTGTTTAGTAACTTGCATAATTATTTGTTTCATACATGGTCTAATTGCTTGAGAGGTGCTATTTTCCCTCAAATTTAGAAGCATGGTTTGCAAACTTATTTATATTTGCGAATATATTCAAAGCTAAATGGTATGACAAAGTAGAATTTTTAGGGAAAAAATGATAAGTGAATGAATAATTCATGAATAATTCACTGCCCTTGTGTGAATATGTAATTATGTAATCCATAAAAATGTAACTGTAAACTGATTGTGAGCATTTTAAAATGTAATATACTCTAATTACAAATACTTAATATTTGGAATTTGATTACGTAATCCAGATTACATGTAATCAGTTTCTACCCAGCACAGATTGTGAATGTACTTTTTGTATAGCTTAATGCTTACATTAAGCATCAATAATAGGACTGTGACTTTTTATATAATTTCTATGTTATTGCCAGTAAATACCGATAATTCTTTATGTGTGAAAAAAGTATAATTTATTACAGCATTGACAATTTGTTAATAATCTCCTTTTACAAAGATAAAAAATAAATAAATAATGATGAAATAAAAATAATAATTACAGTGACAGTAAAATAATGAATAGATCCACATTTGTTTCTAATGACTTTATGCTAAATGACTAAGTAGTAATATTATAATTTTTGGTTTCAGTCAAACATCTATATCAGATAGATAGATAGATAGATAGATAGATAGATAGATAGATAGATAGATAGATAGATAGATAGACTGATTGATTGATTGATTAAGGTTTATTTACTTGTACCAGCTGGCTAAAAAATCATTTGACCAGACATGTTTCTTGTAGGATAAATGTGATCATATCTGAGGAAGGGAAGTGTGAGTCTCTGTAACTGTAACACTGCCCCCCACTGCTCACTTCATGCTCTCAAACCGGCTGTGATTGAGAAATGACATCAGCTTTACTCACTGAAGATGCTGAGATGTGATATTAAAAGCAATGTCATAACTGTTCATTTATAAATGAATCTTCAGTTTACTTATTTAAATATTTGCTTTTTATTTTCAGTTCTACAGTAGATCTAATCAAGCCAATTATGATGCAAACTGTTGCTGTGTAAGCTTTCACTTCAGGAAAAAAAAAATGAACATTTTATTGTCTGGCAATGGAATAAACTTCATTTCTAATTCTAAACTGACAGTTCTTGAAGAATCGTCTCTGATGCCTGTGACAGGCAATGAGAACATTTCAAATGACTCCAAAAGGCCTGCATCCAGCTGAACGAGTATCTGAACATTGAGCTACATGGCATCAAGGCTTTTTCTGTTGGTTTGATAAAAGCAGGGGGCCACATGTACAACCAACATAAATAGGTTCTGGCGTTCCGACTCCGAATACTCTTGGATGAAATATTGGCTTCGCACTAAAAACACAAACAAAACGACTGTTGTGCTTGCAGCCAAACTCAATATTTTTCTTTGGTGAATGCGAGTGCTACGATCACATGTGACCCTGGAGTAACTGTAGCTCACATCAGAAGCGAACAGCAGTTTTTCCTTTAATTTGTTAAAAGAGTGTGAAGCTCAAGGTCTTGTTTGTACCGCTGGAAAATATGAAGCGAAGGTCATTGCCTGAGACTCTAGCGGAGAAGCTCAGAGATGATACTGAAGGATTTCACCTTAACGCCTCCTGAGAGCAGAGCGTGAAGCAATTACTACCAAATGTTCAAGCTATTGTTCTTACCGACAATCTCTTACGTTGCGAATCCCTGGAGACTTGGAGGTGCTGTGTGCGGCAGGTAGCCATAGCAACAAAATCTTCTACTTTATCTCTAAAAGTTTTAAGATAACAAATCTGTTTTTCCTGGATAGAAAACTTGGAAATGAGGCCTGTCGAAAAACATGCTGCCAGAGTTAACAGAAACTGAGCAATTTCCATACAACTTGGAGTGCAAAATGCAAGTAATGGATTTCATCATGTCTGGCACAGAAACATGTGACTAAACGGAAGATAGAAATAACATCAGGTCTATTGAAATCAAAGCACTGGAGCTGCCTTCACTTTCCATGACAGGAAAAATCCTATAATGGATATCGTTAGTTCAAGAATGTGATTGGCGTATAAATTCACTGCATCTGATTGATGTCTTATTAAGACAAGTCCAACACGGCTAATATGCAAAGTCCCAATTGCCAAAGTCGCATTACATTTTCAACTCATTCTTCTGGCCTGCAAGAACAGCTTTGAATCAGCGTCGATATTTGTCAGGGGGCAGTAAATGCCATTGTGTGGTACTTATTCACCGGTAAGTGTCCCGCAGTGAATAACGCGTCCCGCCTCGGCTTTGTATCGCTGCTACAAACGCTCATCTGCTGACAATGGAAGTGTTGGCTGTATTAAGCTGTCAATCTCCACATCCCTTGTTGAGACGCACAAGCAAGACTGACACAATTATATCCCGTTCTTCACAGCTGAGAGCAACACAGTCAATATTTGGCTGGTGGAGAGCACGTTTTTGATTTGCGATTACTGTAATTCATATGCAGCAGGATCAAAGCAACTCAATGGGATGTTATCCACTCAAAGACGGTGACGATATGTCTGCGTTCTGAAGCACATAATGGACTAAATGTGTGAGTCAACTGATACCAGTCATTCATTATTACAGAACCAAAGCCCTTTTTACCAGTTTTTCATTTGCAGTCTAGAGAACTCATGCTAAAACAGTGCTAGCTGGAATAGAGCACCTATACAGGCCATATTCTGGAAGCCAAGTTCTTAAAAATAAAGGTTCTTTATTGGCATCAATGGTTCCATGAAGAACCTTTAACATTCATGGAATCTTTAAATTGCACAAAAGTTTCTTCATTGTGGAAAAGAGCTCTTTAGATTATTAAAAATGTTCTTCACACTATGAAAAGCATGGTTCTTATAAGAACTGTTCAAGGAAAGGATCTTTGGGGAACTGAAAATAGTTCTTCTATGGCATCACTATAAAAACCCCATTTGGAGCCTCTATTTTTATGAGTTCAGTTAACTAAGTTTTAAGTCTGGATTGCAAAAATCATTTCAGGTTTAAGAAGTGATTCAGCATTCATTACATTCATTTTTTATTTGAATTATCACTCAGTGTGTTATTTAACCATGTATTACTATGTCTTTGGAAGGCTTCTGTCTTTCAAATGCATTAAAATGCACAAATTCAGGGATATTTCCTATTTACATGTAATGCAGGAATACTTAAGTATCATATTTGCATGTTCACAGTTCTCTGACTTTGAACATGCAAATATGGCAACAGAACAGCAGAATGTGAACGCAATGCTCTCATTAAGCACTTTTAAATCTCCCATAGAAAATCATAAACACTTAATATGGCTTAATGTGTTAAGATAGTGCTATTAAAAGATCAAATTCAATATACAGTTTATTAATATAATGTATATGTATGTAATGTTTTCCTCCCATACCGCAAAACGTGGCATAATGTGGCATAACGGACTAAGATTATAAAGACCAAACTCAATATGCTCCTCTTCATTATTACAACATAATTAATATGTACAGATAAGCAGGTAAGCCCAGAATAAACACATTTTATTTATGATGATTTTCTACGGGAGGAAAACGTTTAATGTGCAACTTAACGCATTGTGTTCTGGGCTCGTCTGCTTGCCTGCACGGAGTTGGTCCTTTAATATCATTTAATGCATTTCTTAATGCGCGTTCATATGGTCTGTATAGTTTGCATCAACAATAAGAAATAGCCTACTGAATTTGGTCTTTATCATCTTAGTCTGTTATTATGCCACATTAGTCCATCTTAGTCCGTTATTAGGCCTATTACACATTCCTGCTGTATGGGAGGAAAAGTGAAAGTTTGCTCGTTGTGTTCATGGACATATGCTTGCCTTGTAGTACATTAAATTAATAAACTATATATTGAATGTGATCTTTTAATAACACAATCAGCGATATTAAGTGTTTATGGTTTTCTACTGGAGGTTTAAAAGCGCTTAACGAGAGACTTTGCACATTGCATTCATATTTGTTCATATTCTGCTGTTCTGTTGCCACGGATTTGCGGGTCTTGTCTTTTTCTCTTACAGATGACTTGCAGGACCCTGTATGTTATGATATTAAATTAGTTTTAATCATTTAACCACCACAGCGTCTCGTCTTCATTGGCAACACGCATGGTTTGTGTGGATTGCAAGTGACGTCACAGGTAGCAAAAAGTGCAATCGTCGATTGACATTGTAATGACAAGTGACATTGTAATTTAGTTTCTTTTTTCTTATCTTCACCACCTGGCTACTTGTGTAAAATGTTGAGAGATTCAATAAAAAAGATAATTAATAAATACAATAAAATAAAAAATAAAAAAAGACTGCAAGTGACGTCACTTGCAGAAGTGCAGTTGTCTGAGAGTGCAAGTCTGAAAATGCAAGTGCAAGTCTGCAGCCAGACCCTATTGGACATTTCAGACGCGCACTTCAGCTTGCCCTTGGCGCGAGAGTCAAACAAGCACGGAAAGGGTAGGCTACAGGTGCCAAATGAGCTTCAGTAGAACAACAGGGAACTGCGGTCTGATGGGATATTGTTATATGTCAGTAAAACAAACTTTCCTGTCCTGTCAGCCATTTTACTGTGCTCACAACACACTCTCTTCAACTGTATGCGAATATGAGGCACACACTCTATCACTTCATCATAAAAAAAACGCACTAGAAACTGCGAGCATACATCGTCAGTTAAGTCACGAAATTACCAAAATGGCAATTAAAGCTGCAAAGTGCATGCATGCATGTGCATTACATTTAAGAACGTCTCTCAAATGCATGCAGCCTACTGAAATATTCTGCAATTCGAAATCACAATAGGCCGTAAGATGATACCCAGCGGGCACCAACTGGGCAAATTTACTTCCAGTGGATGTCTTTTTATGTCTTTGCAGACGTTGAAAAGACGTCCACTGAGGAGCCAGAATGCAAGTTTTTATGACGTCTTTTTTTGACGTGTTCTGCTCGTCCGATATAGACATTCATACAACCTCCGTACAAGGTTAAAACCTAGTTCAAATGTGGTCAGTGAACATATTTTCAACATCATTTAAGGTTCATTTAGACATAATTTATACTCTTTCTGGACCAAATAAACACTCTCAGTATGCATTAGATTTAAACTCATGTTATTTTAATGTAATTTCCATTTGTAATTGCAAATCAACTCACAGCCACTGCCCAAAATAATGAAAATAAAAGAATCTTTGCTGAAACAGTGTTGAAGTTTATGAGATAATTAAATGATCAAATAACAGATGATTGAGCTTTTTGTAAATATCAACTGCAAATCAAAGATATTCAATCTCTGAAGATCTCAGCAGAGGATGATTAAACAACTCCACAAACAGCATCACCAACTTCACTCATTAGATTGACTTTATTTCTGTCAGACATCTATAGCTTTTATTGATAATTAACAGAGGTTTAGATGTTGATATTTGTTTCATTTGAATTCACCATTGTGGTGGACAGTGTTTGCTTTAGTGTGGATCTTGTTCCTCGTACTTCTTGTGTTAGCTTTTCGTTGGCTGCTGTAATTGTGTTTTTGTGAAACACAAGTGTTGTGGTAAAGGAAGCCAAAATAAAGTGAGGTCAAGTACTATCAGCTCCTTGGTGATGATGATAAAATCATCACAAAATGAGCATCTGATGTTTTCTTTTATATTTGGCATTTATAGCCTCCAACCATGTGAAGTTGTATAAGATTAAAATGACCACTTATTCTGAAGATTGACAAAATTCATGTGCATGAGATATATTGAGTAAACGCATCATGTGGTCACACACAGACATCAAGATTTTGCACATGAATCACAACAACGGTGACAATCAAATCAAAAAAGTTTGGGAATTAAGGATGAGTTTGTACTATGAAGGCACCCATCATGCATTGCAGCATGAAGCTTTTTTGTTTGTTTTGATTGTCACTGTTGTTGTGATTCATGTGTAAAATCTTGATGTCTGTGTGTGACTACATGATGTGTTTACTCAATATATCTCATGCACATGCATTTTGTCCATCTTCAGAATAAGTGATCATTTTGCTCTTATACAACTTCACATGGTTGGAAGCTGTAAATGCCAAATATAAAAGAAAACCACAACATCAGATGCTCATTTTGTGATGATTTGATCATCATCAACAAGGAGCTGATAGTACCTGATCTCACTTTATTTTGGCTTTCTTTACTATAACACTTGTGTTTCACAAAGACACAGTTACAGCAGCCAACGAAAAGCTAACACAAGAAGTACGAGGACCAAGATCCCCACTAAAGCAAACACTGTCCACCACAATGGTGAATTCAAATGAAGCAAATATCAACATCTAAACCTCTGTTAATTATCAATAAAATCTATAGATGTCTGACAGAAATAAAGTCAATCTAATGAGTGAAGTTGGTGATGCTGTTTGTGGAGTTGTTTGATCATCCTCTGCTGAGATCTTCAGAGATTTAATGTCTTTGATTTGCAGTTGATATTACCAAATGTTCAATCATCAGTTATTTGATCATTTACTTATCTCATAAACTTCAATGTTTCAGCAAAGATTATTTTATTTTCATGATTTTGGGCAGTGTCTGTGAGTTGATTTGCAATTACAAATGGAAATTATATTAAAATAACATGAGTTTAAATCTAATGCATACTGAGAGTGTTTATTTGGTCCAGAAAGAGTATAAATTATGTCTAAATGAACCTTAAATGATGTTGAAAATATGTCCACTGACCACATTTGAACTAGTTGTTAACCTTGTACAGAGGTTGTATGAACGTCTATATCGGACGTGCAGAACACGTCAAAAAAAGACATCATAAAAACTTGCATTCTGGCTCCTCAGTGGACGTGTTTTTATCGTCTGCAAAGACATAAAAAGACGTCCACTGGACGTAACTTTGCCCAGTTGGTGCCCGCTGGGTAGGCTATGTATTTTTTTTTTTTTTTAATTTAATGCACAAGTAGGCCAAATGTGAGCATAGTGCAATTAAATGTACTAGAAAATATACACTAATTTTTCGTTAACTTGTAAAGTACGAAAATGAAAAGAAAATGAAACCATAAAATGCATAAAATAACTCATTTTACATTCTTACATTATTTTCCTTTGTACAGAGCTCGATTTAGGTATGACAAAAGTGCTGCAATGAATTAATTTTGACAACTAATAGAATGTTAGAATAGAATGACTGATAACTTTTTTAGAGTTCATTGATTATATAAAATTCAGTGAAGGTTGACTACAGGTGCATCTCAATAAATTAGAATGTCGTGGAAAAGTTCATTTATTTCAGTAATTCAACTCAAATTGTGAAACTTGTGTATTAAATAAATTCAATGCACACAGACTGAAGTAGTTTAAGTCTTTGGTTATTTTAATTGTGATGATTTTGGCTCACATTTAACAAAAACCCACCAATTCACTATCTCAACAAATTAGAATACTTCATAAGACCAATAAAAAAAAACATTTTTAGTGAATTGTTGGCCTTCTGGAAAGTATGTTCATTTACTGTATATGTACTCAATACTTGGTAGGAGCTCCTTTTGCTTTAATTACTGCCTCAATTCGGCGTGGCATGGAGGTGATCAGTCTGTGGCACTGCTGAGGTGGTATGGAAGCCCAGGTTTCTTTGACAGTGGCCTTCAGCTCATCTGCATTTTTTGGTCTCTTGTTTCTCATTTTCCTCTTGACAATACCCCATAGATTCTCTATGGGGTTCAGGTCTGGTGAGTTTGCTGGCCAGTCAAGCACACCAACACCATGGTCATTTAACCAACTTCTGGTGATTTTGGCAGTGTGGGCAGGTGCCAAATCCTGCTGGAAAATGAAATCAGCATCTTTAAAAAGCTGGTCAGCAGAAGGAAGCATGAAGTGCTCCAAAATTTCTTGGTAAACGGGTGCAGTGACTTTGGTTTTCAAAAAACACAGTGGACCAACACCAGCAGATGACATTGCACCCCAAATCATCACAGACTGTGGAAACTTAACACTGGACTTTAAGCAACTTGGGCTATGAGCTTCTCCACCCTTCCTCCAGACTCTAGGACCTTGGTTTCCAAATGAAATACAAAACTTGCTCTCATCTGAAAAGAGGACTTTGGACCACTGGGCAACAGTAGAGTTCTTCTTCTCCTTAGCCCAGGTAAGATGCCTCTGACGTTGTCTGTGGTTCAGGAGTGGCTTAACAAGAGGAATACGACAACTGTAGCCAAATTCCTTGACACGTCTGTGTGTGGTGGCTCTTGATGCCTTGACCCCAGCCTCAGTCCATTCCTTGTGAAGTTCACCCAAACTCTTGAATCGATTTTGCTTGAAAATCCTCATAAGGCTGCGGTTGGTTGTGCATCTTTTTATTCCACACTTTTTCCTTCCACTCAACTTTCTGTTAACATGCTTGGATACAGCACTCTGTGAACAGCCAGCTTCTTTGGCAAAGAATGTTTGTGGCTTACCCTCCTTGTGAAGGGTGTCAATGACTGTCTTCTGGACAACTGTCAGATCAGCAGTCTTCCCCATGATTGTGTAGCCTAGTGAACCAAACTGAGAGACCATTTTGAAGGCTCAGGTAACCTTTGCAGGTGTTTTGAGTTGATTAGCTGATTGGCATGTCACCATATTCTAATTTGTTGAGATAGTGAATTGGTGGGTTTTTGTTAAATGTGAGCCAAAGTCATCACAATTAAAAGAACCAAAGACTTAAATTACTTCAGTCTGTGTGCACTGAATTTATTTAATACACGAGTTTCACAATTTGAATTGAATTACTGAAATGAATGAACTTTTCCACGACATTCTAATGTATTGAGATGCACCTGTATGGTTATCTGCATGTCTCATCCATGAGTGGGTCTATGCAATGATGGAGAACAAGATTTTGGGGGTGTTAAGACCTAGAACCAAGCTTACTGAGCAATAGAGAGCCCTTTTTTAAAATACCTGGAGCCTAGGTAATACAAAAATATTACAAAAATTGTCATTCACTCAGTATTGTAATTCACAACCATCTCAGTTACAATTAAGTACAAATTAATTGTATTCATTCCAGTGATTAATATCAGTTTATTTCTGAGTATCTCTGTCGCTCGGTGGAGTGCCAATCAAATGCCCATTCACATGTTTGTGAAGGGGCATTTAATTTACATTTGAGAGAAACTGAGAAGATTGTAAACAAGGATATAAACTAGCCACTTTTCACTGAAAATTGTTGTTGTAAATTTAAAATAGGCCATCTGTGAAATTCAAGTAGATTCAATGAGTTGAAAACTCTTACTACGTCATACTTCAATACAAAACAATGCTGAACTTTGACAACAAAGAGATTTTTAAATGTTATAATAGTGATTTTATAAGGTCTAAATATAAATCCATTAGCAAAACATGTGAAAAGAACTATATTACAGAGTGGAAATGATCCTCTGCTGCCATTAGTGGCCATAGTGGGAATCGTAACATTCATTTTAATAGTATTTGTTTTTCTATCAGGTGAAATCTTGGCAGAAATCTTACACTTAGCATGGCAAATTTTCCATGAATTATCTCTTTAAGTAAAAATGAAAGAAAAAAATGCAGATGTTCTTTAAAATAAATTTTGCTATATAAAAATGTGCAAGAATATGAATAACTTTTAGGCAAATAAATAATATTATATTATATAACAAGTGAACAATACATGTGTTTGAACAAAAAAAAAAAAAAAGAAGAAAAAAAAATGTGTTCTACTGGCTGGGGTCTACCATCAGGAGTTAAAGGGGATATTATGCGACACACTTTTCTTTTTTCTTGTTTTTACTTTTTTCCCTATGAAATTAAAAAAGAGGGAAGGGGGTTCAAACCTTTATCACTTTTTTCACTCCTGATGAGTCTGTATCCTTCCATGCACAAGCTAGAAATGGGCTTTTGGTCATTGACTTGCAGAAAGTTTTCTGCACAAGTTAGTGTTAGAGGCTACTAGAATACAGCGGGGCACCGGCACTGATCTTGCATACCCCTCGACAAATGTGCAGTTGCGCCCCTGAGTATAAAAAGGCTTATGCTAACTCTTCCAAGTAATGTGCCCTCACATTTATATTTTTGCATTTGGCAGGCCCTCCTTACGGTGATTCACAGTATGCAGTGTATTTACACTTTCTGTGTTCCCAGGGAATCAAACCCACTACTTTGGCATTGTTAACACTGTGTTAAATGTTTATGAAGACATACATTAATCATGACAAACACAAGAGGTTAACTGCAATTCCACAAGATCCACAAAGCCACAAAACTGACAACATTAAGATGTACAGTTTGTGTCAAAGATATTTATGTGACTTCCCCAAATCTTCTCAGTGCATAATTACATCAGTTTCTGAATTAGCTTTGAAGACAAGCCAGTAATAACAAGTGCTGTTACTGGTTTGTCTTCAAAATAGTGAGCTGTTTATTTGCTGATTGACTTCAGAACTATAGTCTAGATTCACAGCCAGTGCCAGTCAAAGGATGTGCAAAGAATCCATGAAACATTTTATCATGAGTTATAAAGTGACTGTGTTTACAAGCACAAAAAAAGAAGAAGAAGAAAATCTGATATTGGTCAGAATTTGGTTATATTCTGATATGTAGGCATCATGTAAACACATTAATATGATGGCCATAACCAGATTAAGCTAATATTCAGTTTAAGACTAATCATATCTACTGTTGCTGCACATTCATTCATATGCATGTCCAAACAAAAGTCATTCTGTGTGAAATTATATTCAGTAGGTTGTTAAAAAAAAAAACACTTTTTTTTTTTTTTTTAAATGGTAGTATACAAAAAAACATAATGGTTTATTTTGCCTCTGGTTAAAAATGAACGAAAATGAAGCAAGTGCATTAAAAAAATCAGTGTTCAAAACCTCAATTCACAAAAGTATTCCAATAATAGTAATTTATAATAGAAGCGGTAGGTCGGATTTTGCAGAAAATGTCAGTTTTAAGGTCTTGTCACATTTACCATTGTTCACTGTATGTTTATGGGCTAAATCCAGTCCGAATGTAATCAAGAGATTACATTACAAGAGATTACATTACCTAGAAAGTGAAATCTAGTTACAAGAAGTAATGCTGACAACTATTTCTGAAGCAAAGTTTAGTAATAATAGTTTTTAATGTATGACTTTTTCTGATCTGACTAAAAAATAGACACAGTATATATAAATATCCATGTCATGATTAATTGTTACTAACATTTTTAGGTTTCAAACATTTATTTATTTATTTATTTATTTATTTATGTATTTATTTATTTATTTGTTTGTTTGTTTGTTTGTTTGTTTGTTTGTTTGTTTATTCAATGCATGTTACTATCATTTTTCTATTTCAAATATTTAATTCTGTCTTTTTCTTTCTTTCTTTCTTTCTTTCTTTGATGCATGTTACGGTCATTTTTCATTTATTTATTTATTTATTTATTTGATGCATGTTACTAACATTTTTATGTTTCAAACAGAGATTGTGTTCTGTAGATATTGCAGCTTTAAGGACATAAATCATTAACCAGCAGATTAAATCACTGTCCAAAATAACTAAAAATGCAGGATAATAGCAAGAGTGAGTCTCTCCAGTATTTCCAGAAAGAAGAAATTAATATGCATTATTCAGTGTTCAGAATATGCTGGTTACTTGTATACGCCTACAAGAATTAGACAGCAGTGGATACGTAAACACATTTTTTTTTTTTTAAGAAAAATATGGACCTTAATCAGAAAATGATATGCATGTTAACATGGTCAATATGATGTAAAAAGGAATCCATTTAAAATCTAAACATTATGATGAGTTTGCCAAACCTTAGTGCATCTATTATGACAATCCGGGCATCTATTAAATATGATATTCATTAATCAACTATTTAACCCGCCTTTAAACAGCCTCAGAAGGAAGTAATATTAAATGTGCAGCATAAACGTCAGTAAGAGCTGATGTCAGGCAACTGTTTCTCAGGAGACTCAGAGACAGGGGGCTGTAATGGAAACAAATGAAGAGGTATAAGCATGGAGACAAATCCATATTTCTCTCCGTCTTGCTCCCTCTGGAACAGTGGCTCCCTTGATGTGTCTAATCAATCTTAGGCAAGCTGCCGACATCATCAGTGCCAATCCAGCCTGTGACAAAATTGTCGTGCCATTCATGATTAGCTGCATGCAAACAGTAGCACTCATGTAGGTCAGCAGCTCTTTTGTGCTTCTACCCTTTCTGCGCATTATGTGTATTCTGTCATACATTCAGTCTCTTTTGTTCCTATTAAATACACACAAACCCTTAAGTTCACACACTCTACTCCGAGTATTAGACATTATTACCAGCTCCAGACAAGCACGTCATTAAATCTGCACTTTAAAGTGCTTGACAAATGCAGCACAGTAACCGAGCTCCGCAGTCTTTTAAAATTAAAATTACTCATAACAATTTTTTTTTTCCTCAGAAATTATGGTGAACTGATAACAGTGATTAAAGACACCTTAGGAACCCTTAAAGTCAATTAAGGTTAGAACACCAATCAAGTGTAGAGAAAGCACACTGTTTTAAATTAGAGACTGTTAATTTGCCTCCTCCACCTCAGAACAATAAAAACACGAGGCTGTGCACTTTTAGTAAAAAGAAGAAAGCTTTCTCTCGTGTTGCTATGGCAACACAGACAATCTCTCGCTCTCTAGTTCAGTAAGACAGAGGCTGAAGTCAATATTCACAACCTTGACTGAAAGCAGCCAGACCTCTCTCTCTCTATCTGCTGTATTATCAGTTACGCTCAATTGTGAACTTCCTTCATTTACACTTCCTTGAGACACTTTCAGAATAACTGGAAATGATGGAGCTATAAAAACTATAGCTTATAATTACTTAACAGAATGTATTACGCAGTCTGTCTAGTTATTTTCAGATTTGCTATCCTCCTTGTATAATCTCTCATACAAAATTCCATCGCAATATTATTTATAAATTAAGTGTATTTACATTATACAATGAGTATATTGATTTGTATCTTACAGGTGTAATTTTAGTGTATTTTAGATACTATAATAGTTTGTATATATATTTTGAATATTTTCCATTTTTAATTAAGACCCAAGCACCGCGGTGCGAGGACCCTCTTGGAATTGCTCAGTTTATTAAATTTTAGTAATTTTGTTGTGCTTTGTCGTTTTTGTTATGTCTATAGTTCTATTAATTTTTATTTCAGTTTCATTTTTAATTATTTTAGTAAATCAAATTAAACTAAACGAAAGTGAGACATGTTGGCAACTAGCTGCGAAGTAAGTTTAGATTTTTCTATATTTTACTTTATTTCAGTTAATGTTTACTTTATTTCATATATTTTTATTTATTTATTTTTTATTTATTTTTTGTTTTGTTTTTGTTAACTATAATAACCCTGTCCCATTTACAGATACGTCACATTATTTGATTTTGCAGATATGTCACATTATTTGATTTAGCTTTGTTTAGTGTGTAAAATATATTTTAGGGGAAAAAATCTATTAAATTATTAAATCTAATTAAATGTTTTTCTTTTATAATATCAGAATATTTCTTTCATATTTCACATTCACAATATCATGTCCCCTTGATCTCCATTACATGTCAATGGGTTATAGAAATACGTAAACAAACAAACAAAGCCTACCTTAATTCTGCTTTCACTGAAATTCAAAATTTAAATATCATGATTCTCAGTCTATGTACAGAAATCACTATAAAATGCTTTTAATTAATGCCATTTTGTTTCATTACTAATTATACTACCACCAAACCAATTTGAGTAAATAATTTAATGTAATTATTAACATGAATAGAATGTATTTGTTTTGTGTGTTTTGCTTGTGTGTGTGTGTGTGTTTGTTTGTTTGTGTGTGCGTGTGTGTGTAGGTGTGTGTGTGTGTGTGTGTGTCGCATCTATATACATAAGTTTATCCAGCATTACCAAAATAGAAAAATAGTCACTCTCGCTCTCTTATTCTCTCATTTCTCATCTTCTTGAGAAAGCAATTCAAAATGTGTGTGTTTTTTTCCCCCTCAGACATAGTGAATGTTTAATGCACACACCAGGCAGAAGAGTGTCTCATTAGGGAGTGGAAGACTAGTGTTGCTTTACGGTTCTGTTCTGACTCTGTTTTAATTACGCGGGGGGAAACAGTGTGGCTGGTGGCAGTTGAGTGATTAGGCTTGCGGGCAGGGAGAGCCCTGGGGCCTGTCATTATTATGCTCATTCAACTCAGCTCTAATGAAAAAGTCAACTCAACACCAGTTCTGTTCTCCAGAACAAGAGCTCATGGCAGGAGCGCTGTGTGTGTGTCTCGCTGGCTGCAGTCAGTGGGGTAGATCGAGTACAGTTGGAGGACTTTTTTGCTTTTTACAGTAACACACCAAAACTAGTCATTACGATCATGTAACATAACTATAAATACTTAATATTTTTCACATTCAATTCATAAAGGCAAAGAAGTAAATTTGTTACAATTGTTCTCATTTCAGGTAGAGTTAAAACACTCATCAATTTGATTTCAGCTCTTCATTTTATTCCTGTTCTTTGTTATACAACTGATTATTTGCAAATGGTTCTAAAAACAGTTCTAAACAAATATGTCAGTGGATTTTGATGTGAGAGGACAACAGAGGATAGACTTTGTCACTGGACAAAGTGTTGTTATGGATCATGGACTGGTATTTTGGCCAGAAGTGGTGTTTAAAGTTATAATGCCTTAATCAAGTGATTTGTTTCTCAAAAACACACAGCTTTTCACGTCACAAGATGTTAACCGAGGTACTGGACTGGAGTGGTGTGGATTACTTGTGAATTATTGCGATGATTTTATCAGCTATTTGGACTCTCATTCTGACGGCACCCATTCACTGCAGAGGATCCATTGGTGAGCAAGTGATGCAATGCTAAATTTGTCCAAATCTAATGAAGAAACAAACCCATCTACATTTTGGATGGCCTGAGTTTTTTTTTTTTTTTTTAGCAAATTTTCGTTTTTGCCTGAACTCTTCCTTTAAATAACCCATGGTTCAGTAAATCACTGAACAAGTTTGAGAGCGTAACAAATAATTAACCTCTAAAATGCTGTAAAACTGTTTAAAATTGAAACAGTTCATCATACAACTGTAAAACAAAACAAATAGCATTCACTCAGTACCTCACTCATTCATATACTCATTAATCAACTTACTAATTGTGGCCTCCCAAATGTCTAGGCCTCGACAGCACTGGAACAGGTGCTAATCAGCAGGTAGTGTTGATAATATTTGAAATTACTATGGAGCAATACATAAATGCTAGATAATGACATTTTTTATATGATTGATTTTATCTGGCATGCACAACATGGGGTGATGGGTTCATGTTGAAGAAATGCAAGTAATTTTTTTCACATAATGTTCTCTCTCTTATAACGTAAGGAAGTGTAAATGTCAACATTATCATATATGTCCAAATGAATTGAAGTTTGTCAGGTAAAACATTAGTTTATTCTTCTTTTTCTTTCGGCTTCTCCCGATTAGGGGTCACCACAGCGGATCATCCGTCTCCATTTTGCTCTGTCCTCTGCGTCTTCCTCTGTCACACCAACCACTCGCATGTCCTCCATCACCACATCCATGAACCTCCTCTTTGGTCTTCCTACCAGTACACTTCTTCTCCACTCTTCAGGTATGCTCTCACTTTCCAAGATTTTATTAAACAACCTGGTTAAAAACTTCACTGCCATCTCTCCTAAGCATCTCCATGCCTCCACTGGTATCTCATCTGGACCAACCGCCTTTCCGCTCTTCATTCTTTTCATAGCTGCCCTCACTAATCCCCTGGACTTCCTGATTCACTAGTTCCACATCACCCAACCTTCTCTCTCTTTCATTTTCTACATTCATCAGTTCTTCAAAATACTCCATCCACCGTCTCAACACAATCTCCTCACTTGTCAGCACATTTCCAACTGCATCTTTTATCACCTTGACCTGTAGCACATCCTTCCCAGCTCTATCCCTCTGTCTAGCCAGTCAGTACAGGTCTTTTTCCCCTTCCTCAGTGTTTAACTTCTCATTCAGCTTGTCATACGCTTTTTCCTTAGCCTTCGCCACCTTTTTCTTTGTTTTGTGCCGCATCTCCTTGTACTTCTGACTACTTTCTTCATCTCTCTGACTATCCCAATTCTTCTTCGCTAACTTCTTCCTCCTAATGCTTTCCTGTGCTTCCTCATTCCACCACCAAGCCTTCCTTTCTCTGTCCAGATGTCATACCAAGTACCTTTCTAGCTGTCTCCCTCACCACTTCTGCGGTGGTCGCCCAGTCGTTCGGTAACTCTTCACCACCACCGAGTGCCTGTCTCACCTCCTCCCTGAAATTCACGCAACAGTCTTCCTCCTTTAACTTCCATCATTTTAACCTTGGTTCAGTCCTCACTCTCTTCCACCTCTTCACCTCTAAAGTCATCCTACAAACCACCATCCGATGCTGTCTAGCTACACAATCCCTTGCCACCACCTTACAGTCTTTGATATCCTTCAGGTTGCATCAGGTTGCTTATTGATGCAATAAAATCAATCAGCTGTTCTGTTACTCAGTTGGAGGCTTCTGTAAATATTTATACACCAGTTATGCCTCAAGCTTAATGGTGCAATGTGAAAATAGTGCATGAGTTGTAACTTAGTGTCTCTTTACATCACAAATAGTCTGAGTTGTAACTTACACACTTCTGGTGAACCGGCCCCTGGACTCCAGCTGCTGTCCTAGAGATGCTTCTACTAACTCCTTCCCACTAATATCCTGTACATGGACTGTGCCAGAAACCCCTGCAGCCAAACTCAACCAGTACAACTCAAGTCTGCCATGCCTTGTCTCTACAGTCCTGCGTCAGGGTTGGTATTTGACGGCTCTCATCTTAAAGGTCAACTCACAGCCCTCCACCCATGAGACTGTCAGGTCAACCAGGATGACCTTCTTTGCCTCTTCAGACCAGATAACTACACATGGCCTCAGGCTTGTGTGGGCAATCCATAGAAATGGCAGTATTTACCTCCGGTCAGCCCTCATTTGCCCTCATGCTTGGGTAGTCTGCATTATTTCTATCTAGGTCTGTTTAAATAGTTACAGTATCTCTTTTTAAAAAAACTGAAAAAGAATAATAATATTATGTGGATTTTGATAGCATTTTAAATAGTTTCTGATAGCCACAAGTTTGGTTCCCATACTAAAAATTATGTGTGAGGGAAAGTCAGAAAATAATCAAAAATGACCCGAATTCGTTATAAAGGTTAAGATTTTGGGTTTCTCACCCCTTGACAAATCAGATTGCTAATTTTGGTCTGACATCAGTGAGTATTTATTCTGTCTCTTATTTTTCACATTGTTAGTGAATATCATGAGGACTATTCTAAGTGTCCCTAGAGGTGAGCACTGTCTTACAGGTGCTCCCTCTTTCTTCATTTGTACATTTTGTGTTGGGATTAGGAATATTAAGGCTATTTTCACTTCAATGCAGCATCCATTTTTTTCATGGCATCCTTTGGTTAGCATTACATTAGGCTATATGAACATGAAGCATGATAAGATGCAAAAGAGAACTTAATTCTGTACTGCCACACTGTCTGTCTGTGAAGCCGCTCTCTGTGAACACAGGTATCCAACACATGCACAGAAAGCCGCTTCAGACAGCGCACCAGTAGTTCATTGAACTCTCTTATGCACTTCAATGGACAAAAACACACACAATTATGTAAAAATGCCTGTTTTTGGTGAGTGACCTTGTAACCACAGTCTTACAATAGAGGGAAAATGTATTTAATAGAGACATCAGTAGTAGCATTGGTATCAATGATACTGGCCTACGCACACAGCGTAGTTCAAGGAACTAGCCATCAGGGTGGTTCCTAGAGAACCAATTTCTCCCTAGGGCCGTTTTCTTGGTTGCATTCGCACCGTCATGATCGAAGGGGCTTTCGCACCGGAGGAACCTTTTCATAGTTTCTAGATCTTTTGGCGGAAGTACCTGCTTTTTGTCGTATTTGCACCGCAGGAACTAGGAACGTATTTAGTTCTAGAAACTCCATTTGGGGAACTAAATTAGCTCCTACTTCAGAGTAGGGTTTAAAACAGTTCTACAGGAACTATCAGTGGCTTAAGTGTATGCTGATTGGCCAAACACATACGAAACACTGGCTACCCATCATATTTAAATAGCCAAAAGGGTCCAGAAACCATAGTTGACCTATATAACTTGGGATGTCCTGTCTTGGTCGCATTAGTTGTGACACAGTCGCTTGGCTCTTGAATCTTATCTATAAATATCATAAAATGTTTTTCCACTACTTTTAACATGTTTTTTTTTTGTTTGTTTTTTTTTTTTTACAGTTGTTGGATGAAAAACCCATTCCCAGTTGTAACCCAGTCCATGTCCAAGTCTAGCAACTTTAGTATTCTTTCAGTGTATTGCCAGCAATGCATCTGTGTCTAGTGAGACCAACACTTTACTACTGCAGACTTTTCCATCAATGAATATAGGAATATATAGCCTCTATATAAAGCTTGGAGTAACTTCTCCCTACCTTTGGAGTTGTTTCTTGGTTTTTTTCTTTCATTTGTTGCAGGCAGGTGATGATGTTGATGAGACCATACATTGAAAATGTTCATTTTACTTGATTTTACTTATTCACTTTACTTGATTAAAATGAGGTAAAACAACACACTTGTTATACATTTTGTCCTAATTTAATTTAATTGTTTTAATCCACTTAAATATAGGCTCCATTTGTGTTTGGACTACATGAATCATTTTTGTAGCATTAACTGAAAGTTTTCAGCAGGCTTTGCTTAAGGCTGGATCAGGAGAGTATTTGTTGAAATTAAGTGTTATTACATGTGTTTTGGAGTGAAATGAAAAAACAGTTAATGCTTAATGTTCAGTTATGTTGGACATTTAAAAGAGTTTCTGTTATGTTGAAGTTTTGTGGTTACCATTGTGCTGAAGAGTACAGCTTATGGTTAGGCTATGGGTACATATATTTTAATATTATGATTAAATTAAGATTATTAACTGCTTACCTTAATAAATATATATATATATATATATATATATATATATATATATATATATATATATATATATATATATATATATATATATATATACATATTTTTCAGCATATGATGATTCACTGTTAGTCCTGACTTTTCATTTCTAGGCACTTGTGCATTTGCATGGCTGAAGATGTTGTGTTTGTGAGTCTGAGAGCTGTTATAGCACTTCCCAAGGCATTTGAATTTATTGGATGACCTCTCCCTAAACTTTTCCTTTGTTTTCCTTTTCTGCTGTAATGAGGAGGTTTATTCCCATAGTCAAAACAACTGAAGAAATTTTGAAGCTTGTTATTCCCTTTTCCAAATCAAACTACTGAGTTCATTAACTTAACATTTTATGCATTGGGCAGATGTTTTAATCCAAAACAGCCTACATTGCATTACATAAATATTTTATTGTTGCTAGTGTTGTTAATGTCATGCTTTACTGTTAGAGCTGCATGTGCGAAGAAAGAAAGAAAGAAAGAAAGAAAGAAAGAAAGAAAGAAAGAAAGAAAGAAAGAGCATTGTGTGGTTGTAATTCGCTATTGTGTGTGGTCCTGTATGGATGATAAAGATCCAATGTGCTGTTTGAGTCAATAGTGAAGCACAGCGCTGGTTCATACCATCAGCCTAATAGATTACAGAGAAAGTGACTGTGTGCAATAACAAAGCTTCACCCCAGCAAACCTCTTGTCTTCCAGACCTCAAGGCTGGAGTGATCACTTAAGGAAACATTTTCCAGTAAACCCATCCAGCAATCACATAACATATGAATCCAAAACAGGCAATGCAAAGCTGTTCCAACAGCTTGGTAACCCACAACCTCAAAATGTCAAAGCAATTACCTCTTAAAAAATATGGGAAATATTCCTTGCACGACGCAGTCATATGGAGAATGGAAACTTAAAGGGTTTCAGGAGGTTATATATCACCGAAATGAATTACTGTAAACATGGGCAAAATAATTTTTTTAACATATCATATTTCCATTTCACACATCTTTTCCTGGTTCAGATCTTGTCAGAGCTCACTTATCCAGTGAATATGAGTCCACAAGGAATTTTTAAGGTTCATTTCTTCTGGTTATTAATAACAAGTTCTGCATCAACACTCCAAAATATATTATGATTACAATTAGCACGGCTTTCTTTGATCTCAGCAAGGGCTTTAACGTGACATGCCAAGTAGCTTGAAACTGAGAGATTCCAGGATCTATCGAATGTAAAGTGCATCACCTACTGTGATGATGATTCACATTTTTTTACTTTTGGCCATTACTCTGCGGTTTTGAAACTATGCAGAATGTGTGTGTGTTTTAGTGTTTTGACAGAAGTTCAGTTGTTTATGCTCACCAAAGCTGCATTTATTCAAAAATACAGTAAAAACTGTAATATTATGAAATATTATTACAATGAAAAATAACTGTTTTCTATTACAATATATTTTAAAATGTAATTTATTCATGATGTAAAGCTGTACATAAACAATGTAAAAGTCTGCCACTTCTGTAATTTAATGCTTCCTTGTTAAATAAAAGTGTTAATAAAAAATTAATTAATTAACAATAATAATAATAATAATAATAATAATAATAATAAGTACTCTATAGCTCTACTTCAAAACATGTCTCTGGCCAGTCTGTTATACAACATAAAACTGTATGGTCTTATCATACTGCTTTTTATTTTATTTATTTATTCATTCATTCATTCAATTGTCTTGACAATCAAATAATTAGTTAATGATAAGAAATCCACATGTACTATTACACTGGAAGTCATTTGGGGCTTTCCATGCATGCAGCCATTTTTAGCTATTCACATTATACATAAACACTGCAGGAATAGTAAAATAAAAATAATATTTGGACCACACAGCTAACACAAACTGACACAAAGCTTTAACACAATGAAAGCTACTGACAGTAAAGCTCTTTTTGTTTGTCCAGTTTCAACGGGCTATTGCTTCTGTGCTTAACAAGATTAAGAAATGCTGGACAGATTCATGAAATATTAAGGACAGAAAGAAAAAGAGGTCCTAAGTGCAGAAAAGGAAAGGTCCCATCTCACCACTGGCAATTATATTTGCCAGAAAAGCCACTATGGGTCAATAACATCCACTGAGAGGAAGAGCTAATTAGCCAGTAATTAAACCCCTCAAGAGGGCAAAGAGAGACCCAGTCACCCAAAGTCTCCAGACCCATTTCACGTGCAGCTGAGTAATAAACAACCCTTGGCTCTATTGACCTGCAGGCGCTTTGTCCAAATTCACTTTGCTCATAGGTCACTACAGTGGAGTGGGACTCAATGAAGATTAATTTGCTACATTATGATATTGAAGGTTTTGTAATTATTATTGCATTTCATGTCATGCTTTTGCATGTTTAACCTAAGTTAGTAGCCAAGGACGTTTTTGTCTAGCAGATGTATTTAGGCTGTACTGTAAAAACAGTTAGGTCAGGACTTTGCAACACTGTTAATAATTCATCGTTATTATGCATAGTTCCACAGACAACCTCTTTATATCTCACATTTCAGTTGCTTGTTATAAAGTCAGAATAGTGAGATAAAATTCACAATTACCTTTTTTATTTTATTTAGTGGCAGAAACGGGTTTCCTGTAACGAGGCTGATGAGACGTGAGACGTGCGGATCCAAGTGCAAGCTTTATTAAGAAACAAGGTCAAAAATACAGGCAGGGTAGAACAACTGGCAAACAGGTATATAGAGGGCTAGACAAGAGAGATAATCTGAAACGTGAGCAATAATCCAGGCAAGGCGCGAACAATATCCAAAGGGCAAGGCAGAGAGATAGTCCAGGTACACAGAAATAATTCAGGCAGGGCATAAACAGAGTCTGAATGGTGAGACAGGGGTAAATCCAGGGAACACAGACTACAAAACAAGAAACAGGTTCCGTATCGCAGCTAACACTAGGAGAGTGATAAACGCAGGACAATACTAGAACTGAACAGAAATATGGAATGTCTCGGTAAGGCACCTAGTGCTTGAAGAGTGCTAAACGCAGATCAATACATGGCGAAGTGACTGAGGAAGTCCATTGCTTATGTAGTGTGTGTGATTGTGTAATAAGTCTCAGGTGTGTGTGTGTGTGTGTGTCGTCAGTGCAATGGATGATGGGAAATGTAGTCCGTGGGTGACGTGCAACAGTAGTGTAGTGCAAGGATTCAGTGTAATGGAATAGCGACCTCCGGTGGCCAGCGGACTGAAGTCCATGAACCAGAACCCCCAGACGCTCCTATAGCAATATAATCCAGGAGGATGGTGGAGTGGAGGTGGAACAGGGGGAGGGATGGAGGGCCAGGTCCACGTGGAAATGGGAAGACCGGGGACTGAGGCAAAGCCGGCAGAGCAGGACACAGGAAGCCAGGGCGGAGCAGAGAACCAAGGCGGAGCAGGGAACCGGGGTGGAGCCGACAGAGCAGGAAACCAGGGCGGAGCCAGAAACCAGTACGGAGCCGGATACCAGGACAGAACAGGAGCCCACCAGGGTGGAGCAGACGGAGCAGGATCCCACCAGGACAGAGCAGACGGTACAGGAGCCCACCAGGGCGGAGCAGACGGAGCAGGAGCCCACCAGGGCGGAGCAGACGGTACAGGAGCCCACCAGGGCAGAGCAGACGGTACAGGACCCCACCAGGGCGTCGCAAACGGAGCAGGAGCCCACCAGTGCAGAGCAGACAGGGCAGACAACCTCCACGGTGGAGCAGACAGAGCAGGAGCCCACCAGTGCGGAGCAGACAGGGCAGGAGACCTCCACGGCGGAGCAGACTGAGCAGGAGCCCACTAGTGCGGAGCAGACAGGGCAGGAGAGCACCACGGCGGATCAGGAGAACACCACGAAGGATCAGGAGAGCACCACGACGGATCAGGAGAACACCACGACGGATCAGGCCGATCAGGAACCCACAGCAGAGATAGGAGTCTAGGAAAAACAGAAACACGAGAGACAGAGAGAGCATATACAGTCTCAAGGACCGAGGCAGGGAACACAAAAAGTCCATAAATATTTTCCCTTGTGACAACTGCGCAGACAGACAGTTCAAAATTTGGCTCATTGACAGTGACTGGACAGACAACCAGTTCAAAATTCAACTCGTTGACTGTAACTTGACGGGAAGACAGTTCAAAGCCTGACTCATTCGTAGAAACAGGACAGACAGATAATTTAAAATCCAGAGCATTAGTGACAACTGAACAGCCAAACTCAGATTCATAGGTTGAAACTGGACAGACAGATAGCTCAGGATCAAACTCATTGACTGGAAGGGGACAGACAGACTGTTCATTAATGGTCTCTTTGGCAGTGACAGGGTTAACAGGACAAATATGGGGTGCAATTACAGGTTTTGAGCTCAAAACAGACAGTTCAGGTTTAGATTCCTTGCCAGAGACAGGCAAGACAGATAATTTGAAATCAGACACAATGGAAGAGATGACACGACAGACAGTTCACAATCAGCCACCATGGCTGTTGGAATCACAGAAATAATCCAGGCAGGGCATAAACAAAGTCCGAAAGGTGAGATGGGTAAATCGAGGGAACACAGACTACAAAACAAGAAACCGGTTCTGTATCGCAGCTAACACTAGGGGAGTGATAAACGCAGGACAATACTAGAACTGAACAGAAACATGGATTGGCTCGGTAAGGCAGCTAGCGCTTGAAGAGTGCTAAACGCAGATCAATACACGGCGAAGTGACTGAGGAAGTCCATGGCTTAAGTAGTGTGTGTGATTGTGTAATGAGTCTCAGGTGTGTGTGTGTGTGTGTGTGTGTGTGTGTGTGTGTGTGTGCGTCGTCAGTGCAATGGATGATGGGATTTGTAGTCCGTGGGTGACGTGCAACAGTAGTGTAGTGCAAGAGTCAGTGTTATGGAATAGCGACCTCCGGTGGCCAGCGGACGGAAGTCCATGAACCAGATTCATGACACTTCCATAATGCTCAATAAAAACACAATATGCAAACATTTTTAATATTTTAATATTCAGAATTATAAAGTCTTGACTTTTTTCTCAGAATTGCATAATATAAACAGTTGTGCAGTTGTTATAAACTCGCAATTCTATTGTGAGATAAAAAGTTACAATTGCCTTGTTATTTTTATCCATTAGTGGAAATGGGCTTCCAGACAGTATCATATTTGAAACATCAGATTTTTATGGCTCACAAAGTATGGTACATTACACTGAGAATATGGAGCAAAACTGAGCAAAAACATGCAGTTTGGTGCAGAATGCAGATATTATGTATATGGCCAAAAAGTAGGCTAATACTAATATAGTTAGTATAATTATAACTGTATAACAGACTACTTACATAAAATGCATACAGTATAAATATAATTTGTCACTCTATATCTCCTAAAAATATGTCTGAGATGGTATTTAAATGCTTAGTTTCATGATCCAAGCTCTGTACTTTTGTGTGTGGGCACTTGCTAAAAAAAAAAGTATAAACTATCAATCAGATGACAAATATCATGTATTCGTCAGTCATGCTGTCTTAGAAATTTGCATATCAAATATGATATAGGCTTTATAAGGTTAAAAGTGTCCAGTTCATTCAAACAGCTAAGTAGAATATAGGCACCGTAACATTAACGATGGAAAGTTGTTTAAAGAATTCACCTTCATCAAGCATTTTGACTGATCATTATTGATTTCAATTATTCAGCTCATATTCAATCAGCCTGCAAAGCCTAATGATGGCCTATTAACACAATAAAATTAATAGGATGTTTCAGCATGTAACAATTTAATCCTTTTGTCGTCTTCATCACTCAATCTACATAAAATGCAATTTTTCTCTTTTAATCTTACACCTGTAGTCTTCCATTATAATCTGACATTCAATGCCAATTCATATTAAACAACTCTCAGGGAGCATTGTGTTTCTCGAAGAGCATCAAATAGCTTTATTTCGATTAGTTCATTAGATATTCATCCACTTTTTTATTTTGGAGCAAAATATATGAGGCATTTCAGCCAGTTTCATCATTGGGTAGCTGCAATGTTGTAATTTTTACAACCCTTGTTTAAAGACGGAGAGGGTCGTTGTGCCTTAAAAGCAAGTGATGTATGACTGTTTTATCACAGTTAACTCGCTCCAGTGCCTTCACGAATTGAACTATACCCCGGGGAAACAGTCACGCTAATTCCTCAGCCTCTTATTATTATTATCACCACGGTTGCCATATTTTTTTGGCAGTGGCTGTTTGCACTGTGTAAATAGTGATAGAGGCTATTTGCACTGTGTAAATCGCAATTACCCAGATAGCACACGTACATCTGCAAGATGTCTGTTTATGATCTCTTGATCTGGAAAGCATCTGCTGTCTACAAACGTCTGACAGACATCTTTCAGATGTCAGTTTTACATACATTCTAAATCATAAACATCTTAAAGACATCTAATAGACGTCTATTTGACGTCTAAAAGGAAACGTCCTATAGACGTATTGAAGATGAGCAAACAATCTAAAAAATACGTCTTGCAGATGTAAATGCAGACATCAAATAGACGTCTCCGAGATGTACGTGTGCTACCAGGGTAGATGCTATTTACACTAAGTGCAAATAGCATATTTTCTTAACGATAGATACTATTTACCCTAAGTGCAAATAGCGATGGATGCTATTTACACTAAGTGAAAATAGCAGACACTCCATATTTATTTATTTATTTATTTATTTTATTGTTTAGCGGGTGCTAGATGCTAGTAGTGTTCATTCCAAACTCCAAACCTCATTATCCATCCTGTTTTCCTCTCCCCCTCCACACCGGATATGGCCTGACTTGGCGGAGACTAAACAGATGGCCATGCACCATCCAAGATGACAGCCCATCAGAGCAGATGGCAATATAAAGGGCACCAACCTCAAGATCCACACTTGAGCACTGCTGTCATCGGAGCGAGATTTTACACACGATACACTGTAGCATCTCTGTACTGCAAATTATTGTGCTTTTGTTAACAGAGAGCTGTCCATTCGTAATGTGTCACAAGCAGAGTCCCACCCAGCAGAAGACGTCAGTAGTGAAATGGCCGAGGTTAAAGGTTCCTTCCTGTTAGGTAGTATCTAAAAAACAGTCCAACACAATATTTTGATAAGAGAAATTAAAATGAACTGGAATGTTTCTTAATAAAGTGGCAGTATTTTAAGTTAGTGAATCACCTTAGAACATGTAAAATGATAACTTCCACTCAGACAAACCATAATGATCGATCATAAGTAATGGCTGCCATAAGTAATATTATATTTTAAAATATATGCAAATAGAAAATAGTTATTTTAAACTCCAAGAATTTTTCATAATATTACTGTATTGCTGAATTATTTATATATACAGGTGCATCTCAATAAATTAGAATGTCGTGGAAAAGTTCATTTATTTCAGTAATTCAACTCAAATTGTGAAACTCGTGTATTAAATAAATTCAATGCACACAGACTGAAGTAGTTTAAGTCTTTGGTTCTTTTAATTGTGATGACTTTGGCTCACATTTAACAAAAACCCACCAATTCACTATCTCAACAAATTAGAATACTTCATAAAGACCAATAAAAAAAACATTTTTAGTGAATTGTTGGCCTTCTGGAAAGTATGTTCATTTACTGTATATGTACTCAGTACTTGGTAGGGGCTCCTTTTGCTTTAATTATTGCCTCAATTTGGCGTGGCAAGGAGGTGATCAGTTTGTGGCACTGCTGAGGTGGTATGGAAGCCCAGGTTTCTTTGACAGTGGCCTTCAGCTCATCTGCATTTTTTGGTCTCTTGTTTCTCATTTTCCTCTTGACAATACACCATAGATTCTCTATGGGGTTCAGTTCTGGTGAGTTTGCTGGCCAGTCAAGCACACCAACACCATGGTCATTTAACCAACTTTTGGTGCTTTTGGCAGTGTGGGCAGGTGCCAAATCCTGCTGGAAAATGAAATCAGCATCTTTAAAAAGCTGGTCAGCAGAAGGAAGCATGAAGTGCTCCAAAATTTCTTGGTAAACGGGTGCAGTGACTTTGGTTTTCAAAAAACACAATGGACCAACACCAGCAGATGACATTGCACCCCAGATCATCACAGACTGTGGAAACTTAACACTGGACTTCAAGCTTCTCCACCCTTCCTCCAGACTCTAGGACCTTGGTTTCCAAATGAAATATAAAACTTGCTCTTATCTGAAAAGAGGACTTTGGACCACTGGGCAACAGTCCAGTTCTTCTTCTCCTTAGCCCAGGTAAGATGCACAAGAGGAATACGACAACTGTAGCCAAATTCCTTGACACGTCTGTGTGTGGTGGCTCTTGATGCCTTGACCCCAGGCTCAGTCCATTCCTTGTGAAGTTCACCCAAATTCTTGAATCGATTTTGCTTGACAATCTTCATAAGGCTGCGGTTCTTTCGGTTTGTTGTGCATCTTTTTCTTCCACACTTTTTCCTTCCACTCAACTTTCTGTTAACATGCTTGGATACAGCACTCTGTGAACAGCCAGCTTCTTTGGCAATGAATGTTTGTGGCTTACCCTCCTTGGGAAGGGTGTCAATGATTGTCTTCTGGACAACTGTCAGATCAGCAGTCTTCCCCATGATTGTGTAGCCTAGTGAACCAAACTGAGAGACCATTTTGAAGGCTCAGGTAACCTTTGCAGGTGTTTTGAGTTGATTAGCTGATTGGCATGTCACCATATTCTAATTTGTTGAGATAGTGAATTGGTGGGTTTTTGTTAAATGTGAGCCAAAATCATCACAATTAAAAGAACCAAAGAGTTAAACTACTTCAGTCTGTGTGCATTGAATTTATTTAATACACGAGTTTCCATGACACGAATGAACTTTTCCATGACATTCTAATTTATTGAGATGCACCCTTATATATATATATATATATATATATATATATATATATATATATATATGATTTAAAATTAATATTTTGTCTTATTGTCTCAATGGACAAAAATGTAATCTCACCCTTGATCTACCTGATCTCATGATCTCATGACGAAAATGTACCTGTGGGAACTTTTTCGCAAGACACGAAATACGTACCAATTCTGCAGTTTCCAACAGAAATGAACACTAGAGGAGGTAAAACAGCGAGCACTTGTAATCGTTTTCGTACACATTTATGATTACAGCTCCATATGTTTCGTTTTCCGGATGACACAAGCTTACTCGGTTGCTCAGCAGCATGGACCTGGATTTAGGATGCGGAATCCTTGGGTATGAATCCCGTCAAAAACATGACTCACCATGAAAGAGCTGAAAGACGAGAGATCGAAAAACAAGCTAAAACCGCATGCTTGCGATTGCGTTTTTACGTCACATTCACTTTTGTTCACACTATCGGGTAGGTTTAGGTGTAGTGCAGATGCAGGGACAGTTCTAGGATTTCATCTTTAGGGGGGCTTAGCCCTCAGAGAGACCATTAGATACAATGATACAAATTACCTAAATAAACAGTGTTTTATTGTGCTTATGAAAATTGTATTACTGTATTAATTAAATCGACACAATTACCTATTAAAGTTACAGAAGTTACTTAGTTAAGAGCAGTGAGTGATTCTCATGTTTTTCTTTTGTTGTTGAATTAACATTATTAGCCTAACATAAGAAATGCATGGATCCGTTATACTGACACACATTTTCTTAACTGTTTATTAAAACAATAAGCCCCTAGAAGCCATAGTTTACAGTGAATTTATATCAGCTAAGGGGCGTTGTTAGGGACGACACACGACATTACAAATTCACTGTAAACCACGGCTTCACGGGGCTTATTGCTTTTATAAAACCATTATTCCATATATGTAGCAAGGTTTCACAAAATAAAACAAAGCAAATAAAATGTAATGATATTAATAACAACATTATTCTTCCACCAAACAATGTAGTTCCTCAGAAACGGTTGTGGTTGCAACAAAGTGGTTGCCGAGCAACACACAGACGTGAACAAAGGTGTATGTTCGTAGAGTAATTTACAACAGCTTTGAATGCGGCTCAACCAGTCAGAATCAAGGACCAGGACTATCCGTTTTATAAGTTTATTTAAGACGTAACCGACTGTGTTTACTTGGATACTCATCAAGACAGCCATTGCGACATAATATTGTGTGTATTTGCTTATTTGTTTGAGAATATGCGAAAATGAATTACCTGATCTCATGAAAGTGCATTTCAATGGCACAATTTTCTGTTTCTATATGGTGTGCTATTTATACGCAGAAACTGACTTTGGCGTGCATATGAGATCCAATGGTTAGGTTTAGAGGTGTGGGGAAAATAAGCATGCCAAAGTCAGTTTCTGCGTATAAATAGCACACCAAATAGAAACAGAAAATCGTGCCATTGAAAAGCATTTTCATGAGAACAGGCTAAGATTCATTCCTGGCTTGCTGTCTGTGAAGTACCTCTCAGTGTGTGCATGCTTCATTCAAATGTATGCGTGCACACGATCTATCACAGCGCGTGAGTACCACATTGAGATTGAGAAACGAGCGAGAATGATAAACTTTCTTGAGGAAGCAGCACTGGCCTGATCTTTCAGATAGCTGATTATAGTTTTAGGGGGGCTAAGACGATAAATAGGGGGTCTGAAGCCCACCTAAAAAGAGTCTAGAACCGCCCCTGTGCAGATGGTATGTTATTTTAAAACGTCATGGAGCATTAGATTTATAGCGCCACTCAATGGACATTTCAAGTCAGAACTGCGGTGACACCTACAAAACCAACGTCACATAAAACATACCATATGTACGTTCATCTGTTCAGGGGAAAAAAAACGAACACTCTTTTAGCACCACCCAGTGGACATTTCACATCAAATATATCACGAAATGCACATGGCGGTACGTATTTCGCATCTTGCAAACAAGTTCCCAGAGGTACGTTTTCGTCATGAGATCAGATTTCCCTTGATGATACAAAAATGGTTAAATTGTTAAATTATTTTATTCAATATGAACATTATATGAAATTCTGTCACATTCTTTCCAATCCTGTATGACTTTGATATTTTGAGTAATGTCTCTGTTTTTTTTTTTTTTTTTCATACAATAGACATCTGTTTGATTGCCAACATTCTTCAAAATATCCTATTTTGAGTTTCACAGAAGAAAGAAAGTCAGGTTTGAACAACATGAGAGTGAGTGAATGATTTTTGATTTTTGTGTGAACTATCACTTTAACTTTCCTATAACATTCATATAAAATCAGCACTCAAAATGTGTTACGCAAATACTATCTGAAAAACATGTTGATGTTAAGAAAGTGTTGCTAATGAGATAATCATATTTCTTTCTTTACAGACACATCTATGCATTAGATTACTTTATTTCAGTTTGCATACGTTATCTGCCAGCCAAGACTGTATTTGTGTTTCCTTTCACTGTGTCTCCATGGAAATAATTGCAACAGAAATGCGACATATGCCAGCTGTCATTTGAAAAGGAGGTCAAAATAGATAAATACGGTTCTTTGAAGTTAGTGCTCATTAGATCAAGATGTTCCAAGACTGATGGAGACAGAGAGGAAAAAAAGCTGTTATTTCTGAAAAGTGACCAATAAATATGCTGTTTGAAGTCATTTGCCCTCTCTTATTTTATACTAATGCGCACAACGATTGCGCAAGAAGCTGGAAATATGGAGAAAGAGTTCCTGCAAAACTCTCAAGGAATTACTGTCACTTTTAAAACTCTTTTCCGCCGTCAGGCTGAGGGTGTGTCGAGCTAATTCAGTAGCAGCATGACTTTATGTCTGATGTCAGGTGGCATCATTGTCATTTCGACTGAACCCCTGTACGGCCATTAGAATGACACTTTCTCACCGTTCCCCACACAATGCAAGTCCCACAAATGGGATGTATTAAGAAGATAATGAACATCCCTCTCCCCGAACACATATTTTGCTGATGCAAGCCAACTTGCCCTGTCTCTGCGGGCTTGCTTAGCCCGATCCAACCAAGACTCTGGCTTGTGGAGTGACATTCCTAAATGCCAGCATGGTGCCATGGGAGCATCAGGGGGAAATAATGATGGAGTACCCATGCCCGCAGGTCGGAGCAAGCTTGCCGCTGGAGTCGCTCCCTGGCTGCGCCAGATGGAGGACATCAGATCCTGGACTATTATGTGCATCACTCTGTCTCCTTGCTTTTTTTATTTATTTATTTATTTTATTTTTTTTCTTGTGCTTTTTCTCTTTCTCTTGTCTGCTCATTTCCCAGCGGAGCTGCACAGTCATTAGCAGGCGCTCAGCTGCCAAACACTTTTGAGCATGTGGCGCCTCCAACTTTGCAGTTTCTACAGGAAATGGCACTAGCTATGACAACATCCTAATGTAGGAATGTGTGGTGCTGGGATGCGGCATCCTGCATTGTGATGATTGCACAAACATATTGTGTTATGTGGCTTTTGTTGTCCTTATCTTATTGTGCATGATTCACTGGCACAGGTTATTCCGGGTTATAAAATGGTTGTCTTAATTATATTTTATCAAAATGCTTTTGAAATGACTTTCTTTTTGATAAAGAGCAAGGTGGTCTGTAATACTTGGAGACATTAGTATTCCTATTTATTACAATGGCAGTTGCTTGGCTGGCACATAACCCCCATTACTATACAATTCTGCCAGTTTTGTTCATAGAAACCACAGAATGTTTTCAGCCAATCATCTGAGTCTTAAATGTCATTTGACTAATCACTCTTGAGTATCAGGAGAATGTCCATGACAACACTGCTATGTATATATGCTATATATATTTTATTGAGCAAGGCTGCATTAAACTGATCAACGGTGAAAATAAAGTTATATAATGTTGTAATAACGTTGAAATATAATGTTACAAAAGATTTTGGGAACACTTTATTTTAAGGTGTCCTTGTTACACGTTAGATGTACTTACTATTATAATAACAATAAATTATGCATAATTACATTTATGTAACCCTAAGCCAAACCTTAATCCTACATGTAGTTAATTAATATTAATCAGTACTTAAATGTATAATTACACTGTAACAAAGACACCTTAAAATAAATTGTAACCAAGATTTCTATTTCAAATAAATGCTGTTGTTTCTATTCATCACGAAGTCCTGAAAAAAATGTATCACAGTTTCCACAAAAAAAAAAAATAAAATATTAAGCAATTTGTTTTCAACATTGATACTAATAAGAATTTTTGTTGCTGTTGTTGTTTTCAGCAGCAAATCAGCATATTAGAATGATTTTTTAAGGATCATGTGACACTGAAGACTGGAGTAATGATGCTGAAAATTCAGCCTTGCATCACAGGAATAAATTACATTTTAAAATATATAAGAAAACAGTTTAAATTTTAATTTTTCACAATATTACTGTTTTTATTGTATTTTTGATCAAATACATTATTGAGAACATGACTCTTCGTGAGTGAAAGAGACCTCTTTCAAAAAAATTCTTACCAACTCCCAACTTTTTGATGGTAGTGTATAAATCTAATTCAGTCATGAAACTGTAGATGGCACAGACTGATTCTTTAGGTCCTGTGCATGCAATCTGCTACCAATCACATATAGCAATCACAAAATGTACTACATGCACAATCTGATTGGCCTCTGCTGATTCTACAGCCAGTGATATTGCTTCATAAACATTTCTTCACTGTAATTCCAGCAGCATGCGGGGCTCCTCCAAAACCTCCCACCTCCCCAGCACCACCTGTCTAGATCTGCTATGGGATGTATGCCTATTTATGCAGCAGCAGTGTATGCTTACATGCTCACAGCAGTGTGTCTGTATTTTTTGGCAGTAGCAAAATCCATAAATGCATAGCAAATCTAGTCCACCAAAACCAAATACATTATCAGCAACTGCGTTTCCATTACCCTTCGGACTGCGCAAATTGAAATAGCGAATTTAAAATACACCCAATGGAAATGCATAAATTTTTCCAAAACTCCCATATATTGCAAAAAACGTTTTTATGCTCACATGAGGTGTTTTTTTCAGGCAATTCGAAAACACACATTCAATACGTAATCTTGGCACATTTTTATTACCATTGGTACAGGCACGTATTGCTGCATTTTTATTACGCTGCTTGAGGTACGTATTGTGGCTGTTCAGAATTCAAATATCCATCCGGTGAGTGTCGCTAAAGGTTAATGCTCTATCGTGTTGTAGTTTACTTGTTACATCGTTAGAAGAATGGCATCTACGCTAATATTAGTCTGTTTCATTCTTATTCCGAGGTCACCGTAGCCACCCAGATCCAGACTGTATCCAGATCAGATGGTGGATCAGCACCTAGAGATGACATCTACAGCCCTGAATGTCAGCGGAGACCAGGACAACTTGATGAGCCCCAGAGACAGATCCCCTCCGAAGACCTCGTCACCTAGACGGCCACTGGGACAAGACGACGGGAACCAGATGAGTCCTCTGCACAATCTGACTCTGCTGCAGCCTAGATTTAAAATGCTGATTTTGTCTGGCCAGAGGAGAACGACACACTATTTTGACACAATATTTCCCTGTTTAAAGACTGTAAAGCTGCTTTGACACAATTTGCATTGTAAAAAGCGCTATACAAATAATGGTGACTTGACTTGACTTGACTTGGAAATATCCCCTACACCAAACCCAACCCTAAACCTACCCGATAGTGTTAACAAATGCAAAAATAATATAAAAACACATTTGTTGATGCAGCCGTGTTATTTTAACTTCCTTTTGCGGATTTGAGCTGTTTTGTCAAACCGTAGTTTCACGGGATTCATACCAGAGCTCTTCTTCACTTAAGTGCAATGCCGTATTGTGTGAGCTACCGAGCAAACCTACTGAATTAGAAAACTCATGCATATGACAATGTTCAAAAGTGTCAGTTTTCAAATCGCGCAGCATGTTAAAAATTGTTTTGAAGTCATAACATAATATTCTGCAAGTAATTGTGTGAAATTAGGCTTTATTAATGAAAACTCTGTACCTGTAAATTATACTTTGTGTGAAAAGGAATAAAAGTTTTACTGCCTCTAGTGTTCATTTCAACTGGAAACTGCAGGTTTTCGTAAATATAGGTACGTAATTACGGTGTTGCAGAAATGTATGTAGAGGCACGTATTTCCAATGAGCCAGGTTGTGGTTAATGGTAACAGCATCATTTCGCAATAGTTTTTTTATCGACATTTATAAAATATCGCTAAAGTTTTGCACAAATCTATAATTGAAACACAGCTAGTGTTAGCAAGTTGACATGCTAAAATGATTCAAATTGTTTTCTTGGTCATTTTGATGTTTTTTCCTGTTTTTTTTTTTTTGTTTTTTTTTAACTTTGATATTGTCATACCCATTTCTATGATTTTATTGATATATCACATGAGCTGGGACTTTTTATATCATTGAATATCCTGTTTCACTATGTAATACATCAGACTACAGAAGTATAATTGGTTGTGAATGGTATTTCAAATTGATTTTAGAGCTAGGGTTTGGTAGCAAGATTTTTGGCGAACTCCTGTCTGTTTACCCGTGCCAGAGTGCAGCACACAGTGCGATATGATCTGGGCACATAATGGGGGTGGCACTGGCCCTGAGGGCAGACATCACTGAGCCAGCCAGCAACAGCTTCCCCACCAAGACACTTAGACCTCAGGGCCAAGAAATCTGGCCCCAATCTGACTAGCACCATTAAACTCATCTGAGACACAGAGACTGTGTGTGACCCCTAAAGCACAATCAGCCAAAGTGCACAAGATGAGAATATAGTAGCTGTTAGCGCAGTTTGATACAGACATGTACATGCATGAACAGGTAGTAGATGTTTCTGACTATTATTTCACATGTCAGTGTCAACAGGGTTAATATAAAGCAATAAATGCATTGAAGACATATATGTATATATATATATATATATATATATATATATATATATATATATATATATATATATATGTATATATATATATATATATATATATATATATATATATATATATATATATAAAATTCATTTTTAGAATTATAAACTATGTAGCATTTGTAGATTTGCTACAACTATAATTTTAATTATAATAATAATGAAAATAATAATTTTTAGCTTACAATTTTTTTTACAACATATCACATAACACATCATAAGAATCATATCCAGATAAAAATACCATTTTAAAAATAAACTAATAATAATAATAATTATTATTATTATTATTATTATTATTATTATTATTATTATTATTAATTTGTTTGTTTGTTTGTTTGTGTAGAAATGCACTTCGCATAACTCTCTTCAAAAACTCTCTTCTGAAGCATTATTCATGTCCGTAGCGTGTGATGTGTCACACACTGAATTTAAACATGTGCTTAATGGTTTGTTTAAATGTTTAACCCCAGTGTGAGCAAGAGTAATTGTTATTCTTGCAAACACCACTAATGATGAGTTATATTATAACTGTTAACTATGTTCTCTTTTTTTTATCTTTGGTGGAATTAATTCAGTTCAGTCTGTCCCCTCTGACCCTGAGCTGATAAACATCATTACACAGTTCCAAGTAAGCAAATGAAGTGCTCTGATTTTGAGGTTCTTGTAAATCAGTTTGTTTTGCTGGCTGTTTGTGAGTCTTGTCAGACCATCAGATCTCTGGAGACAGTCCTCTAAAGAATCTCCAAGTTCATTACAAAAGCGCTCATATGCACAAATCTAATTGCAAAAGTAATAGGTCACAGACTGTTTCATAATACAGTCCAGCTGTCTTTTATTGCTCCCATGTCAGAGCTACAGCGAGAATGGCATTGTTACTTTTCATCCCGGACCATGCAGTTAGGGATGGATTTCCAACAAGAAGTCTGGTTGTTTCCAGAGGTCATGGTGGGAGCTTTAACTTCATCAAACTGGCATCGCTCTTGTTAAAGTGAATGCCAAGTGGGAACTTGTAAAACAACAGGTACAACAGCAGAACTTGTGGTTATGAGGTATGAAGAGTGCCATTTAAGAAATAACTATTTCAATCTGTTGATTCAAATAGAACAATGTAAAGAATAGAATAGAATAGAATAGAAATTAACTAATAAATGAACTGATTATAAAAGGTATTTCATTCAAGCTTTAAATATAATAAAACTGCAACATTTGCATGATTATTTATATTTTTATTTTGAAATAATAAATTGATTACTATCTTTTTAACAACAAAAAGCAGAACTTGTGATTACAAAGAGTGCACTTAACAAAGAGTGCACTTAAAAATGAATAATTGTATAGACATTGCACATTGCATTGCATAAACAAAATAATATAATATAATATAATATAATATAATATAATATAATATAATATAATATAATATAATATAATATAATATAATATATATTTGTTAAACAACATTTGTTCAATATATACATTTTTATTTTTGAATAATAAACTGATAATTGTTTTCTAAACAGCAGAACTTGTGATTATGGGGTACTAAGAGTGCCACTTATAATATAATATAATATAATATAATATAATATAATATAATAATTTAAATATAATAATAATAATGCAACATTTATGTGATAGTTTTTATTTTTATTTTTGAATTAAACATTTCTTTATTTTTTTTATTAATTAATTTATTTATTTATTTATTTTTATTATTTACTTACTTACTTACTTATTTTGGAAGTGACATTCTTAGTTTTCTAAATGTGATGGCCAATAATTATGACAGGACCCAAAGGGAACAATGCACTGTGGGTTTTGCTCTTGTTCATCCAGTTGTTGTTTTTTTTGTTTTGTTTTTTTGTTTTTTGTTTTTGTTTTGTTTTGTTTTGTTGTTGTTTTTTTGTTGTTGTTTTTGTTTTTGTTTTTTGTTTTGTTTTGTTTTTGTTTTGTTTTTTTCATTAGTTGGCCAGGTATTGTTTTTGGTTGCTCTTTTTCCACAACTTTAGCCACTGTAAATTTAGAAAAAAAAAAAAATGCAACAATTTAAACAAGAAAATCCACCATCAAACACTAAACCATTATCACCAGGCATAATTACTCACATTCACACTCTGCTTATGGAAATCAATGTTTATTATACAGAGCAGTGATCCCTAACCATGTGTGCATTGATTCTGTGTTTGAAATCACCCAACATAATGGAGTTAATACAAACCATTTATCATCACCCGCTATAATTCTGTTTCAAGATGTTTGTGTTTTGGAGTTTTATGTTAGGGAACAACGTTTAATGTTAGTTACAACAATCCATAACAGGTAAATTGCCTTTCATTGTTTTTTCATTGACAGTACATAACTCCTCTTGAAAACACTAAATGGGCTATATGTAGAATTTAGAAAGCCTCGTTATTTTAGACACTAGTGGCTGTTAAGTGAACTGCAGCCACCAATTAATGTGCTTGCACTTGTATACACATAAAGAGTCATGATGTGCACATATAGAGAGTCCCGATATACTCACGACAAATTGTTCGTTCTTTGCTTAGTAGTAAAAAGAAATTGGAAATACCTTTGCAGCGACACTGTTGAAGGTGCAGTATGTAATATTGACATCTAGTTGTTAAAATAATTACTGCAGTCCAAATTCAAAATATTGAAAAGGGTTGTTTCTCCTGCCCCCTCCTCCTCAAACTTGATGCTCACGCGGGTTGCCAGATTACTAACACGCAACAGGAAAGAGCACATTTGACAATGGAAACCGACAAGCATTGCACTGTGAGTTGATGAATTGATTTATCCACGTTGTAATATGCCACTGATCAGATGGATGCTGAGGCTTTTTGGGTCAGGTAGAATCTACAATCTCTGACCCAGTTTGTTCGCAGGCTTCCATGGCTGCAATATCCTGTGTTCTCCACCAACTGGCAACCCAGGGTGTCAAAATACCATTGGCTAAATTGGCAGTGGGCGGAATCAAACAGATCAAAACAAAAACAGACATTCTGACACGGAACGCACATTTCAAAGTGAAATAACTGGCTGTAGCATTGTTTTGTGAAGAAACAAGTATATGAACTAGCATGTTTTCTAAGTATCTGCAAACATATTATAGTATTTTAATGCTTTAGTTCAGACAAAAACAAAAACATACATACATACAGCAACTTTAACAAAAATCCAGACACTGTCCATGCTGATGAGAGCAACCTTTAGATTAATATGTAAATATGTACTAGGCACTTAGGTCTAAATAATAAAATAAACACACAACAAACGTGACCGCAGAGAAAACAGCAGTTAAGAATGCATTTTTAAATTATGTGAGTATGTTCTGCAATTCACTGGTATCATGTCCACAGATGTAACAGCATTACACTGAAAATTACACTGTTATGATTATAAAGTATATTTGAGACTTTGTACAACAGTTCTTTCTGGTCTGTGAATCTGATTGGCTGAGAGGAGTGTGATATTCTTGTGATAACAGAACTCCAACCGCTTCACCGTTTGTATCACTCCGCTTGGGGTATTTCTCACAGTGAGTGTCATGGCGGACGCCCAAATCCACTATAATTTTATTAATAATATAATTTTTGTGTCACGGAATATAGTTTTTAGAGTTTTTTAAGCGAGAATGTGTTTAGACTTCAAATATGCAGTTTGTTAAATTAAACATCTATTTGAAAATTTGCTTCGATGTTTTCTGAGATGTGAGCTCCAGGGCGTCAGCGGCCATTCAGCAATCATGAACCTGCATTAGTATTTTGTATTGAGAAGTGGTGTGTGTGTTCCAGACTGTTTTATGAGTGAGTCAGTAGTAAAGACGTTTATATTAAAAGATACTGAAACAGGGTTGTAAACAAGGAAGTTATGTTTTACTTTCAACAGCGCCTTGAAAGACGCAGCCAACAAATGCACTGAGCAGCACTATCAATGGAAATCACCCTTAACAGATGAAAGGATAGTATGACGAAGAGCCTATCACTTTCCTCAGTGAACATTCAAACTAATGTTTTATTGTGAATATGAGAGCTGAAGAATGAATGCTGTATCAGTTGCAGGTAACCATACTCGCTGAGTCAATCTCTCTAATACTCTACTACACATAATATAGCTTTTAATATTGTAATACAATGAGCTTTTAATGCAACTCAACGTTCCTTCATTACTAGTTCTAAGGTGACATTTTCAAATTATTAACAAATGTTAAACTGTCAAACTGAGATTTGATATACAGTCATATCGCATGGATACGAGTGTGATATTGCTCATATAAACGATATAGACCTGGCTGTGTGAGACTACAGTGAATCTCTTTGATATAACATTACAAAATAGCTCTTTCAGTATTAATTTGAACATTGTATAAGCATTCATTTCACGTGTCATAGAAAGGAAGAGAGCGGCGTAAGAGTCACATCCTTTTGATTTTCCTAGCAAAAATGAATCCATTGCAAAAAAAAAATAAGTCTACAGAATTTTATAGACAAGTCAGGCAAAGTCTTGTTTTTTATGTTCCGTTACAAGCTGTATGTTGGCAATAAACATGTAGCCCCTTTAAGAGGAACATTTCTTGATTGTTTTAATTTAGGTAAAGACTTTGCAAGCAACACAATCAGCTGGTAGACAAAAGCAAAACTACTTTAGTATAAGCAATTAAAATATCAGCTTCAATCAGCCTGTGGATCCTTCTCCGACTGCCCTGACCTTGCTTATAGTCGACAAGAAAAAAAAAGAGACAGCAGTGGAATTTTCCGGACCAGCTGGCAATGAAGCCTGTCTGCTGAAGCTGAATATATTGACGGTCCCAAAGGATCCCCTCACTATAACACTCCTGCTGCACTCTTATAAGAACACACTTGAAAAGGGACACACACACAGACACACAAATAATCTGCTTGCTTTGTTTTGTTGTTTTTCCTTTTTGAGAGGAAGCGAGAAAATATATTTATGTTGCCACATAAATATTGAATACATTCCTTCAAAAATAATTCATACTCTACAGGAGTAAACAATGTGGCATCCGATGCGAAAGAGTGCGGCGAATCCAAAATAAACCTGAAAAGAGAAAGCAGGTAGGAGTGTTTAAAATGCAGACTCGTGGCATGAAATGAGTCTGGGGAGCAAAAGCGGGCTGACGTCACAGAAGATGCTGGAGCAGTCGTTTCCCCTTTTTTAATGTTGGCTAAAACATTCATCAGTGTTAAACTATTCTCTGAGGTGTATCCGGGCAACATCATTTGCAAGTTTTCACATTTAAGCATCTAATTACCTTGGCAGCGGTGCAGTGGGAGCGCATGACTTGAAATTCTATATTTAAGTTGATTTTCATCATGCTGTCTGGGAAAACAAGAGCTTAGCGCTGGCAGAGTCTCCGTCGGCCTCCAAGACAAAATACAATTACGACTTAGTGACCTGATAAATTGCTAAAGCAGAGTGTTGTCTGAGCAGAGCTTTCTATTTCTCAGATACTTAAATTAAACTCATTTCTCACTTAAGTTGATGTTATGTCATTTCCATGTATCACGTTCTGAAGGGAATGTGGAAATTAAGTCAATGGACTCATATTTATCAGGATAGTACCTCAAATATACTCAATAAGAGTGCTACAGTATGTGAAAATAGCCCTTTTTATTCTTTTAAGAAAAGTGCCGTGCAAGTGTTTTCCATTAGAACATTATGAGGTACATGATTCATTATTAAATAAATCAACCAAAACTAATGTCAAAAAAAAAAATTGCAGCGATAATTTGAGAATGAGGTGTGAAAGGAATCTTTATGATTTAAAATAGGACAAATACTGTTAGTGCAAAACAGGTGATAATTGTCTTTACGGATTATGTAACGTTGCTCAAAATACATCTATACTTAACTGAACCTCACAAAACATGTCCTGGCCACATTTTAACCAAAATTCAGAAGAAAAAAAAATATGTATTTTAAAAATGAAGACCTCTACTATTTTTGCCTTGTGGAACCATAACATTTTAGCCCAAATTCTTAATTTTACTTTTGAATTTTGTTATTATTCTCATTAAATTCTAATTACTGTAATGTATTAAAAACACTGTAAATCCAAATAAATTTGTTATACTGCCTAATAATATATTTTGATTTTAAAAAGATTGAAAACATAATATAGTATAAAATTACTGCATTTTAGTAATAAGAATTTTATTTATTTGTGTGTATTTTAGTGCAAAATACTATAATATACTTTTATTGAAATCAGAATAAATTGAAGGTGTTATAATAAACAATATTTTCACATTACAGTAATGAGAATACAAGATTAATAGCATTTTGATTATGAGAATTGTGAGGTAGTTATGACAATATATCAGAAAAATCCCTAAAATTGGCTTCATTTTCTTTAAGCAAAATTTTACTTCTTAATTCTGCTTGTTATGGAAGCCTGTTTCCACCACTGAATAAAAAAAAATAATAAAAATAGGTAATTGTGACTTTTTATCTCACAATTCTGAGATATAAAGTGGCAATTCTGACTTTTTCTCAAAACTGCGAGATATAAACTCGCAATTCTGAGAAATGACGTCAGAATTGTGCGATATAAACTCGCAATTGCAAGTTATTAAGTCAGAATTGTGAGATATAACTGCAACTGCAAGAACTGCAAGATGTAAACTCGCGAGAAAAAAGTAAGAATTGAGAGATAAAAAGTCGCAATTACATTTTTAATTTTTTTTTTTTCAGTGGCGGAAACGGGCTTACATAGCCTGTCGATTTTTGATGACCAGACATGTTTTGTAACATTCATTCATGTTCCCTTTACTGTCATATCATAAACTTGAATCACAGGATCCTTTTTGATTTCATCCCACTGCTGAGATACGTTATATGATGCTTTAAACTCTCCGTCCACGATGGCAGCATGCCTAGCTTACACAATACTGTGGCGTGGTCGAATTCATCAAACACGTTATTGTCCTCTCCCGGGTCTTCTGCCAGGAGGTACATTTCTCCCGCATGGATGTCCGTCATGTTAGGCTGACAGTGGACGGGGTCAAAGCCCACCCATAAGGTGTAGCGGTATTCAGTGGAGCGAATGGAGTAGCCCATGATGCGGATGTCGACAAGGTCAGGCAGGTCCGAGTTCTCCTGAATGGAGTCGGAGGGTCGAGGGTACTGGCTGTATGAGTAGGCTTCTCTGTTGGGGTCTCTCTCTGGGTTGCGGATGAGATTGGCCAGGCTTGAGCCCTCAGTGCAGAGCTCGATCTTAAAGGATGAGGACGGGCAGCGGCGCAGAGGACGCAACCCAGCCAGGTGCGATAGTGTGGGGAAGACATCCACCAGCTCCACCATACTCTCAACTCCTTGACCTGAAAAATGTAAAGAAAGACTGATGGAAAACTGAGATACGGATGCATTCCAGAACCAATAATGTATCTAAAGCTGAAATGTTTAGTATCATATATATTTAATGTGAATGGTTTCTGTACCATCATTTTTCCAAACATTTTACACTTTTATTGGCTGGCTATTTTTTTCTTCAAAAACCTAATATTCTATAGAGCATAACAGTGACTACCCACACTGCAGCCTTTTTTTTTATATATACAGTATATATATTTTTATTTTTTCCCCATTCATTTTCACCATAGGCATTTGAAAATGATCTTCAATAAAGATTTTAAAGCCAGAAACTAAATCGACCAGTTTCAAAATGAATCACAGTCTTTGATTTGAAGCAAAAAAAAAAAAAAAAATGCTTAAAAATTGGAAAAGACAAAGGGAGTATACAAGAGTGTGTACTGAAATTATTTTTATGAGGGAATGAAATACCTGTCCCATAAAGCATTGGTGTAGTTAAATCTGAAACTACAATACAATATAAAACCATGCATATGAAAATTTTTTTATGTTTAATTTATGTATAATTTTATGCTCATAATCATTGGTATTTGTAGAGATTAGAGATAAGATTAGATAAGATTTATTATTTTTTAGAGAATCTCTTATATGGAAGCCCGTTTCTGCCACTGAATAAAAAATAAAAAAGGTAATTGTGACTTTTTTTCTCGCAACTGCGAGTTTACATCTCGCAATTCTGACTTGCGAGTTATAAAGTCAAAATTGCAGGATATAAACTCGCAATTCTGACTTTCTTTTCACAATTGCAAGTTTGTATCTCGCAATTCTGACTTTTTTTCTCAGAATTGTGAGATATAAACTCGCAATTGCGAGTTATAATGTCCAGTTCTGAGGAGAAAAAAAGACATGTTCTCAGAATTGCGAGTTTATATCACACAATTCTGAATTCATTTCTCAGAATTGCGAGTTTATATCACACAATTCTGACTTTATAGCTCACAATTATTAGTTTGTATCTCACAATTCTGAGAAAAAAGTCGCAATTATCTTTTTAATTTTTTATTCAGTGGCGGAGACAGGCTTCCATATAAGAGACTTCTTCAAAAAACAAAATCTTATCTAATCTTATCTATGCTGAAAACTGTTGTGCTGCTTAATATTCAAAAGAACAGCACTTATTTTGTCATGATTCCTGGGTCTATGGTAAGAGTAAATCACTGTAAATTGTGCAATTAAAACAATTATAAAAATGAAACTGAAATCACTGTGATCTGATGGTATATATACTGTCACAGAAGCCACATTAGATATCCAAGGAGCTCATAGCAGGCCTGTCTTGAAACTTTATACATTTTCAGTGCTAAAACGAGTCTGTATGGAGTAAATTAATGTTTTGTTTTTTTTTTTAAATGGAACCCAAGTGTTGTTCTAACATACACCATAAAATACACACAAATGAGCATGAAATCCTCACCCTGAATTTAGCCACTATTCTCTTAGGTAAAAGTCCCCAGTTCTGAAATTTCCATGAAATTTACTGATACGGTTACTGAATATAGCGCAGTTCATTAGAGCAACAACAAGCAACAATACAGAGCCCATTGTGAGAGCAATAACTCTCAGGACTTATTAGCTTCTCTATGCTGTGGCATTATCATTACAGTCATTACTCCGGCTGCTTACGCAGGTTGTTTTCTAAAGATTGCCACAAATGTGCACTTGAGAGCTGAAAGAAAGAAAACCATCAGCAGATGCATGTATATACACTCAGTCAAACCTTCACACTGCACAAAAAACACTGAAGCAAAATAAGAATCAAAGCTCTAAATGGGCCAATACTTCAGCCATAACATCTTTTCCAGAAAGTTGATATCACATGCTTGAGTGACTTCGGTCAGAGTCTCAGAATCTCGTGAAGGATCCTGTGGTCTTTGCGTGTTGACGGCTGCTTCGAGTAACATTACCTTTGCCAAACTGTTCCCGTGTGCCCTGAAACACATCGATGAAGGGGAAAGTCTTCTCCCCAGGCCGAGGGAAAGGTGAGGTCACACCTGGCTTGTACACGATCAATGGCACTCGGGTGGCCACATCAAAGTTGCTGTATTTGGCCCACTCGCCGTGTTCTCCTAATGACCAACCTAAGAGAGAGAGAGAGAGTTAACCGTGAGAAAACTACCCAGAATCACACAGAATAATCATTTCAGACAGTATTTGCTGGCAGTTTCATTGATTTAAAGCATAACATAAACGTGATCTAATGAATGAATTTTGAATTGAGGTAGCAAGCACAATGCAGAACTGTAATTTAAGAAAGTAGAGTTAAAAGGAGTAAAAATTAAAGAAAATGTTTTATAAACATGTTATCATACAACATACAGGGTATTTCCAGAATAATAACATTAATACCAATAATAAATATGCATTTAACTTTGTTAAATTAAATGTATTAAATTACAATATTGGATTATTTTTATTATTTAATTTATACTGTAATTATTATAATGCAAATTATATATTTGCTAATGTGCAAATAATGAGCAGCTGTTCATTATAGTAACAATACTGTAATTCAATAAATGAATAATGTATAAAGTATTTTTTAAGATTTCATACTATGAATATACAATTGTGACCAATTCAATACAAATTTTTCATGCATTAGTGAGCGTAGTAATATATTTTTATATATAGTATGAAATCTTAAATGATACATTATTCTTTTAAATCTTTTTGGGAAGTTATCAGTTTTTGTTTATGTTGGCAGTGTTAAATTTCTTGCAACTGAATTAATTGCAACTTAAATAAATTTTTCTTCGTGTCATTTCAATTCCAGTTCAGCATTCTCTGCGATGGGACCAATTCAATACAAATTCCTCATGCATTAAAAGTGAGCATATTAATATATTTTTATGTTTAAGAGCCCCTTAAAGCACTGCATGAATGTTTGCATTATAACGAGAAAAAAAAAACACGAGCTATATGACAATCTTCTCCGGCAATTCAAAATGCAATTTATGCTAAATGAAACAAAAAAGTGACAGCATCATTTCTGAAAAGAACTTTACAGGATGTGAATTCAGAATAATATGGAAGCCACAGAACACTGAATATCTGAGCTTCAATATAAACCAATGCTTCAATACTGCCACCTAATGGATATAATATTTAATAACAGGCTGAATGGACAGAACTCTATTGAACAAACCGTGATCTGAGCTGAACACCACTATAGTGTCTTTAGCAAGGCCGAAATCATCAAGGGCTTGGAGAATTTTTCCGACTTGAGCATCCACATATGATACTGAGGCAAAGTAGTGCTGTCGGATCTGCAGCTGAAAGATGAGGGGAAAAAACATCATATTTGATTTTATAAGAAATTAGATTTAAGGTCCTTTCAGGTAGGACCAAACTAAACAAGGAAAGGCTTCCAATTATCCAAAACAAACCACTGGTATAAAACCTCTAAGCGTGAACATTGTATTTTTGCATGGTACCTGAAAGTCTTTAGGAACGGGGCCGTAAGGAAAGCTCAGATTTAATGCCTGAACATCTTCCCTCTTGCGGATGTCAGTCCAGGGGTTGTAGGCCACATTAGGAAGTTTCTTAGGAACATCTGGGTCTGGAGCCAGCGTCATACTTTCAACAGGATACAGCTTTAGGTACTCCTATAAAAACACAGTATTTCCCAGATTTACTGATTTAACGTGCTCATAAAGTGTGTCACGCTCCATTGAGAAGCACTTACTCGTGGGATTCTGAAAGGAATATGAGGCTTATAGAAGCCAACAGCCAGGAAGAATGGATTGTGGGAGTCCTTCATAGACTTCAGGAGTCGGATGGCCTCTGCTGTGTTCTCCATGTCAGGAAGAGTTCCTAAAGGCATCTCAGACACATCCACGGCACATAGTAAATTACTGTGCAGTGTGCCATCTTTATCTTTGCAAACCTAACAGATTAAAATGAGATACTGGAAATAAACATTACAAACATTTAGAAATCTGCTTGTACTTTATGCATGTTATTTACGCATTGCAACTTACTTTTTTTCCTATTAAACTTTTATAAGCCTTTAACATATTAAATGTTATTTGTTTATTTACATTTAAGTTCAAATGTGGGTAATTATTCTATATGAAATATTTTACATGGAAAATTATCCATGCTTTAACTTAGTATAATGTCTTATAGTATATTTATTAAATATTTTACATTGATTTTACATTGAAAATTATCCATGCTTTAACTTAGTATAGAGTCTTACAGTATTTTTATTTTATTTTATTATTCTTTATTGTTGTATTTATTTATTTATTTACTAACACTAGCTTATTTTTGCACAGCTGATTTTGCAAACACAAGAAGTTCTCAAAAAAATTGAGACAGTGTGTGAGAGATCAGACAGTAAATAATAGTTTACAGCGCTGGTTCTCAGCCACAGATCTGGTTCCATGTGGCCCGCAGGATGATGTAATTAATTACTGTTAATATAAATAATATGAATAATATGAAATTAAATTATTATTATTAATATATTAAAAAAAACATGCAATCAAAATGTAAATTGAATTATTTTCACCTCAAATAATATTGTTTTTAAGAACACAGTTCTTGAAACTTGAAATGAATTGTGGTTTATTATATATATTGACATAAAACCTATAAAAATAAATAAATGCAAATATTTAAATATAAAATATACATATAAAATATATTTATATATAAATATAAATATTTTTTTTCAATATTTAATTTCAGGTTCAGATGATAATAGACCATCCTCATAAATCATGATCATAATCTAAATCAGCAATAATATTTAATATTTGCAATATCTGAAGTTAAATATTGAGTTCTAAATATTGAGTGTGTATACACACACACAAACACACACTGAACTCAATATTTAACTTCAAATTCTTCAAATATGAACAAAATTACAATATGATGCTGAAAATTCTGCTTTGCCAACACAGGAATGAATTGCACTTTAAAATATATTCAAATAGAATACAGTTATTTTAAATTGTAAAAACAAAAAAAAAACAAAAATCACAATATTACTTTTATCTGTATTTTTGATCAAATAAATGTAGCCTTGGTAAGCAGAAGAAACTTCTTTTAAATTCATTAAAAAAAAATCATTCGATCTAAAATTTTGAATGGTAGTGCATGTATATTATAGTTATAGTTCTGGTGAGATTATATTATATAAATGTCCTTTGAATATTGTCTTGGACATTGGTTTACTGGTTTAGAATTGATGATCTAAACCTAAAATTAATTCAAAATTCCAACCTCCGAATAAATCCCAGAAATAAAACCAAATCCATACATCTGATTGCTAGGACTGGTGTGGCTTTACCAAGGGATATTTAAACAACACAGCACAGGTTTGAAAGCACAGACATTGAGGAGGAAGTGTGTACGCATCCACACAAACTCACAAACTGACCTTCCTCTTTTCATATTTAAAAGAGGGTGGATGATACGGCGGTACAGACCAGCTGTACGGGTAATCATCCGAGTGGTTGGAGGCAATGCCTTGAGGACAAGCACGTAAAAGAGAAACATTATTAGTTTAAACATCAAACAAGACAGTTAACACATGAAAGGATTAAAGGGCATCCAAAAATAAATGCCCAGGTCATCAAAATTAAAAAGGAAAAAAAATGAAGGCATAGCAAAATCAAGTTTTTAGGAATTTTTGGGTAACGCTTTAGATTACAACCCACAACGTACTGCGTAAGTAAACAGAATTTACAGTGTAACTTTTTTGTAATTATAGTGTACCTATTCAGTACCTCCGTGTAAGTATAAGGGAATAAAATGTGAAGTTTGGGGAATAAAGGGGTAATAACCTGTAAAATTACAAATTATTTCTAATGTATTTTGAAACTAAGTGGTACCTATTCTAATATTAGGGTCATTCTTCAATTGCGGTGGCAAGTTGTGTCCCTCTACTTTTCAACAGTTGAAATAAACTTTAAATACCAATAAATTATAAAATGTTTGCATGTTTGTATTCTGTAGGGTAAACACAATTTGTGCACTATTAATAGTTGCATTTTTGTTTTAAAATACATATTTAATTGAGTTTGAGAGATTGCATTTGTAACAAAATATGCATGTTCCCGCCATACCACAGAGAGGTATAATGGAATGTAATTGCAACAATATAACATTTTTAACACAAATAAAGTGGTTATATTGTGAATATAGATTTTATTTAACAAGTACAATTTTATTAAATTGTTTTAAATATATATATATATATATATTTTGTTATATTTAAGAAAAACGTTGTGTCCCCCAAATTCATGTCTGTGGTGTTACCACAATGGATTTCGCCCCTTTAAGAAAAGAGGGAAATCTATTTGGACTACTTCCTGTGTGTAAAGGTCACTGCACGTGCTGGTTGATCTGAGGGGTGCATGGGGAGTACACTCTTTCTTATTAATTTAGTTTAGCTAAATTTTTGACAATTTCATGTGCCGCACTTTATTAGTGTCTGTGGTGTTATGACACTTGTGATAACTTGCAGATTTTACATATTTTAATCAAAATTTTGATAAATACATACTTATTCATATTTCCAAAATGTTCGCTTATCTTGAAATCACCATGATGGCAGCCTCCATTTTAGAAAAGTCTGGATTTAGGCTGATTTGTCTGTGGTGTTACTGTCTTTCCTGGTAACACCACAGAGCCTACAGTAACTTGCAATATAAAGTCTGTGGTGTTACTTCAAAATGACATAGACATAAGTGGCTGTGTCACCAGTGTTTGATTGAAATTATTTAAAAATCAAAATGTTCTTAAGCTTTCATTTGAATGGATATAGCATATTAAACCAATTTTAAATGCATAACAATATATTTTATTAGAAAAAAACAAACAAGCATTTTTACAAATTCTGCATCTCATTTGCCACCACAATTGAAGAATGATCCATTACGTGGTATGTAGGTTATACAACAATCTTATATTTGCAAGCGATTTAGCAAAAACGTACACTGTGTAGGCCTACTTTTTAAACACGCTAGGTTATTGTTTCAATCCAAACACTCGGTTGAGACTGTTGCGTTAGGAAGCTGACTTGATTTGACCCAATTTGGGTTGATATCAGTAATAAAAATACAAGAAAAAATACAAGAAAACTAATTGAAGCGAAGAGGAGAGAGATTTTTGAAAACTGACTGGAATGTGTTCTTTCAAAACTTGAGAGTTTTGTCCGAGTATGTTCTCACAACATCGAGCAGTAAAGCCTGGAACTGAAGAAGTCAAAATGGTGCTTGAGGACGTGGATCACAACGGTAAAATCAAAGACGGTAAAATCCTGTCAGTTCACTATGATACAGTTTAATATTGACTTTCAGTGTTTATTACTGTGTGTTTATTGACGTCATGGTTTGGCCATAATAGTTTAACTTCAGTCAGTGGGTGAACAAATTGAACAAAATCTTAATTTTGTTCTTAAACAAACTTTTCAAAATAATTTGGTTGAACTGTATAAGCTGTATAAGTATGGAGTTGCTTTGCTTTTTCTGAACTGGTGTAATAAATTTTTATTTTTTATTATGTGTTGGCTGTGTTGTTACTGTTGTCATATTGTGTGTGATTTTAATTTAAAAAACCCAAATTTCAAATAATATTAGAATTAAATAAAACAGTCACCATGTTTATTGATATATTAGCTGATATATAATGTATGACCTACTGTATAAACAATCGTTTTAGAGCAATTTGTTGTAGCTATTTACCCTGTAACTATATGGAATAAGGGGGGAACAAGCACCACTTTAATTTATAGCCCGCAAATGTTGTATTTACCCTGTAACTACATGGAATAAGGGGGGAACAAGCATTTACAGCCTGCAAATGTTGTATTTACGCTGTAACTACATGGAACAAGGAGGTAACAGAGCACCACTTTAATTTACAGCCCACAAATGTTATATTTACCCTGTAACTACATGGAACAAGAAGATAATAGAGCACCACTTTAATTTACAGCCCGCAAATGTTGTATTTACCCTGTAACTACATGGAATAAGGGGGGAACAAGCACCACTTTAATTTACAGCCCGCAAATGTTGTATTTACCCTGTAACTACAAGGAACAAGAAGATAACAGAGCACCACTTTAATTTACAGCCCGCAACTGTTGTATTTACCCTATAACTACAAGGAACAAGAAGATAACAGAGCACCACTTTAATTTACAGCCCGCAACTGTTGTATTTACCCTATAACTACATGGAACAAGGAGGTAACAGAGCACCACTTTAATTTACAGCCCGCAACTGTTGTATTTACCCTGTAACTACATGGGGAACAAGTACCACTTTAATTTACAGCCCGCAAATGTTGTATTTACCCTGTAACTACATGGAACAAGAAGATAACAGAGCACCACTTTAATTTACAGCCCGCAAATGTTGTATTTACCCTGTAACTACATGGGGAACAAGTACCACTTTAATTTACAGCCCGCAAATGTTGTATTTACCCTGTAACTACATGGAACAAGAAGATAACAGAGCACCACTTTAATTTACAGCCCGCAAATGTTGTATTTACCCTGTAACTACATGGGGAACAAGTACCACTTTAATTTACAGCCCGCAAATGTTGTATTTACCCTGTAACTACATGGAACAAGAAGATAACAGAGCACCACTTTAATTTACAGCCCGCAAATGTTGTATTTAGCCTGTAACTACATGGAACAAGAAGATAACAGAGCACCACTTTAATTTACAGCCCGCAAATGTTGTATTTAGCCTGTAACTACATGGAACAAGAAGATAACAGAGTACCACTTTAATTTACAGCCCGCAAATGTTGTATTTAGCCTGTAACTACATGGAACAAGAAGATAATAGAGCACCACTTTAATTTACAGCCCGAAAATGTTGCATTTACCCTGTAACTACATGGAATAAGGGTGGAACAAGCACCACTTTAATTTACAGCCCGCAAATGTTGTATTTACCCTGTAACTACATGGAACAAGAAGATAACAGAGCACCACTTTAATTTACAGCCCGCAAATGTTGTATTTACCCTGTAACTACATGGAACAAGAAGATAACAGAGCACCACTTTAATTTACAGCCCGCAAATGTTGTATTTAGCCTATAACTACATGGAACAAGAAGATAATAGAGCACCACTTTAATTTACAGCCCGCAAATGTTGCATTTACCCTGTAACTACATGGAATAAGGGTGGAACAACCACCACTTTAATTTACAGTCCGCAAATGTTGTATTTACCCTGTAACTACATGGAACAAGAAGATAACAGAGCACCACTTTAATTTACAGCCCGCAAATGTTGTATTTACCCTGTAATTACATGGAACAAGGAGGTAACAGAGAACCACTTTAATTTAATTTACAGCCCGCAAATGTTATATTTTGTAACTACATGGAACAAGGAGGTAACAAAACAACACTTTAATTTACAGCCTGCAAATGTTGTATTTACCCTGTAACTACATGGAACAAGACGATAACAGAGCACCACTTTAATTTACAGCCCACAAATGTTGTATTTACCCTGTAATTACATGGAATAACAAGTTGGGCTTAAACACAGAACAAGTGTATATTTGCACAGTAATTACAGAGAAAAATATTGCACTAGTTTTAATTTAATTGTTCGATGGCCAAACTAAATCCTTTTTTTATTTCTTTTTTTTTTCTTTTTTTGCTATAAAAACATCACAGTATACATCCACTGAAATACAAATGTATCATGCTTTTTTTTTCTGCGAACAGCTGGAAAGAGGTAAGCTTGTTTTAAGCTATATTGAACCTTGATGGTATATCATGCAAAGTTATTTGGTGATAGTGGTGTTGGGAAGTTGCTGGTGTGACTTCATAAGGTAAGCTGACTTGTGAATTATAAATCATAACAGAAACTCATTAACTCATTTCACTAGATGTCCAGTTTTGTTGTTCAGTAATCATCATGTTTCCTTTAATAATAGAATGGTTAAAAATACCTAGGCCTATAATAAAATACCAGTATAAAATTATACAAAGAATATTGTCTTTCTAAATCACTCCTAAACATAAGATTATTGTTTAGGCCATACCACGTAATATTAGAATAGGTACCCCTTAGTTTCAAAATACTTACAGTATAAATGATTAGTAATTTTACAGGTTGTTACCCCTTTATTCCCCAAACGTTGCATATTATTCCCCTATACCTACACTATAATTACAAAAACGTTATGCTGCAACTTCAGTTTACTTATGCAGTTCTTTGCAGGTTGCATATCTGGTTGTTACCCCCTTATTACCCAAATGTAACACGTTGTTCCCTTATACCTACACGTACGTTCTTTATAGGTACACTATAATTACACAAACGTACACTGTAAATTCAGTATACTTACGTAGTTCTTTGTGGGTTGTAATCTAAAGCGTTACCTATTTTTGCATTATAACATGATCATGCATACATCAGGTGGACTAGTTACCAGGATGGAAGACTTTGCCAACTGATAAAGTGGTGTATCCATTAGACTTGAAGTACTGAGGAAGTGTAGTGTAGTTCCCTGCATGAACTCTCCAGTAGGAGTTGAAATCATACAGCTTTGTGGTGTCTGGTCTTCGACTTGTTAGGAAAGACACCCGACTAGGTCCACAAACAGCTTGCTGTAAAAAAAAACATAAGAGCAGTGTGCACCTTTAACTTAAATGTACGTTAACAATAAAGCTTATGCATCATGCATGTTTCTGATCAGCAATAATACAACTTACCTGTGCATAGGCGTTATGAAACACTGTGCTCACTGATGCAAGTTGATCAATGTTTGGTGATTTGACCACTGGATCAGAGTAGCAGCCTAAAGTTGGTCTCAAATCATCAGCAATTAAGTACAAAATGTTGAACTGTTTGCTATCTACTGCAAAAGCACCTGCTTCCAAAACGTGTAAAATCAAAAGAAACAACCACATCTGAGTATTTACAAACATCATGTAGTTTAAATTCAACACTATCGCATCAGCATCTTTATGTTATACTGTAACATGTCAAGCTACTTCCAATGTTTTGCTTCCTGGTTTTCACAGACTGGCTGTAATAGGTGGGTTTGACCTTAAAAACACGGTACACCTTTTCTCTGTCTACTGTGCGTAGAGCTGGTGACAGTGCGAACCCAAAAAACAACTCTTTTGAGTTGGCTATAGTGAATAATAACTATACAGCGAGACCAGTGTACTTCGAATCCCAAATGATTCTTATGAGCCGGTTCTTATTAGTGAATCAAAATCACACGGTGTATATATAGTTCGATTCCCGAACGAATCATTCTTATGAGTCGATTCTTTACACTGAACCTATAAGCACTTATCAATCAGGTGCAGCGGATAGAATTAATGTGACTCACTTACTGAGCTTCTGTAACTCAATTGCTTGACCGTTGTTTATATGACATTTTAAGACATTTAAATGCACTTAATTATTCAGTTTGGCTTGGGTGTGATGTGCTAATATGACTAAAACACAGGAGTTCCCGAATTTCGCAAGGTCTAGTTATGACAACACTAAACATGACGATTTTGTCCCTCCTTAAAGGAAGAAGTGAAAAAGCGAAAGAGAAACCAGTTAAATTGCAGCCACAGCTTTGTTCTGTTTTGTACGCAGCAGTTTTGAATCATCATGGGTAAGATGATTATTATCCTGAGCTAAATAATCCCTCACCTAATATGATACTGTGATAGTATAGCAATATGTTTTTAAATAAATTATTTACTGACTTTTTTTTAAAGGTCTTCAAACGATACTTACCATGTTTTTTGCAGCATGCATTTATGGAGACATCATGAAAATAGACACCACTGGTGCATCAGAGGTGACAGCAAAACAGGACAAATTAACCGTAAAGGGTATGACTGCTTAACTAGTGTGACCAGTAGCTTAAGTTACATGCATTGCGATTTATTTCAACAATTTCTATTCAAAGGTGTCGAGGCTTCCAAAAAACTGGCTGAGCATGATCTGGCCCGAATGGAGCAATACAAGAGTAAGATCATTAAAGTTGGCAGAGCAAAGCAGATGGACCCGGCTGTGATTGCTGCCATCATATCCAGAGAGTCCAGAGCTGGAGCCGCTCTAAAGGATGGATGGGGCGACCATGGCAATGGCTTTGGCCTCATGCAGGTTGGTCAGAAAAATATTTATGACATAAGACGCATATAAGATGATATTTAGGCTATTTAGTCTAAATCTGGACTTTAAATAGACATACTAACCATAGATAACCCATGCATTTTTGTGACTGAGAAAGCAACAGGGACAGTTAATGCCACAGAATATTATAGGATAGTTGGGAGGGATCAAGAAATTACGCAAGCCACAAGCATTACACAATGCAACATGTCAAAGCGTGTTCACTGCAAGCCATGCCTTCATATAATGTGCAAATCTGAAGACTTGTTTGTGTCATATTAAAAGAAGATGACTTTCTTTTTTCATTTATTGTGTAAACTTGATTTTTCACAACTTCCCTTTTCGAAGTACAAGTTCCCCTGCAGCACTTCCTTTAATTAGCTGCTGTTAAATATTAAATTGTTCTCTTCATTGCTTATGTTTCTTTTCAGGTTGACAAACGCTACCACAAGCTGGTAGGTACATGGGATAGTGAGGAACATCTGACACAAGGGACTGAGATACTCATTGGCTCTATTAATGACATCAGAGCAAAGTTTCCCCAGTGGACCAAAGAGCAATGCTTTAAAGGTAAACTCTCAGAGACCACAAATGAACTCTAATTAAAACCTTAATTAACTCATAGAATTAATGGAGAAGTGTATGAGGCCTTGTTTTTCTGTTTTTATTATTTTAATTGATTTATTGAATGATTAATCAATTTACTAAATTTGGTTTTAAATGATTGAAGATTAGAAGATTTCACAAAACTTTTAGAAATAATAATATAAGTATCTTTTCAGAGCATAAATGTAAATGCATTACTGTAAGTATTTTGTCAGTACTTGGTTTGATTTCATATCTCATTTGTAGTATAATATCTGTTTCAGGTGGAATATCAGCCTATAACGCAGGAGTGAAGAACGTCCGTACGTATGAGCGCATGGACGTGGGCACCACCGGCGGTGATTACTCCAATGATGTTGTTGCCAGAGCCCAGTGGTTCAAAAGCAAGGGTTACTGACGAAAAGCAGTCATAATTCTACTTTTTGTTCATTCTGACCAACTTTTCTGTAATTCGATTTGTATTTGTTTGGATGAAATAAACCCACTTCACGGGTTTTATTCATTCACATCACGTGTCTTTCATGTAACACATAAATCTAATAAATAGTGTTTCAGTACTCATATTATAATTGTTTAAAGAACAAATTAGATTAAATTAGATAACTTACCTAATACTCAGCCAAGCGCAAGGACAACTTCCTGTTACTAGCCGGCACTATAATGTGTAATTTTATGTCTAATTGCTTATAACGCAACTGTTTTTGTTTTAGGCCCTTTCACTGAAAGTGCTTTTCAGAGGATGGCTGCCAGATTTGATCAAATTCTTGCTGTTGGGAGCCATAATTAAACAATGCTAAACTATTTGATAAGAAAAGTTGAAATATGGCATACTTTTACACTGGTACGAGTGCTAAAATTTCCCACAAACTTTCATTTTATTTCTCTTCACTTCCTTCTTTGCCTGCACCTGCAAAGTTAGGGCTTTCACTTCCATAGTTGTGTTCAGTTTTGAGGTGTCAACAGTTTTGAGGTGTATGAAGCACCTGATAAACCTGATAAACCTGCTCACTTATCATTTACCGGCTAGGGTGTGCTGTAATAACAAGACCTAAACAAAAAAGAAAATTCTACATTTTGTTACCTTCCAATCCCACATAGCAAACGATCTTGGGCCGAATGTCCGAATGTGGCCTCAAGCTGGCACTGCTGCCGTCCTGTCAGCAATAGCAGGTACCCATTCAGCCAGTGCCGTGTGCGGCAGTGATGGCACAGCATGGATCATGACCTGACAGCATATTTTGTGACCCATGGTAAACAAAATAAATAAAATATTGCATGATAATGGTTAAACGATCTCCCTCTCTCTCTCTCCCTCCCTCTCTCTCTCTCTCTCTCTATATATATACACACATATGTGTGTGTGTGTGTAAGAATTCTAAGATAATTTGTACTGAGATTAATAATTTATAATTAAGTGCACTTTAATGCAGTTGACAAATGATTTACTGATTTGCTGAATTTTGAAATGCTAATGTTTCATTCTGTTTTGACTTGCCATTCAAAGATTAAATGTAAACAATACTACACTTGGTTGAAATTTCTGTGATCATTTAACCATTATTATGAACAGTGTTGGAGAAAGTTAAGTAATGCATTACAATATTGCGTTACTTCCTAAAAAAGTAACTAATTGCATTACTTAATTATTTTATGGAAAGTAATGCGTTACATTACGTTTGCATTACTTTTTCTCATCTGGACTGGGATTGCTTGTTTGTATTCAATATAAAAATGTTCTATTTTTTAAATGTAAAAGCCCTTTCATTCCCTCAAGCTGAAGGAAATGTAAATTCATACACAAACAAACCTTTCTGCTGTGCTGCCATTCTAGATTGCATGAAGAATAGGACACCTAGGATGAAGAAATTTCATCACTCTTCAGCAATAATAAAATGGTACTAAATACATAAAGGATAATTGTGTAATTTAACGTATTTAATTATTGCAGGTTTGCATCATATTCTGAGTTTGCATTTCACTGTTTCTGTTTGAGTAAATGCATGTTCACATTGAGTCTAGAGCTACAGTAACCATGCTTACATGGCGCACACGACTAATTTCCATTACTTATTTGAAAAAGTAACTCAGATATTTTCTTGTAAATTAAAAAGTAAAGCATTACTTTACTAGTTACTTGGGAAAAGTAATCTGATTATGTAACTCGCGTTACTTGTAATGCGTTACCCCCAACACTGATTATGAACCATACATATCTTGCCATATTCACATTAAAAAGACCTCCACAAAAAAAAGACATCCACAAAACTGCTGGCATGAATATTTAGATTGTGAATATTTCATGAATATTTAGATCACCTCTCAAAAGAAGAAAAACAAAGATGTGTGAAAAAAATGTGTGAATAAAACAGCTAGACATTGTAAAACTCTTAACATGAGAAAACACATAATGCCCTAACGTACAAAGACATATTAAAATATCAAATTCTGTATACACCTAGTTATGATGCATACAGGGAAACAGATGAGGCCAGAATATGAACGCAATGTGCTATTTATAATGGTCTTCTATGGGAAAACGCTTAACATGAAACTTTGTGCATTGCATTCATATTTTGGTTTTATTTGTTTGCCTATAGATTACACTTGTTTCTACAGACACACCCAAAAGCAGAACAGCTTTAGTGTTTTCAGCACTGATTACAACAGAGAGATGCAAGCTTTGTTTCCACATGCCAAAGTAAGATACAGTGTCAATGCCGAAACTGTTAGACACAGCTTCTAATGGAATGACTCGTTCCCTTTATTTCAGGTAACCAGATATCTCTGTAAATGTCTTTGAACAGAAGTCAATTGCAGTTTTTACTAGTGAAAATGTAATTACTGATATCGAAATTAGCATTTTTTAAATGATGCCATTGTTTATAACAAGAATTATTACTTTTACAAGAGTTGCTGCAAAATGGTGTCACACCAGATGAAAGCAAAGATTCACATACTTTTGCCATTCACAGATATGTAACAAGAGATCATTTTTCTCAATAAATAAATGACAATCTGATGACGTTTTGGGTCATATTTATACAGAAATATAGAAAATTCTAAAGGATTCACAAACTTTCAAGCAGCACTGTGTCTAATTTTTAAGATTAGTGTTTCCATACTCATTTTACAATAGTTTAAAGCACAAACAAATCAGATTTGGATGGTCTCATATCTTACCTAATACTCAGCCAAGCTGAAGGACTTACTGTTACTAGCTGGCACTACACCGATTCTTGAGACATGGGACAAAACATGTCCAGCAATTGTAACTGCTATTAGGTTTAAAAATGAAAATATTTTCAATTGTAAATGTTATTAGGGATTAATAATAGAATGTATTTAACACAATTATCCCCTTCAATTTAATTTATTTATTATCAAGTGAAATCTATGACACTTATTGTCTTTTCACTACATCTGTGTCCACAGAGAAGGGTTCAATCATTCATATGCTATAAAATGGATAAAAATGTTTCTTAATGATAAAAAAGAGCTTGTTTTATCAAAAGCAACAATTAATAATATCTCATATCAAAGCAAGGTTGTTTTTCAATAACACATGCTTGTTTCATAAGATTTCAAAGTTGTGTGCCCATTTTTTGTCAACACCGATGGCAAAGTAAAAAGCACATTTTGATGAAAAAGAGTTTAGAGGTTGTATCAAAGCATAGCTCAGTAGCTTAGTACAAGTAAGATACATGAATGTAGCTTCATTTGTCTGAGTAAGGTTTTATTTGTTTATTTATTTCAATATTGCACCCTGTTTTGTCACTTTTCAAACATCATTTTATGCCTATTTGCTTATAACTCACAAACCATGCAGACTACAATTAAGTCATCAAATTCTGTATAGTGTTTATTCTTTTAGATTTTTATACTATAAATGTGTCTATGTTTATTTATTGTTTTAGGCTCTTTCATTGAAAGCGCTTTTCAGAGGATGACTGACAAATTTGATCAAATTCTGGGCACCATAATTAAACCTACAAAAATTTGATCAAAGAAGCTGAAATTTGGCTTTTGACACTGGTACAATTGCTAAGATTTCCCACAAAGTGTTATTTTATTTCTCTTCACTTCCTTCTCTTGCCTGCACCCACAACATTAGGGCTTTCCCTAGAGTCTAGCAGATTCATTAAAACTGTTGTTGAAGCGTATGAAGCACCTTATAAACCTGCTCATTCATCATTAATGCTAGGGTGTGCTCTAATAATAAGACATAAACAAACAAGGAAATTTAAAATTTTGTAATCTTAGATTTCTCCACACCTTAGAGGAAGAACATCTGAGACAAACAGAAAAACCACTCCCTCTGCAATCATATATAATCACCCCCTGCTGAGGTCCGATTTAGTGAAAAGGTTCGTCAAACTCAGTGATTTGCTCTTTCGCAGCAGTTCTACATCAACATCATGGGTAAGTTATATAATATCAGGTGCTGACTGTTATTATATGATATTGTCTCAAGAATGAGGAGCAAGTTGTGATAGTGTAACACTGCTTGAATATTCTGTATGAATAATTATTTATTGACTTGAAAGGGCTTGATATTTTCCATGCTGTTTTTAGCATACATTTATGGAGACATCATGAAAATAGACACCACTGGTGCATCAGAGAAGACAGCAAAACAAGACAAATTAACCATAAAAGGTGAGAATGCATGACTGCATTACATATGACTCTTTTGTTTAATTTGCCAATGTATGCAATGTGCACCATGTTACAGTACATGTAAGTATTAAAAATGATTTCAATTTGTCATAGGGGTTGAAGCCTCTAAAAAACTGGCTGAGCATGATCTGGCCCGGATGGAGAAATACAAGAGTATGATCACTAAAGTTGGCAAAGCAAAGAAGATTGATCCGGCTGTTATTGCTGCCATCATATCCAGAGAGTCCAGAGCTGGAGCAGCTCTGAAGAATGGATGGGATCCCACAGGCAATGGCTTTGGCCTCATGCAGGTTCATTACAGCAATAGTTCTGCTCTATTTAAAATTGAATTCACAGGTAGACCTAAAATGAGGCTTATACATGTACGAGTGTGCACATAAAATAGGTTCAGGGTGTTTGAGTTGTCCCAATAATCATCCATGCAATGTTTTACTAAATATGTTGGTTGTTTCAAAGCTTAATTTTTTTTTTTCAGGTTGACAAAGGGCACCACACTCCAGTTGGTGAATGGGACAGTGAGCAGCACATCACACAAGCTACAGAGATACTCATTGTCTTCATTAAAAAAATTAAAGTAAATTATCCCAAGTGGACACAAGAGCAATGCTTTAAAGGTAGTACACTTCCACTCATGTATGTACTTTGTTTCAGAAACTACACACATTAGATTTATCAGAGAACAGAAGTGCATGAATGATGATTTGATTGATGAATATTAATGAATTAATTGATTAATCAATCTATACATTGCCTAAAAAATCCGTTAATATAAAAATTAAGTGCAATAAGTTAAAAATAGAATGTCATCAATCTGATCGAATGTTTCATTTCTGTTTCAGGGGGAATAGCAGCCTACAACAATGGTGACATTGAAGTCAGTTCCTATGAAAGTATCGATGCCAAAACCACAGGAAAAGACTACTCCAATGATGTCGTTGCCAGAGCCCAGTGGTTCAGAAGCAAGGGTTACTGAGGAACAGGATTTACTGATGTATCAGCTTCACTTGATTACTCCTCATTATTGAAGTTACTGTATTAGTATCACTTAAATATAGCTTACGGGTTGCTAATACAATCCCTTTTGATATCTTTGTTTTCTGCATCTTTTGATTCAGTAAGTAATCCAATAACTGCTAAGAGCTAAATTACGTCATTGCACATGATATGATGAAATAAACTTTTTTTTTGTTACACTCAAATTGTCTGTCTTATCAACAGTCTTGCTATATTCACATTAAAATGAACTCATATTCTATATTGTTTGTGGTTTTCAGTCACAACACTGGCACAGAGACCTGCAGAGAACTGCTGGCCTGCCAATTTTCCATTTATTTCATGTCATAAACATTTAGATCACCTCTCAAATGAAGAAAAACAAAGATGTGTGAATAAAATCCAAGTTTTGGGCACTGGCAATCAGTGTTGGGCTCGTTACTCAAAAAATGTAATTTATTACTCGTTACTGGTCACTCCTTTCAAAGGTAATATTATTACTTTACTTATTACTTTCTGGGAACAGTAATTAGTTACAATACTAGTTATGTTGCTTTTCTTTCATGCCCCACATAAGTTGTAATTGCATATCTTCCCCATAAAATTCTTCAACCATTTTACTAACAATGTATTTCTGCCTCATCATTTGACCAAAATCCACATTGGATCGCAGTCAGAATTTATTATAAACACTCTACAAAACAGTAATGTTACAAAACAGTAACATTTAAGTATTAAGTAAAGTGTTGTATTAATCTCTTTAATTGTCATGTGTAGCTTGAAGCTAATTGTAGCTATAATTTCTCTGTTACCCATATACAATTATATTCCATGATGTATTTTATCAAAAGAAATCACATAAGTTCATAAGAAAATGTTTCATTTTCTAAAAAGATTTTATACAATTTATATCAGGATCAGAGGGATGTGGGTGGGCAAGCCATGTAATGCCAGAATAAAGTATTGCCACAATTTTCATAATGCCACAACTTTCACATCAGTGTTCAGATCATCTTTTCTCCAGACAAAATCAATGTAATGGCAATATTCCATCAGCTGAATGTAAGCTTTTTCATATTTCAAGCTTGCCTGCTGCACTGATGGATTCATGTGCCTGCGCAAGTCGTGAAAATTATGAAAATAAATTTAGGAATCATTGGATTGTTGGACTTCAAATCGGTAGGGGTTGAGCCATTAAAATTAACTAAGTAACGAGCTGTTTTATGGATGGTAACTGTAATATTATTGCTGAAATCTTATTAGTAATTAGTTACACTACTGAAAAAAAAAATAATATGATTACTGTAACTAGTTACTACCCAACACTGCTGGCGATCCATATAAAGCACCCACCACTGTATTTCAATCACTAAAGCGAGACATTCTAAAACACTTAACATGAGAAAACACATAATGCCCTAACGTACCAAGACAGTGATATTAAAAAATCAAATTCATTATACACCTAGTTGATGATGCATACCATATACAGGCAAGCAGATGAGCCCAGAATATGAATGCAATGCGCTTATAATATGGAAAAATGCTTAATGTGAACATTTATGTTACCTTCATATTTGGGGTTCATTTGTTAGACACACCAAAAGCAGAACAGCTCTAGTGTTTTCAGCAGCACTGATTACAACACGATTACAGCTGGAGAGATGCAAGCTTTGTTTCCAAATGTCCAAAATAAGATACAGTGTCAATGGCGAAACTTTTAGATGCTTCTTTTAATGCAATGTTTGTTCCCTTTATTTCAGATAACCAGAAATGATATCTCTAATTGTCTTTGAAATATAATTTCTGATATCAAAAATGAGCAATTTTTAAGAAGGCTAATGATGCCATAGCTGATAACAAGAATTATTGCTTTTACAAGTGTTGATTGATATCTTTACAGTAATTTTTATCCTGAATGATTAAATGCAACATAGCTTGCCATATCCATATGGTTCTCTTGTCTGCAGACCTGGATACAGCTGCAAGACTTCTTAAAATCAATGTTGCATGTTAATCTAATTCTTGAAAAACAGGATGGATTTTGTTCTGTGAAAGTGATAGATCAATGTAGTGCAGATTTCATGTTGTGAAGATTAATTGTTACGGCTGTGTCAAATAAAGTGAAAATGAAAATAACAAAGTTATTAAACTAAGTTTTAATAACCTTGACAGAAGCACAAAGTATCAATTGCATTAAGTATTAAGTAGCCTATTATCGCTGGATTGAATATTTTTATCTTTTGGGAAGATACAAGAGGAAAAAAACTCGAGTAGATATTCAAAAGCAGTAATATAGATATTTTGCCAAGATGACACCATCTTTTATAGGCTATCCATATAATCAATGTTGCATGTAAATCTATTCTTGATAAACTGGATGGATTTTTTTCTGTGAAAGTGATAGATCAATGTAGTGCAGATTTTATGTCGTGAAGATTTCACAGAGGTTTAAGCTTAAGCATACCTTTTCAGAGCATAAATCTAAATGCGTTCCTTTAAATATTATACCAATATTTAGTTTCATTTCATATCTCAGGGGCAATATCAGCATACAACACAGGTGTGAAGAATGTCCAAACATAAGCACATGGACATTGGCACCACAGGAGATGATTAGTATGCCAATGATGTTGTTGCAAGAGCCCAGTGGTTCAACAGCAAGAGTTACTGAAGGACAGCAGTTATAGCCTAATCCTACTAAAAAAAAAAAAAAAAAACATCACAGAAATTCTAATGGTTTCCAATACAAATAACATTACAAACCATCAACTATTAACCATTAAAACCATTAAAAATGGTTTCCTGTAGTGTGTTTTGCGACATATTCCGTTAGGACTTAGTGGCTTTAAGTCCGGGAGAAGCCGATTAGTCACCAGAAGAGACGGACGGCAGCGCGTAAGTGTTGTTGTAATACTTGTTGGTAGATCTGTTGTTTAAATTATTTACTTGCTGCTAGGAAGGAATACTTCGTTTCCTACCTATTTCTATTCTGCTTTTTCGTTGAGGTTGATATTTTTGATTGCACTTACTGGTAATTATAATAATTTGCGCCTCGGCTAAGAAGGAGCCTGTGTCATTTGCATTTGCTCCTTGCGCTAAGTGATAGTTTCGTCTTGAGCTATTAGCACTCCGTTGGGCTATTGGCTGGGCTAATCAGAAGCTGGCCACAGCTGTTTTCACTCTAGTCTGTTAAACTGTGTATTTATTTGATATCTGTGCGCTGACGCGGAAGCGTCGTGTTCAGCCTCCTGGTGTGAAGACCGACGAGTGTAAAGACGAACGACTTTTTCCTGCGCGACTTTAACCGAGCAACGAACTTAAGTATCATTTCTATCTTCCCTCACACACTCTCCTTTTCTGTCCTCTTCCTTTCCACCTCTATCATGTGTTTCCAAACCATTCCGGTTATCTCTCAACCACGCTCTAACATCACACGCAGACGGCAACGTAATCCTGCTAACCTGCGCCCTATCTCTACATCTTCTACCGCACCTCTTTCTTTCTCTGTGGGTCTCTGGAACTGTCAGTCAGCGGTCAACAAAGCTGACTTCATTTCTGCTTTTTCTTTACAATCCACGCTCAGCATCTTGGGCTTGACTGAGACCTGGATTCGTCCAGAAGACTCAGCAACCCCAGCTGCTCTCTCTAACAATTTCTCTTTCTCTCACACCCCACGTCAAGTTGGCCGGGGTGGGGGTACTGGACTGCTCATTTCAAAGAATTGGACATACTCAACCCACTCTCCCCTATGCAATTACAACTCATTTGAATGTCATGCGATTACTGTAACAGCTCCTATAAAACTCCAGATTGTGGTAATTTACCGTCCCCCTGGCCAAATTCTAGCCACCTTCCTAGAGGAGCTGGACGAGCTGCTGTCCTCTTTCATGGAGGTTGGCACTCCACTCTTAGTCTTTGGCGATTTCAACATTCATCTAGACAAGCCTTATGCTACAGACTTCCATTCACTCCTAGCTTCATTTGATCTCAAACGCCTTACCACTTCTAGCACGCACAAATCAGGCAACCAACTTGATTTAATTTACACACACAATTGCACTGCAGATAACATTCTGGTGCAACCACTACATATCTCTGACCATTTCTTCATTTCTTTTACATTACTTTTTGATACCCATGTGCCATCAACCCCCTTACCGGTTACTTTTAGATGAAACCTACGCTCCCTTTCTCCCTCACATCTGTCCTCTGTAGTATCCTCCTCTCTTCCCTCACCTACCCATTTCTCATCTCTGGATGTGAATGCAGCTACTGACACTCTATGCCAGACCTTAACCTCTTGTCTTGACAACATTTTGTCCTCTCTCCTCCAGCCCAGCACGGGTTGCCCCTTCTAACCCCTGGTTATCCGAGGTTCTTCGTGAACATCGGACCAAACTCAGAGCGGCAGAGAGAAAATGGCGCAAATCAAACGATCCGTCGGACCTGAGTAGGTATCAGTCCTTGCTCTCATCTTTCTCTGCTGAAGTCCACACTGCCAAATCCTCACATTTCCACGACAAGATCAACAGCGCTCCAGACATGCGTAACCTCTTCAGAACATTTAATTCTCTCCTCTGTCCCCCTCCACCACTTCTATAACAGCTGATGACTTTGCCACTTTTTTTTACAGACAAAACTAGAACAATCAGTAGTCAGTTCTCTCCTCCACACACACACACGACCTCCAACCAACCACATCCACTGCTAAAACTCCCATCTTCTCCTTCTGTCCACTCACTGAGGCAGAGGTATCCAAACTTCTCCTCTCCAGCCATCCTACAACATGTCCTCTAGACCCAATCCCATCACACCTTCTCCAAGCAATCTCTCCCACACTCTTACCAGCACTCACACACATCATCAACACATCTCTCCTCACAGGCATTTTCCCCACTGCGTTCAAGCAGGCTCGGGTAACCCCACTGCTCAAGAAACCTACATTAAACACTTCTCTTACTGAAAACTACAGACCTGTCTCTCTCCTTCCATTCATAGCGAAAACACTCGAACGAGTTGTCTTCAACCAGGTCTCATTGTTTCTTTCACAGAACAACAAACTGGATGCTAAACAGTCAGGTTTCAGGAGTGGCCATTCAACTGAGACGGCGCTACTCTCAGTCACTGAAGCCCTGCGAATTGCAAAAGCAGACTCCAAATCATCAGTCCTCATTCTGCTGGATCTATCTGCTGCGTTTGACACTGTTAATCATCAGATCCTCCTGTCCACCCTCTCATCTCTGGGCATCACTGGGATTCCACTTTGCTGGTTTGAATCCTATCTCACTGGTAGGTCTTTCAGGGTGGCCTGGGGAGGTGAGGTATCCAAAGCACATCAACTGGTCACTGGGGTTCCTCAGGGATCGGTTCTTGGACCCCTCCTCTTCTCCACATACATGACATCACTGGGTCCCATCATACAGGCACATGGCTTCTCCTACCATTGCTACGCTGATGACACACAGCTCTATCTCTCTTTTCAACCAGATGATCCAACAGTAGCTGCACGGATCTCAGGCTGCCTGGCGGACATCTCGGCATGGATGAAAGAACATCACCTACAGCTCAACCTGGCAAAGACTGAGCTTCTTGTCTTCCCTGCTACTCCAACCCTACAGCATGACTTCACGATTCAGTTAGGTTCATCAACAATTGCCCCATCAACTTCGGTCAGAAATCTCGGTGTAATCTTTGACCAATTGACCTTCAAAGAGCACATTGCAAAGACCGCTCGATCTTGCAGGTTTGCACTACACAACATCAGAAAGATCAGGCCCTTTCTGACAGAGCATGGTGCACAACTTCTTGTCCAGGCCCTTGTCATTTCTAGGCTGGACTACTGCAATGCTCTTCTGGCTGGTCTTCCATCAAACACAATCAAACCTCTACAAATGATTCAGAATGCAGCGGCACGTCTGGTCTTCAATGAGCCCAAAAGAGCCCATGTTACACCTCTCTTTATCTCCTTGCACTGGCTACCAGTTGCAGCTCGGATCAAGTTCAAGACACTGATGCTTGCATATAGAACAACCACAGGCTCAGCACCCACCTACTTCCACTCACTATTACGAATCTATACCCCCTCCAGAAGTCTGAGATCTGCTAGTGAGCGACGCCTCGTGGTACCATCACAGAGAGGCTCAAAATCACTCTCCAGAACATTCTCATTCACCATTCCTGGCTGGTGGAATGATCTTCCCACCCCTATCCGGAATGCTGGATCCCTACCAATCTTTAAGCAACAACTGAAAACTCATCTCTTTCAGCACTACTTGACTTCATCCTAAAAAAAAAAAAAAAAATTCTTTCTCTTTATTTATTCCTTTCCTTTCCTTTCTAGCTTGTACTTATTTGAACAATGCCTGAGACTTGTTGTTACAAGCACTTCCTCTGTCTGATTGCCTCTTCAAGACGAATCGCTTTATGTATTCCCCAATTGTAAGTCGCTTTGGATAAAAGCGTCTGCTAAATGACTAAATGTCTTTAACAAGCCACCAATAGAAGGCGACAAATTACCAGTAGAGACCCACAGGGACCATTATAATTTCCATTAAAACCAATACAATTCCCATTTTAACTGGTAAAACCATTACAAGCTCACAAATTCTGTGATCCCTCCCCCCAACCCAGCAGGATTTTGTTTGTTCTTACCATGTTTTTCCCTTCGAAAAACACGTTTTTAGCATTTGTAAAACTGCATTTTTTCATCTTAAAAATATATCTAAATTACGACCTATGCTCTCAATGTCAAATGCAGAAACACAAATTCATGCGTTCATGACCTCGAGGCTAGATTATTGTAATGCTTTATTGGGTGGTTGCTCTGCACGATTAATAAACAAACTACAGCTGGTTCAAAATGCAGCAGCTAGAGTTCTTACTAGAACCAGGAAGTATGACCACATTAGCCCGGTTCTGTCAACACTGCACTGGCTCCCTATTAAACATCGTATACATTTTAAGATCTTGCTAATTACCCATAAGGCCCTGAATGGTTTGGCACCTCAGTACTTGAGTGAGCTCTTATCACATTATAGTCCTTCACATCCACTGCGATCTCAAAACTCTGGCCATTTGATAATACCTAGAATATCAAAATCAACTGCGGGTGAGAGATCGTTTGCCTATTTAACACCCAAACTCTGGAACAATCTACCTAACACTGTTCGGGAAGCAGACACACTCTGTCAGTTTAAATCTAGATTAAAGACCCATCTCTTTAACCTGGCTTACACATAATACACTATCACATTTCTATAATTCAAATCCGTTAAAGGATTGTTAGGCTGCATTAATTAGATCAACCGGAACCGGGAACACTTCCCAAAACACCCAATTTACTTGTTACATCGTTAGAAGAATGGCATCTACGCTAATATTAGTCTGTTTCTTTCTTATTCTGAGGTCACCGTAGCCACCCAGATCCAGACTGTATCCAGATCAGATGGTGGATCAGCACCTAGAGATGACTTCTACAGCCCTGAACGTCAGCGGAGAGGACAACTAGATGAGCCCCAAAGACTGATCCCCAGTGAAGACCCTGTCTCTTAGTCGGCCATCAGGACAAGACCACAGGAACCTTTGCACAATCTGACTCTGCTGCAGCCTAGATTTAAACTGCTGATTTTGTCTGGCCAGAGGAGAATGACACTATTTCGACACACTATTTCCTCGTCTAAATACTGTAAAACTGGTCATAAGCCACCCAGCTTTATATCAAGCTGATGTAAAGCTGCTTTGACACAATTTGCATTGTTAAAAGTGCTATACAAATAATAGTGACTTGACTTGACATGCCCTTACGAAAAAGAAGGTTATTCAAGTGTGCTATTAGTATACTTCTTTTAAACTAAAACTAGGAAAGTATAATTTTAGTCTACTTTTTATGTACTTCTCAGAAAAGGGCTTTATGTACTTCTCAGAAATATACTTAAAATGACATTTAAGTATACTTGACTTATACCTAGAAAAAGTCTAAATAATGTATTTGTGCTCCGAGAATCCATGTTTTCATTGTTATATGGTAGGGCGCTAGTACACATCTTCTGTACAGAATTTCCAAAAAAACACACAAGTGAAGAAACCAAAACAACAGATGCTTCCACGTGTTGAAACAGCATCAAAACTGTGTAACGTTATGGAATAAAATGTCGACCAATGAAGAGGTAATAATGACTGTCAAGCTTTGGGGTGTTGATCGACTCCATCTACATTTTGATTATCATTCTGAATCTAATTCTTTTTTAGCTTTTTGTTCAAAATGTTGTTTATTTCTTTATTTTTATTTATGAAACTTACCCACATTCAAGTGTTTAAAAAAAGAATGCATGAAACTAGAATAAAATGTTTTTGTTAACAAGCAGATACCCTGTTCTTTCTTATGATGTTTTGCATGTTCAGATATTCATATAACAAAATATATACAAATTAATACCTAAATAGGGACATAATAGTATACTTAAAGTATGTAACGTTCACTTAAAAGAAAACTTACGAGTATACTTGCAGTATAAAACTATAAACTAGTAGTTTACTGAGACTATACTTCAAAGTGTACTAAAAATGCTACTACAAGTATTTAATTAGTAAACTGTCAGTATACCTATAAGTTCACTTTTAGTATAGTTGCAGTACTAGCTAAAAACTTTGACGTAAACTAGTTGTGTACTCAAAGTTTACTACTGTTATACTTAAAGTATACTTAAAGTATACATTTTTATACTAGAAAGTGGGCCAATTTAGTCCCAAGGAGTAGGGTGAATTCGGGTAATCTGGGACATTTTTTTTTTATTTTGACTTCTGTGATTTATTTCGATATCTATCTAACACATGAGATCAACACATTAGACTATTCTGAAATCCCTAAAATGTTTTCTAACCACACCAGAATGTAGATATTATACCCAGAGGAGCCATGCCACACCTATTAGTGTTTTTGTGCCAACAACAACAAAAAAAATCTACTTGAATTTGATAATCTGGGACAGGTCACTTTGTAATCTGGGACATATGTATTAGGCCTAAAAAAGCCTATATTCACCATACTTTTGTATGACAAACACAATATCACCCATTTTAAAAAAGCATTATGAAAAAAATGACAAGTACAGAAATCTCAATAAGAAAATGTATATTCCAATATCAGGAAAAATTATTTCTGTCTCTACACAGGATTTGAAACTCTAATAAAATTGTTTAACATTTGTTTAACATTGTATTAACATTTTTAAAAAAAATCAACTAAAATTTAAGCAACAATTTGATTAACAGATTATTCATTCAGTTATTCAAGTTCTCCATTCTATAAAATTGGGGCTACTAGGGGAACAATATTGAATAGATCACAAACATAATTTGACAACAAATAGGAACATTGTCTTATTTATGACAGATTTATGTCCTTAACATTATTCTAGTCAGAATCCTATGTCACTGACCTTATCATGCAATTCCCAGAGGAGCTTTTTGATTGACAAGTGCCCTGCATCACCCCCATGAAGTCATGTGATTTCAGTCACATGACAACCATGCTAAAATTATAGTAAAAGTCCTGTTGACTAAATTTTGTTAGAACGGGAAATAAACACACTGGAGTTTAGGTGTCCCAGATTACCCGAATTCACCCTATTGAAATAATACACTAATAGTACACTGATATTTGTATACTTACTACATAAAGTATACTTAAAAATATACTTGAACTTTACTTAAGTATACTTAATAAAATAAACTTAATTAATTAATTGGTTAATTGTTCTGTATTTTATTTTGTAGTTAATGGGATTCCCGCACATCACGTGTTTTCCATGTAACACATATAAATCTAATGAATAGTCTTTCTGGAGTTCATGCACTCCAATAATGTGGGCGGGTGGTTTCGGCGATCTGCCCACCGTCAAAGTCACGCTGCTCCAGATGACCACAGCCTATACAGCACCTGACTGAGTGCAGATCTACGCACGATGTAAGTAAGAGATTCATTTCCTAGTTTTATTGATTATAACGGGAGTGTTTTGAGGATGCTTGAACTCGCACTAGACTGAAGCCAGTCATAATGTTATTTGATCATTTATTCGCTGTTTGAATAACCGTGGAAAGGAGAGCGTTATAATTAGCTAGTAAATTACGATGTTTAATTAAACTGGTCACGTTAAATACAAATTCAGTTTAAAAATGTTTTATAACATGACACCCATTTCTGGTACTTGCCTAAAATAACGGGATTGTGAAGTGCGTTGTTATTAACAACAGGCTATTTTTAGCCTTAGGTTTTCCACCCTCCGCCTCTCCCTATTAAACTTGCCTAAATCTATTAGAATAAAGTTAAAGTGAAAAAAAATTAAAAGTGTCGATTGAGCTAAATCTATCACGACTGTCACGAATAAAATTAAAGCGAAAATGAAATGAAAAGTGTCGATTGAACTTACTCTAAGGATGTCTCCAATAAAGTGAAAGTGAAAATGAAAAGTGTGAATTAATTGTATTACGGCTGTGTCGAATAAAGTGAAAGTGAAAAATGAAATGAAAAGTGTCAATTAAACTAAACCTATTATGGCTGTCTCGACTGAAGTGGAAGTGAAATTGAAATGAAATATGTAGATTATGTGTGTATATATAAAGCGCTGCGTATTTTAACCAATCACATGTGATTCCGTTGAGTTTATGAGTGCAACAGCCAATCAGAGGCGTACAGATTAGTCATCGCTGAAACAGCGTGTGACCGCTGACTGAATTCTGAGCTCTTGTGAATTATCTCGTCAAAGACAAGTGCAGATGTACGTATGATGCAAGATTCATTTCACAGTGTAGATAGCTTCATTGATTATAACATTATGGAACATCAGATTACACTAACATTAGGCTACCTTTAGCCTTTTTAGTTGGTTAACCCTCCATCTATGCATATAGACTAGAATTAAATAAGTAATAAAATTATTTATTTGAAAATACTGTATACATAATTTCAGTATTAATACAATTGCAGAACGTACATGTATTACAAAATGTTTGTAATGGAGTTGCCTCATATAAATAAATAGAAAATATATATATATATATATATATATATATATATATATATATATATATATATATATATATATATATATAAAAAATTTTTTTTTTTTTTTTCCAAATACAGAGGGGAAACGGTTTATACAGTACTTCTATTCAGAGATTAAACTACTGTCAAATTTGATCACATTTTGGCTATTGGGGCCCATAACTAAAAAGTCCTACAAACATTTGATCAGAAAAGTTGAAATTTGGAAATTTGACACCGGTACAAGTGCTGATATTTCCTCTTTTTTTTTTTTTCTTACATTCATCAAAAGTGGTTATTCATTTCTCAACGCAAGATCATTTGGAAAAATAGAAACCACTCCTTCTGCAATCATATATAATCCTGATTTAGTGACCAGGCTCATCAAGCTCAGATTGGACCTTTCACAACAGTTCTTAGTCAACATCATGGGTAAGTTATATAATAAGTAATGTAATATAATACATCAGGTGCTGACTGTTTTTATATGATATTGTCTGAATAATGAGGAGGAATTTGTGATAGTTTAACACTGTATAAATATTCTGTATAAAATAATTTACTAACTTGATATTTTCCATGTTTCTAGCATGCATTTATGGAAACATCATGAAAATAGACACCACCGGTGCATCACAGGCAACAGCAAATCAAGACAGATTAACCGTAAATGGTGAGAATGCATGATTGCATACAAATTATATCAATACATAGCAATATGTAATATAATTCTAACAATGATTTAATCTTGAAAAGGTGTTGAAGCCTCCAAAAAACTGGCTGAGACTGATCTGGGCCGGATGGAGAACTATAAGAGTATGATCACCAGAGTTGGCAGAGCAAAGCAGATGGACCCTGCTGTGATTGCTGCCATCATATCCAGAGAGTCCAGAGCCGGAGCCGCTCTGGAAGGAGGATGGGGTGATCATGGCAATGCCTTTGGCCTTATGCAGGTTGGTTAGAGGAACAGATATCTCTTTCAATTTATAATAATATAAGAGAACACCTGCATCAAAATTTCAAGTATTGAAAATAAATTAAAGCTGACTCCCAATTGGAAATTGTCACAGATGTATCATGCAAAACAAGGAGAAGTTGCAAAGTATGCAAAAATAACTATAGTACATTAAATATTTCTGAACATTTATAATTGTTCTCTTCTTTGATGGTGTTTCTTTTAGGTTGACAGACGCTACCACACTCCAGTAGGTACATGGGACAGTGAGCAGCATATCACACAAGCTACTGAGATACTCATTAGCTTCATTAAAGAAATTAAAGCAAGATTTCCCATGTGGTCCCAAGAGCAATGCTTTAAAGGTAGGTTTACCATAACGTTTACGATAAATAAATAAACATAGCCTAAATAGTATAAAAAGAGATAAATAAAGGCAAACAGAAGTTCATCACTTAATTTTCAAGTCTCAGTTGTAGTATAATGTCTGTTTCAGGGGGAATATCAGCCTACAACGCAGGTGTGAGTACAGTCAGTTCATATGAGAATATCGATGTCAGAACCACAGGACAAGACTACTCCAATGATGTCGTTGCCAGAGCCCAGTGGTTCAAAAGCAAGGGTTACTGAAGAACTTATGAACCTGTAAAACTCTTATATTAATGAAGTACATTAGTTGAGTACAACAACTCAAGGTTTTCATATTAGGCCTATTGTAGTGCTTAGTTAAATATAGATATTAGATTGCTAATATAATCTTTCCAAACCATTTAAGAGTTTGTGTTTTCAAAATATGACCATTTTGATGATACTACAGAGCTGCAGTGAATTTCCTTTAATGATAGCAATGAAAATCCTATTAAATAAAATTAATTTATTTACTCAAATCATGTGTCTATTATTTACCACAATGATCTTAGGAACAGTCCTTCCAAACTCCCAATAAAATAACTTCATTGATTGCTCCTGAAAACAGACAAGTAGATCTTGAAACAGCTTGTTGTTCTCCACGACAGAGGGTGATGTTGAGCCTAATCCTGCACTCACACATGACACTGTAGAACAGAACAGCGTTTCTCAGAGAACATTGAATTTAGAGAACATTGGAGGGCGCTAGAAGCAAGATTTTGGAAAGGAGGCATTTGTTTAAAGGGATAGTTCACCCAAAAATCAAAATTCTGTCATTAATTACTCACCCTCATGTCGTTCCAAACTAGTAAAACCTCTGTTCATCTTCAGAACACAAATTAAGACATTTTTGATATATCCTGATCCAGATCCAGCGTGATGACGTTGAACACATGCCTTGTGTTCAATGTCATCATGCCGTGTGTTCAACGTCATCACGCTGGATCTGGATCAGCGCTTGTGTCATGTACTGTCGTGAACGTGCGTCCACAAGAGAAACAGTAGAGACGAAAATGTGGAATAAAATCGTTATTTTTGTTTTCTTTGCACAAAGTATTCTCGTGGCTTCGTAAAATTACAGTTGACAGACTGATGTCACAAGGACTACTTTGTCGATCATCTTGGTTCTTTTCTGGACTTTGATAGTGTAAGGACTCTTGCTGTCTATGGGAGGGTCTGAGAGCTTTCAGATTCCATCAAAAATATCTTAATTTGTGTTCCAAAGATGAACGGAGGTCTTACGGGTTTGGAACGACATGAGGGTGAGTAATTAATGACAGAATTTTCATTTTTGGGTGAACTATCCCTTTAAGGTGAGTTTACAGCAAAGATTCACAACAAGATGACCTGAAACATTCTAACTACTTGCAAAAGAATATGGCTGGCAACATTCTAAGACTGTGTTACACTGGAAGCAAACATTGTGTTTACTGTCAGAGACTCTGCGTTCATTCACTGTAGATGGAATAATATAATAAGTTTATAATATTATAATGGGTTCTATGTGGTTTTGACATGCTGTTTGCGTCAGGTGTAGACAGGGAAGTAGGAAGTAAAACCTTCCAGTTTACAGCTACAAGATTAGACAAGACAATGTATTATTTCTATAGCAACTACTGTTTACATCAGTGTTTCTATCAGTTTTCTGTAGCACAGCTGCAGAACTTTCTGTGAACTTAGGCTTAGGTCCCAGCCTTGTTCCTGATTGCCCCGGCCTGAGGAGGAAACCATCGCCTTGGCGAAATGGACGAAGAGCCACCATGCAAGAGAGTTCACCTTGCTGTGTTGCATCAGTCTGTTCCCTTGCATGCTGCAGGCAACAGAGGGAAATGTTTGGGTTCTTTGTTTCCAATAAAAAAGTTCACTATAAAACCATGACCAAACATGTCTCAACATCAGGGCTTTTTTCCTCCGCACTCTTACTCTCATTTGGACATTATGCGCAGATCCCCCCCCCAGCAGTGTTCTGCAGGATGTAAGCTCTGTGCATTCTCTCATTCTCAACACAAGAGTTTCCCTGGCACATGCTGGTGCACCAGATTGTGCAGATGTCAATGTAGGCCCTCTAGTAAAATACGGCACCCTGTGATTAGATGGTGACCTGCCTCAGACACATCACAAAGTGTTATAACCTCTCTCTCGTTAGGTGAGTGTCAGTGTCATAATGGGTGTTGAACATGATCAGGACTGCTTATGCACTCGCCTTAACCTGTTACCTTTCTGGGATCTGTCTTTGGTGCTTAGCGCACTTTCTGAGCTGACTTTCAAACAGCTGCATGCAACAGAACTGAAAGTGCTCTCATTTAAAGCCCAGCTCACACTGTGGGATTTTGGCCACGATTTGGTCGTCAAGACAAATTTTGAAAATCCTAAAAGATTCCTATAATCCTTGGCTAAAATCTGTTGCCTTTGATCGCTGGTTTGACATGTTCAACGATAGCCAATTAATGGCCGTTGTGATCAAATTTTACCTCCGACGAAATTCTGGCAGTGTCAGAAGATTTGGCGCACAGTCCTGCAGTGTGATGTCTCTTACGACGAACGTCAAACTGTCTTCCTTTTTCAAGACTCATGGAATTCATATGATATGTTGCCTTTGCTGTGATAAACATCGGTTGCGCCTCTGTTTTCATGTGGGTGTATAGTGCTGCTTACACTATTCTTAAATATGCCAGTATTGCCGCCATTCATATACTTTTCATGATAGCCAACATTTCAGTTCCACGTGTAATGCAGCTCGTAGTCACTGAACGTGTATGGGTTGATAATATAAAACTCCGGGCAAGTTTTCTTGCGCGCACCCATTTTTAACATGTCTTGACTGTCGTATAGTCTGACATTAATGACAAATGAGATCCCACAGTGTGATATGATCATCATGTTTGTACAGTCTGACAAGCAACAATAGTAAAGGACTATTAAAAATCGCACAGTGTGTTGCCCCGCTTAAGTCGACGCTTTTACTTCTTTTAGCATGTGCAAAGAAAGTGGGTGATTTACATGCACTTTTTATGGATACTGCTTGTTTGGAATTTGGTAAGGATGACTGCATGGTTAGACTGCAACCCAGACATGGCTATGTGCCTAAAGCGCTTTCTACATCATTCAGAGCACAGGTTATAACATTTGTTCCTCAGAAGACTGCATCTGCACTGCATCCATTATGTCCCTTTTGCACTTTGCATGCTTATCTAGACAGGTCTTGACTTATTAGACTGTCTGAGTAGCCTATTGTCTGTTTCTGAGGTTGCAATAAAGGGCTACCAGTTTTCAAACAGTGGTTGTCTCATTGGATTGTGGAGCCAACAGCATTAGCATATGCTTCTAAAAGGGAGACCTGTACTTTTGGAGTTCACCCTCACTCTACTAGGGGCATGGTTTCTTCGTGGGCATGTCAATTCAATCTATCTGGCAGCAAGTTGGGCTTCTCAGAATACCTTTGCTAGATTTTACAACCTCGAAATCCTTTCTTTTGCACCGAATGTTTTGTCTGTGCAGTAAGGTGACAACTGACCTTCTGATCCCCTGACCCCCTGATCCCCTGACCCCCCTGACCCCTATGCCAATAATGTTGTTGCCAAAGCAAGGGTGACTTGAAGAACACTGTTTTTTTTTTTTTTTTTTTTTTTTTTTTGTTCATTCTAATCATTGTTCACTGTTCTATATTTTGTTTTCTATTTGTTGGGATGGAATAAAAGTCTTTTAGTCACTCAAATCACGTGTCTTTCTTGTGTCTTTTTCAAAACATAAATTTAATGAATAGTCTTCCCATATCCATATTAAAATGATCTTGTTAGGGGTCCAGGCAGCATAGCTGTTTTAATCTTCTTTGCTTTTATTTAGTTCTCAGTTGCCAAATTATTTTTCTGTCCTAAATATACCTGGGCAACAGTAACTGCAAAGCACAAACAAATCAGATTTGGAAGGTCCTACAGTATATCTCACCTATTACTCAGCCAAGTCCAATGAAAACTGCCTGGCAGTAGCTGGCAGTATAATTCTATGCTTAATTGCTTATAACTCACAAAACAAACTAGAATTAAATAATCCAATCATCACATCACACTTTATAACTGCTGTTTATTTATTATTTTGATAGAAAATACTGTACACTTGCAATCTTATATAATAAAATTGCAGACTACATATTTGTAATGGAGTTGCCTCATATAAGTAAATGAATATATAGAGAGATTTGGCTTGAATTGGATATATATTGAGATTTGGCATGCTTTTTCTCACTGGTACAAAGTGCTAACATTTCCCCAAAAAAAAAAAAAATCTTTTCCCACGTTTGATTTTGCCTTGTCATTAACTACATTCATCAAAAGTGGTTATACCTTTTTGAGGTTTATGAAGCCTCCACCTGATATCTTCCCACTTATGATTCACTTGCTTGGGTGTGATCTAATAATAAGATCACATAAAATTTTTGAAAAAAGATTATAAATTTTGCAGCCTTCACATTTGCAAATTTTGTAACCTTACATTTCTCCACGCCTTGTTGGAAGAACATCTGAGAAAAAAAGAGAAACCACTCCCTCTGCGATCATACTGTATATAATCAGGCCTTGCTGAGGTCTGATTGTGACAAGGCTCATCAAACTCAGTGGTTTGCTCTTTCACACCAGTTCTAAGTCAACATCATGGGTAAGTTATATAATAATAAATTTTTTATATGATGCAGTATTCTCATTTTGTGATAGTTTAGCACTGCATACATTTTCTGCATAAATAATTATTTAAGGGTTTCAGGTGATATTTTCCATGTTGTTTCTAGCATGCCTTTATGGAGACATCATGAAAATAGACACCACCGGTGCATCAGAGATGACAGCAAAACAAGACAACCTTACCATAAAGGGTGAGCATGGCATGCATGACTGCATACAAATCACATTTCACTCTTTAAATCACAGTTGCCAATATATTCAATATGCACACTGGTATGTATTAACAATGATTTAAACTTGTCATAGGGGTTGAAGCCTCTACAAAACTGGCTGAGACTGATCTGATCCGGATAGAGAAATACAAGAGTAAAATTATCAAAGTTGGCAGAGAAAAGCAGATTGACCCGGCTGTGATTGCTGCCATCATATCCAGAGAGTCCAGAGCTGGAGTCATCCTGAACGATGGGTGGTGCGACCATGGCAATGGCTTTGGACTCATGCAGGTTAGTCAGAAGAACTGATTTACTCTATTTCAAAATATAATAAATAAGAAAGCACATAAATCATGAGATAACATTTAAGGTGGTGAGTATAAACTAAAGCTGACTCGCAAATGGAAGCTGTTATAGATATCCCATGCAAAAACCAGCAAGAAGTTGCAAATAATAAAATAACATTTCAAATCATTGTCTTTTGATTATGTTTCTTATAGGTTGACAAACGCTACCACGCTCTAACAGGTACATGGGACAGTGAGCTGCATATCATACAAGCTACTGATATACTCATTGGCTTCATTAAAGAAATTAAAGTCAAATTTCCCAAGTGGACACAAGAGCAATGCTTTAAAGGTAGGTTAGGTTTACGCTAAGAGATAAAGACAAATGCCAATAGAAGTTCATCACTTAACTTTCAAGTCTCACTTACAGTATAACGTCTGTTTCAGGGGGATTATCAGCCTACAATGCAGGTGTGAAGAACGTCCAAACGTATGAGCGCATGGACATCGGCACCACAGGAGATGATTACGCCAATGATGTTGTTGCCAGAGCCCAGTGGTTCAAAAGCAAGGGTTACTGAAAACAACAGTAAAACCCTTACATTAGTGCAGTGAGAACCACCAGGCCTGATCCTTAATACTGGGCCTACTGTATTGCTATGGTTAGTTAGCTGATGTAATCTTTCTCTTTTAAGAGTGCATTTCCTGTAATGATAGCATCTGATTAAATAAAACTCATATCAAATCATGTGTTAGGCTACTATTTATCACAACGGCCTTATGAAGTATTTCCAAATCTACATTAAATGAACCTCATATGTAGTATTCTTCAATGCTCCTGGAAGTAGCTGCAAACAAGTCTTGAAACGGTGTGTTGTTCTCGACGACAGAAGGCGATGTTGAGCCTCATCCTGCCCTCACACACACACACACACACACACACACACGACTCTGGAGAATGTCATTAGTAAAAATCTCTGATGTTTCGCTCGCTTAAGGATGACCAGATATCTGTAGGATTTTCTTCACTTTGTAAGTACATGTCTGCGTTAAAGCATTAATGAGCAAATTTGGTTCTATTGAGGCATTCTGTCTGGTTTTAGCTGACTGCGCTGGACAAAGCAGTTTGGGAAGTTTGGGAAGCGAACCTCTCCATCACTTTCCGCTAAATCCAGTGAATAATGTTACGCAGACTCATTTGCTGAGCTGTAACTAACCATTTGTTCTATAGTATCGTTTTTTAAATAATATTTTGTAATGACAGCTGTAAAAGAGGATAACTTAAGAACATTTTAATAATGCTCTGTTCAGTGCTTCATATTTTCTTGTTTTAATAACACGAACAACTATGAGAACCTTTTTTAGTTAAACGTTTTCAAACGTTTTGGTTGTTGTTTTCAAGTCATGTTTGCGTAATATCTTTGTTTTCTTGTATTATTTTTTTTCTTGTAAATTACGATTCAAAATTAATGGTTGATTGAATATCTTTCACTTTTTGGAAGATATAAGAAAAAAAAAACCTCATTAGATAGATATAAATTACTTATAGATTACACTGAAATAATTAGACAGCTACCCATATATAATCAATGCTCCATGTAAATCTATGTATTTTTTTTTTACAGTATGATTTAACCATCACCAACATATCTAGAAAATTAGTTTTAGATTTCTCAAGCCCTGTAAGAACAAACTGTAACAAGAAACAAAAGAAGTATATTCTAGATATTAAATCGCAGGGTTTTCTGTTCTTAAGGGAAAATGCCCTGTGTGTCAACAGTGTTAACATTATCTGTGGCGCCTGGTCTGGCATCACCCTGCTGCTCAGAGAAGATCAAATGACCCTTTTCTTGCTCTCAGTGGTGTGTATGTTGATTACTGTACAGACAGTACAGCCTCGTGATCAATGTCCTTCTCTATATGTTCAGATCAAAGGGATCATTGAGTTTGACCTCAGAATCATACCTCTCTTTTGATGTCAGGCTATGCACAATTAGTATTTGGAGAAGCTGACATGAAATTTCAAGCAGTTTTAGAGAAAGCTGCTGTGGTGTGGCATGTAATTCTTAAAAATCTTAAAATATGTGCCAATTCTTCTATATTTTCATGCCATTTTATGAGCTCATTAATTGAGAGACTACTATTGTTTTTTTTGTTTTTTTAAATGTATTTATCACATTGCAAGGCTAAAATGTGCTAGTGAACACATAAAGGCAGTGTTATTATAGTTTACTATTAAAAAAAGGGTCATCCCATCTTGTTAAATTGTTAATAGCTAAAACAATTAAATAAAAAAATTACATTAAATAAAGAATAATGAAATATGTTACTTGAAATAAAATAAACGTTAAATAAATAAAATAAAATAAACTTATTTCAGCTAGTTGATAAGGCAACATTTCTCATTTTTATTTAGTTTAACTTGATGTACTAAAATAACTAAAACTGAAATATAAATAGATATATTAAAAAAACTAAAGAAAATGATAAACACACAACAAAATTGCCAAAACTTTTAAATTAAAATGAAAATAAAAAATGATACACAAACAACAAAACTGCCAAAATTTTAACATTAAAATGAAAACAGAAAATACAAAATAAAAACTTATTCAAAATATTAATACAAACTAATAGTATCTCAGTATAATACTGTGTAATGGTGATTTAAAAGGTGGATTGCTTACCAGTTACAGGACCCAAAATATACACAATTCCATAACTAAAATAATCTGACATATAACTTTAAAATATAAATGTCAGGTGATTTTTTTTTTCATTTAAAAAATAAAATAAATAAATTAGTTTGATGTAGAAAACAAGAGATGGCACATCACACAACATCTGAATTACAACACTTATTAACTTTCTGTGTATTTCTCATGAGTCATTTAAACAGGCAAATAGCTGAACTGTATTTTTATTAGTTAATTAAAGCCCTCCGAGCATGTGTTAACAGAGCCTGTTGTCCAGTAAAGTATCTTTTGATGATGAGCCACGTTAATAGTCCTGTTGTGTCTGTAAAGCAACTTTGGAAAGAAAAGCATCGTAAAACCAGGGTGCAATTATTTCATTATTATCATCTCATTAAACTATTGAGATACTCCATTTGGAAACCTCCCTTCAGAAACGCCACACACCGAGATTTAAAGAGCAAAGTCAACTGGTCACAGAGCAGCCGAATGGGTTGTGCTCAATGGTCAAGCTGTGTGGACCCAGCTGGATGCTTTTTATTGTAAGAGTAAAGGATTTAACGGACACATGGAGAGCTTGCCCTGCTCATGGCTTTGTTTTTCCTCAGGGGAGGATAGACTTTGCATGATGACAGGAACTTGTATATTCATCTTATAAGTTATTTCGAACCATCTCAATCGGCAGCGTCCTGCTTTTCGGGCCTCTGAGCTGAGGGGTATCATTTCTTGGGTTATTTACAGTTTGGCATACATGGCCTTAATTAGAGTGTGGGGTAGAGCGCTGCCTCAGAAGATGTGTTCCAGATGTGGGCTGGAATTCAGAGAGCTTTGTAAAGAAAAGAAACAGAGCTCTGCAGGAGATGCCTAAAGAAACTCGAGTCAGTGAAGACTGTTGAAGGGAATTGACAGAGTTGAATTGGTGGGCGGGGGTTTCTGGCACTTTTCAGGGTTAAATATTCATGACTGTGTCTGTGTCTTTAAAAGAATGTAGTCTGATTTGTTCTGGCTGATTCTGTGCCTTAGGTGATTGATCAAGCTGTCTCACGTGTGATAATGTACTTATGAGCATGTGTATCACATCAGCAACACCAAAATCAGGATCAGGAGCAACAACAACAAAACAAAATAGAGCATGCCAGCAACACCAAGGTCATGGGTTCAATTCCAAGGGAATGCAAAACCTGTATAACTTGAATGCAAGTGTCCGCCAAATGCGTACTGTAAATGTTTAAATAATGATTTTGGGTTAAAACTCACATAAATTTATATTGAAAGAAATACACACTACTGTTTAGAAGTTTGGGGTCAGAAAGATTTTTGGAAAGAAGTCTTTTCTGCTCACCAAGTCTGCATTTATTTGATCAAAAATACAGTAATATTGTGAAATATTATTACAATTTAAAATAACTGTCTTCTATTTGAATATATTTTAAAAAGAAATTTATTCCTGTGATGCAAAGTTGAATTTTCAGCATCATTACTCCAGTCTTTAGTGTCACATGATCCTTCAGAAATCATTCTAATATGATGATTTGCTGTTCAAGAAACATTTCTTCTTATTATTAATGTTGAAAACAGTGCTGCTTAATATTTTTGTGGAAACGGTGATACATTTTTCAGAATTCTTCAAGTTCAAAAGAACAGCATTAATTTGAAATATGTTTTATGTGACAATGTAAAAGTCTTTACTGTCACTTTTGATTAAATGAATGCATTATGCTGAATAAACATATTCATTTTAATCTTTAAACAAAAGAAAAGTCTTACTGACCCCAAACTTTTGAACAGTAGTGTATAAGTGTATATGTTAGTGTGACAAATTTAAGTTTGAATTGCCTTTTTGCGTTAACTAGGTCATTTTAAATGGTTGTAGGCTATATTTGTAAATCAAAATGTAAAATGTAGTCTGTCGACAAAAATGATCATGAAAGGCATAATTATTAAAAAAGAATTGTAGCAATTGTGGCAAGTCATACTACAGGATATGTCCTCTTTCCAAAAGTATTTAGCCCCCCAAACATGAAGAAAGCCATCTAGAAGGAAGTCAAAGACGTTTAAAGGAGAATGTTTTGCTGATTATCAAGCAACCACATACAATGACTGCATGAATGAATCTACTGATAATGCTCAGTCTTATGGCCCTCTTAAGAAACTGTATGTCTTAAATGAAATACATATGGGTTTTTTCAGCAGCAGAGCAAAAAAGCCTCAGGAAATACCAACCTGGCTTTTTTCATAAGGAAAACTGACTGACATTCCTGCAGTGCAACTCCATAGAGGCTCTGTTGACCATATGTGTGAGGTTAAAATAAAGGGGTTTGACAGCTATCACTGAGTGTGAACTTAACGTCTGTGTCTGCCTATACCATTTAGTATGAAGCATGAATCTCCCCAACTGGAAGAAAGTATTTTTTCGAAATCCAGTGTTTGCTATTGTTTGTATTTAAGAAAAAGCACCGGCCGGCGCAAAGCTTTGTTTACACTTTTGCCGGTACTCCTAAACGATTTGCCTGAGGGGGAAGGAGAATATCCAAAACTGGCAGGAAGGCGAAGCGTTTGTATGTAGTGGAGACTTATGGTTTGAGGTTGTGTGCACAACACATTTTCTAAAGAAAATAATGTATATGAAGAATGTCCTGTCACGAAAAGGTCCAGTCACTTCCGTTAGAGTGAAATATCATCATTGCAGCCTAGAACCATGAATCAGGCTCTTCAACAGTCACCCTTCTCCAACCTAAAGTAAACAAGTATTTGTATTTACATGCATGAACCAGCAACACTTTGGTCCACATTCATTTAAAAAATAAAGGTTCTAAAAGGGAACTTTCACAGTGATGACATAGAAGAATTATTTTGTGTTTCGAAGAACACAGAAGAACATTTTAATTATCTAAAGAACATTTTGTGAAATGGAAAGCTTCCATAGATGTTAAAGGTCCTTCATGGAACTATCGATGCCAAAAAAGAAGTTAAGTCATTCTGAGCAGTAAGTGTTAAGTTTCCCTGATTTATTCAAACTGTGTTGGCCATCAGCTGACTGGTTTTTCAACTCCCTTTCATGGGCCAAAGTGAGCCCCCCTTCAGACACGAAGGTGGTATCTCCTCAGGGGCTGCCCCATCTAATTATCAAATGACGGCCAGCCTGTCGGCGGTAAGCCGCTGGAGTGAGACAATAGCAGCTGATTCTCTGGATTAGGTGACGGGGGTTGGAGAAGGAACGGTGGGGGAATCCAAGAGGAAGAGACAGAGAGCATGCTCACTCCTGAGAGACAGGCTACTGGAGCACACATGTACCTTCCCTGTGAAGGATACACAGTCTCATGAGCTTCTACTCTTTTACAAACACCCCATGTGAAGATATGAACAAGGAGATGTTGGTGATTTGATAAAAGGGGTGTGAAGTTTCACTTTTGGACCAAATTTGTACAAAGGATGCACTAAGGAAACTGCTTTTTGGGTGAACTTTGACAAAATGGCTCGATTTTACAGCTGCTTTGGGGACAAAAAGTAAGTTGGAGCCTTTTGTTTGTCTGAAAACTTAATTTAAAATGACTTCTAGTATAGTTATAAAATGGTGTGGTAACACTTATGTGGTGTTAACATGCTTGAGGTTGCATTTTAGTGGCGTGGTTGCATATAAAACTGATTGTTTATTAGTGAAGCACTGATGAAAATGATCGTTTTGACATGTACTCACAAAGAAAAAAAAAATGGGGTAGTGCTTTTTTTTAAAATGTACTAAAATATACCATTTAGGGGTAAATAAGGTACAACTGTGTACCTTTTAAAAAAGGGTATCGTCCCAGTGACAGCTTTTGTACCTTTTTTGTGTGAGTAGATACTTGAAGTCTTCTGTACTGTAAGGTTTCTGTTGTGGTCTCTGTGAATGCACTATAATAGCTTCTTTAGATGAACTCTTTCAATTAGAGTCTCTTTAAAAGCTCTTCTATCTAATGGTCTCATGACATGTCCAACAAGACACTACTCATCACCACTGGTTGGTATTCCAAGACCGCTGAGAGAACATGTTGTTTACCATTGGGTTTCGTCCAGATTCTTTGTAAGTTTAGAAAAGAGACTGTTTTGTTTATCATTTCTTTTCACAGAATTTGCCATTTATTATTGTTTGTTCTCCTAGTCCAGCCCCCCAGAGACTATGAATGTACAATAAGAGAGTTTGGACTACTTATTGAAACATAATGTTCCTTATTCAGGTATAAATGTAAAATGTGACTTTGCAAAGACACTGAAAACATGTGCTAAGGTTTGGACGGTAACCAGCTTCATCCTTACATTCTGACCTACCTCCATTTTTCACACCATTTATGGTCCTTGCGCTCCTGTGAGACTGCTGCTTTGTTTGTATCTACACAGTGTATCTATTTGGCAAGAAACTTGAGCCATCCCATGAAAAAAGAGTCCAAATGTTAATGTTCTTTGGTTTTGACCTCTGAGCTTGTTGATGTTGAGCTCAAGCTCTTCCTAGTTTCTCATCGTCTTGCGCAGTTGATGAGGTTGTTGTTTTTAGCAGTCTTCTGCTATCTTTTAAGACATGTATTCTCAAAGGAGTCTCAAGTCAGTGAGAGACTGTTTTATTAAAGTGTGAGCCATTTGCATATTGTGGAGAGTGGGGTAAGATGTGTCAGTGTGTCAACTTTATTTGAAACTCTTTTTTTAATCCTGAAATATAATTACGCATTTTAGCTTTCCCTCTCGTTTTAAGTAAAAGGTGGCGTATCTTACCCCACTCGCTTTTAATCTGTAAAACGTTCCTGCTGTGGTTTACTTATGTATTGGATTCTCTAATAATGAATCATCTGGTGTCAGATAGCCTGAATGCTTTGTTCTTTCTCTACTGGTTCAGCCGCTGCTTAAAAGAGTTTTGTGCTTTGTGGTTAAAGTTCAGAAGAACCACAGAAGTACAGATGGTTTTGTAGTACGTCTGGATTTATGCTGCCCCTGCTAACTACTTTGATTTTTTTTTTAAATCTATCAATCAATACTAACAGCAAAGGCCTTCCAAACACAGCTCACTGAGCGCATGCAGTGATATTGCCTTAAATATCTGCAGGAACGGAAAGAAAAAAAATATTTTTATAGAAAATTCAGGGCTTGATAAATGTTCTGTTTCTGTAATTATAGGGTTCTTTAAATATACAGCTGTGCAGATTTATTCACAAAAAGCTCCCACATTTTGTGTAAGATGTACATGTCATACTTAAAGTAACTTCAATGTTGTATATTATAAAAATGCTATGTACATCTTCCTATTTTGCATGTGCAAGGTTCAACTATATATGAGGAACTATATATAACTACATATAATTCCAAACCACTAATTTTGCTAGATGTTAGAATCTAACCAAAATAACTTGCTTATCAGTACTATTATGATGGTTTGGTGGCTGTTTGAAAAAGCTAAATCGCATGTTTAGCTATGAACTTTCAGAAACTCACAGAAGATTGTTTTGTTTGTCTTATAACGAAACTGCCAAGTAATAGAATTAGGCCTCCTTGTTAAGTGAGCATATTATGTCCAGTAAATGTTTTAGGATGTTGTTTCTCTTCAAATATAATTTAGGCAATGAGATGGGGATGGTCATCACTTTAGTTAATGTTGTCAACTGATTGAGCTGAATGGTTACTGCAGGTGGTTTAATAAACTCATTATAGCGTAGTTTACTCCAGATCCCGCTGCCTGAAGAATGTGCAGAGTAAAACCTCCAATAATTGAATAAACTACTGTTAAAAAGTTTGGGGTCTGTTCAGTTTATTTGAAAGAAATTAATGTTTTCATTCAGCCAGGATGCATTCAATTGATCAAAAGTGACAGTAAAATCATTTAGGGCCAGATTTACTAACAGCTGTCTTATGGCGTTAAAATAGTACTGTCAAGATTTACTAAAGACACGCAAGAATTGAAGAATTAGCGCTGAAAAGGCGTGGACACAGTCATTTTTGCACCTGACCTTATTGAATATGCATTTGTAGGAGTTTACCTTTCAGACGTAAAATTTATGGGAGGAGAGTATTAAAATGAATCACGCAACACGATTTACTAACATTTGCCCTTGTCAAATTACTGGTATTTGCCCCATTATGTAACGCCCAAAATAAGTATGTCTTAACAGGCGGCAATTTGTGCTGCTCTTGGTAGATTGCCCTGGTCATTATGGAAATGATCTAGCTGCATCTGTGTTTTTTAATGTGTGCATTGTTAGTAAATCACAAGCAGAATTTTCCCATCGGAGGTTTTATGGAATTGCGCTCTAACGCTAATTTGCCCTGTTTAGTAAATCTGGCCCATAAAATGTTACTAAAGATTTATGTTTCACAGACACAACTGTTTTCTACATTTTTAATAGTCAAGTCAAGTCAAGTCGAGCTTTATTGTCATTCTGCTACTTGTGTGGACATATAGTGGAATGAAATGTCGTGTCTCACAGGACCATGGTACTACATACTAGTTAAACATAAGATAAACATACAACAATGCAAATATAGGAAAAACAATAGAGCTATACAACAGTTAACCATCTGACTATACATATACTATAAATACTATAACTACTATACCTAGTTGACTACACATACACAAACTGAGACTGTACAAGAACTTTACATAAATACTGTACATGAAATTGTGCAAAAGAGATTTGTACATGAAATTGTGCAAAAAAATATATTTTGTACATTAAATTGTGCAGAAGAGAGATTTTGTGGGAAGCATCGCATAGTGCAAAAAGATTTTGTAGTGCAGTGCCCAAGTAAACATTATTTTAAACAAAATTGTCAACAGTTATTAATGAGTTACATTATTATTAGTTACATTATAACTAATTAGTTACATTATTATTAATGTAATAATAATTCAGCATATTAGAATGATTTCTAAAGGATCATGTGACACTGAAGACTGTATTAATGATGCTGAAAATTCAGCTTTGCATCACAGGAATAAATTGCTTTTTAAAATATATTCAAATAGAAAACAGTTAGTTTAACTTGTAAAAATATGTCACAATATTACTGTTTTTACTGTATTTTTGACTAAATAAATGCAGTTTCAGTGAGCAGCTTACCAACCCCAAACAGTAGGATTACTAAGAAATGACAACATAATTAGTCACTTTATTACCTGATATGCACTTGTGGCAAGCTGCACTGGTTTACAGTGGACCACATGGCCTGTGATATAATGAACAGACTCTCCGACCTTATTCACATTCTTGTCAGATATGTTGTCCACTTTAACTAATGTCTGGAGAAAGCATGGCTGTCCTTTCAGCCTGAGAGGAACATCATTTTGACATTTTCTGAGGTACTCAGCAGATGGTGTGACTTGAGAGAGTCCATCACTACATTAAAGTCATTGTTGATGTGTGGTTCCCCATCGAGGCATGTGGAGAAGCTCAGGTCTGGTGCAGCATTGCATAAGACAACTCTGATTGTCAGGATCTTACATGACGAGGGTTGGCACTCTAATAACTAATCATAATTTTGGTTGTAACTTGCAGTTAATCTTAGCACGGCTGCAACAGTATATTCTTAATTTATGTTGAGTCATCTGATCTATATACTCTATTATTCAATATGCACAGATTTTTTTTTTTTTTTTTTGTAGACAACATATATAAATGATAACATTTAATTATATATAAATTATATAAATACATTTAAAATTATATATAATTTAATAGAACAGTGTAATAGCAAATAATATGAATACAAAATTAGGGTTATATTGACAGGCTGATTTTAAATATTTAATTGTGCATTTTCCAAATGTTTTAGATTTATATTACCTTTGTTGTCGTCTAACTTATATGTAATCTTTAAGAACACTAATAAAAAATTTCCCTTTAATTCACTTAACTAACACTAATAATTTCACTTAATGTAATCTTTAGCAAGTCTCAAAATGAACATTTTTTATGTTGTACATTAAAGTGTTGCGATGCCTAAATTCACTAGAGATTTTACATTTTTAGTGTTTTGTTTTTAGTATATTTATTCAAAATAGTGTGGAAATAGACTATCATTATAGCCCAGAATGTAAATCATACCATGCATTTAAAGTAGTTTTTTAACTAAAACAAGTTTTGCATATGCATATAAATGTATTACAGTCTCCTGTTTGATAATTCCCTAAAGCTTTTCTTTTTGGGTTGTTTTACTGAAAACACATTGTTTGAAGCTAACACAGCTAGCATGCTTGCTAATATCTTCTGCTTGAACGCGTCACTTCACTAACTCTTGCTCTTTCTTTCTCTCTCTCTCTCTCTCTCTCTCATTCCTCCCTTCCTCTCCACATCCAAAAGTTAAGACATGAAACGTCGGACGTCATCACAGAACTCTGGCGTTGGAGGCAGTCCAAGGTCAGTCCATTAGTCCCTGTAGAGCTCTGAACGACCTCTCTGCTATCATAGTCATGCACTGGGTAATGATAAGAAGACGCTTTTTAGTCAGAAGAGGTTCTTGGGAAAGAGGTCCGTTTGGTTTGCTTGATACGCTGTTAAGCAATAGCTCACATAAAATGTCAATTCTGTCATCATTTACTCATCCTCATGTCATTCCAAACCAGTATGACTTTCTTTAATCCTTGGAAGGAAAAATAAGATGCTTTGCATCCAGGCTGCGCTTGCTTTTCTGGTGATCCATGCTGTTGAGTTCCAAAAATGGAGTGATGAAAGTAATATAGAAGCAGTCAGTGTAAATGGTAAAACTATGCTTTCAGAAGTTAAACTATAGTGTAATTTAGGGAGCAAATTGAACTGAAAGTCATTATATGCTAGAAATCACTTTAAAAATCACTTTCATCGCTCGCGCATGATTTTCCTAATGTTGTGGATTCCTATTGAAATGACTGGATTTGCCTGCGAAAATTCACCAAACAACAGTAAATTTGACCCCACCTTATATGATGACAAAAGTAAAAAATAGCATTCTTACAGTATTTAAAGTTGAAGTGTGTCATTTCTGTCACTAGTGCCACCAAGCATAAATGTAAAATGATTCGCTGTGTCCAAAACTGAATGCTTCCCTACTAGGCTATATAGTATGCAAAAAACAGGGATGTAACGATTTACTGAAATCACAATGCGATACGATTCATGATACTGATTTCACAATACGATTTTCTCACAATTTTTTTTTTAACAAAATGAGATTTTTTATTTTATTTAAGACAAATTATAAATAAAACGGTGTCCTTTTATATTGCTTGGACAAAATGCTGCACATTTCTTTGTGAAATTGAAATATGTCAAATAAAAATAAATTGAAATTTTACAACAAACCCCAAATCAAATAAATAGATAATACAAATAAAAGAAGTCTCTGCATATAAACAAACTAAGAATTTGCCTGTGCTCTTTCCATTTGAAATTAGAGGCAACCACTGTATTTTAATCACAATCTAAACAAAGATGCTGCATACATCTTATTCTGATTGATTATAATTTTGAAATTTGAAGCAAAAACAGAATGGTTTGACTTTGTGAAATTATGCTACATAAAACAACTGAAGGAAACAAAAACAGCAGACGGCTGAATGTAAATGCAGATTCACTCTCTGACAGCAGGTGGCGCTTAAGGAACAGCATGGATATTGTGTTTCCTTGGTTGCCGCTGTAAACAAGGCAGCGTTGCACTTATGAACACTAATGTTACTTTAATATGCATTATACAGGGGTAAGATGAAAAGAAAGTACCATCTAAACTTTTCTGAAGGCGGTGTTTACCTCAGAGATGCATTCATATAAACTCCCACCCCCAACTCCCCCAACTGTATCGCGATTCGTTTAACATCTCAACCGATTTCAATCGCCACATATTTGTATTGATTTTTAACCAGCTCGGGATGCATTGTTACATCCCTAAAAAACAGTATGCCAAAAGAGTAGTATGTCCAAATTCATAGTACAGTAGGCGAAATGTATGTACATGAATGACACACTACTTCCACTGGGATTCTGAAGTGCGCATTCGAAGGACACTTTACTATCCCACGAGCCCATGGAAGAGGATTTGTGAATGCTTCCTTTCATCTGTTTTTATGCGCATTTTGGGATATCGCATAAAAAAGTGTTGGTTGGAAAACGCCAAGATGCGGATAAATTCTAAAAATGTGCATAAAAAACTTGCGCTCAACTAAGTTGGATTAATGCGCATGTGCCTGAACTACGATGGAAACACTTTTACCGTTTAAATTCCTTAATGGCATGTAACTTTGCAATGGGACAGCATAACTGGACCAACCAATGGACCGATCTCATTGTACAGCATCTGAAATGCTAGTTTTGTCATACTAAAATGCTTGAGCAAAGTCTCGTCAAAGTGCTTCGTTATAGTTAACTCCCAGAACTGCGTTCCCAAAAAGCAGGCTCGGAAAATAAGATAACATGACCGCATTTCGTCTGCACGCAGAAGCTTGGAATTTATTGTATACAAAAATGATTATATACAGTGCCTTCTCCTACTGCAGTTCATCAGGAATGGATGGAAATGGTGCTTTATATATTGTTTTAGGCGATATTCCAATTTTGTGCATAAGTTCAATTCGTAACTTTGGATGCAAACATAGCTAGTGAAGAGACGCAACTTACGCTGGTAGGTCACGCGATAGAAACAACATGGCGGACATAGTATGTCTGAATTTCATTCATACTACCCATATTCATACTATATAGAATGTACCATTTTAATGGTCACAAAGTAAGTTCAAATTCAAATTTAGTGGCTACTTTACTATTTAGTGGCTAATTTAGTGGTTGTAATTTACGCAATTTCGGATGCAACAACAGTTTTTACAGCAGGTTTTCTAAACGTGACGTTTCTACCACTGGTCAGACGAACAGATACTCCCGCCTCAAACTCACGTCAATATTGCTGGGTTAAGCTGGTCCAGATGCTCAAACAAACAAAGCAAAGTTTTGATAGCAAATGTGTTTACACTTTTCGGTGGAATCAGCCTACAGATGGCTTACTTACAGTTGACACTGCACTAGAATGGACAAAGTGTTTAAACATCAAAGAATTACACACTTCACCTTTAGTAGATGGACTTGCCTGTTCAGTTAGTTGTAAAATATTGAATGAGTGGATAAACACTGCTGATAATGCAGCATCTTTACTTCTTTAGAGACTTTCACAAACTAAAAGTAACCTTAGATTATACTATTCTTTGCAGCCCCTTATGTAAATATCAAGTTACATACAGTATAGTAATAATTCACTACCAAAGTATGACTGTACCATGGTACTGCCACAGTACTTTGTTGTTTTCTTTGTGACCTAAAACTGTCTGTGAAGGAGAGGTGTGGACACAAGACCAGCTGTGTGAACAATCCCACGTGGTCCTTCATCTAATGTTTGACACAGGCCACACAATGCTGACCTGAAAGGGGTCAAAGAGTTTCTGGAATTTGAAAAATAACAATAAAGTGCTTTCTCAAACAAAATTACAATCCTTTGTGGAAAAATAAGTGAAAGAACTGCCTGAAACAGTCATTTAAACACCCAAATGAATCAGAGGAGACAGAGAGATGTTGCACAACTGATCATAATGGTGTCACATGACTTTCATAATCGCACCCTTAGGCAACAACTGGACAAAATGACCCTATGTATGAGTGCATGTGTTTATAATTCCTTTGAATATCCTCATCATTAGTGTTTTATGGTGTGTGTGCGTGTGTGTTTATGCTTTAGCTGTGACTGTTCTTTGTATCTGTGGTTTTTCTTGTCTCGTTCTTTCATATACCAACATAATCTATCTGTGAATCACTCGTCTGTGAATCTGTGAAGCAGACTTTATATGCACTTCCCCTGAGATAGACAGAGGAAATGAATGAGCGCTATCTGATGACATTGAGTACGGTTCATCCATGTGCTCTGATGTCACAGCAGCCCCTCTAACCACTGGAACAAATCTGCACAACAGTGTGTAAGAAACTGCAAATCTGCTCTCTATTAAGCAGATAGTACTTGCATGAAATGGTAAGGAGGATTGTTTCATATTAGTTGACTTGTTTTCTGGTCTCATGTGATGTTCAGCACGCAGTTAAGCTCAAACAAGAATGCTCTCAGTCTGTTGAATGGACTTCTTGTGTAAACTGCAAGGAAGGAAATGTGAGGAGTGTTGCTATTCAGATTGCTAAGGTGTTTTGGCTAGTTTTAGTATGTTGCTTTGTGGTTTCTAGGGTGCTGTGGATGGTTTCTGGGAAGTGTTGCTTACTGGCGCAAGTTGAACGAGCCCATCAGTCATAAGTCTATAATGTTATGGTTACTAAATACAGTACCATTCAAAAGTTTGATGTTGGTAAGCTCACCAAGGCTGCATTAATTTGATCAAAAATTGTGAAATATTATTAGCATTTCAAATTGCTCTTTTCTATTTTAATATATTTAAAAATGTAATTTATTCCTGTGATGCAATGCTGTATTTTCAGCATCATTACTCCAGTCTTCAGTGTCTCATGATTCTTCAGAAATCATTCTAATATGCTGATTTGCTGCTCAAAAACATTTCTGATTATTATCAATGTTGAAAACAGCTGTGCTGCCTAATATTTTTGTCTAAACTATATATACATACATAGGATTCTTTGAACATAACAAAGTTGAAAAGAACAGCATTTATTTGAAATAGATATCTTTTTTTTTAACAATCTAAAAGATTTTACTGTCACTTTTGAGCAATTTAATGTGTTATTTCTTGCTTTATAAAAGTATAGCCTTCTTTCAAAAAACACCCAAACTTATGAACAATAGTGTATGTCTCATTTTTCTCCTTCACTATGTATGTTTTTTTTATCATCTGCCAGGTGGACTAGACTAAGTCTAATCACTTAAAAATGTAACAGTACACCTCTCATCTCATGACTATGGGTTTGGTCACTAAATAGAGCAAGAGTGTCCAAGAAAATATTGATTGTGCCTGAATTGTGAAATAGCCTGTTTTTGTATTGCTGTTGAATGTGAATATGAATGATATTAGGCTCAGCTGCTCTGTTTTAAGCTTTGTTAAGCAATGTTTGGCAGACATGTTGAAGGTGTGAGCCAGATAGAAATCACTGATGACTGGAGTTTTACTAATTTTGCTGTTCTGGATGTACTTTAGTACATTGTTCTTTTTGAATAGTTTGTCAAAACAAGGAGTATTATTTTTGATTGTCTTCTGTATAGACAAAAATGTCAGTACAATGTCACTTTTAAAATAACGTTTGAAACATGCAAATATGATTATTAGTCACACTTTATTTTAAGGTCCTTTTCTCACTATTAACTAACCTCAATAAACTTATTACTGCTTATTAATAGTTAATAAAGTAGTTATTAAATTTAGGTATAGGGTAGGGTTAAGGGATCTAAAATATGGTCATACAGAATAAGGCCTTAATATGTGCTTTATAAATACTAATAAACAGACAATATAGTTGTAATATGCATGCTAAGCAACTAGTTAATAGTAAAAATTGGTCCCTAAACTAAAGTGTTACCCAGTGCTGATAATCTCAATATGTTTATTTAAATTAGTTAAAATAGTCTAGTCTGTCATTACTGAGTTTGAATTAGGCTTGGAACTCATCTCAAGCTGTCCCACTGTCTTTGTTTGGCAAAATTGTGAAGCATAACAGGGAATATGAATCAGAATTATATTTAGCTTTGACGGTAACATGGCCTGTTGCTTACATTTAAAAGATAAACACATTTGAAGGTCTGATATGAAGGGTATCACATCATCACAAAACACAGTCACGAATGCCTTGCACAAACCCTGTGGAGTTTTGAGTAGAAAATATTTGGCATTTTCCTCCATTGTTGTGTTGTTGAAAGAATGTAGCAGAAACCCGCCTGAGCCTGGTTAATGTTGCTCTCACAGGAAGTGGATGGTGGGATGAGTAGAGCACAGGAAGTGGTACAAGTGAGGGCGGGAGTGATGACAGAATGCCAGATGTGTTGGCTACATGAGTGTATGGATGAATAGATGTAATACTTAGGCCTAAACAATCCATGCGCAATAACTTCAGTTAGATTAGGACATTGCATTGCAAAATTGAAATAATATGTTTTGAAAATGTCTTTAAATAGGTTGTTGCTAGTTGCTTGCCATCAACAGAGAAAGTGAACCAGTCAAACAATCATTTATCTTGGCCTTTTTAAACTGGAATAATCCTTGTCAAACTGACGCATGTCAAACTAGACTGCAAATTGCCTTCACATCCTGTTTGGCTGTTCCTCCCATAGATATATATACGTAGATGCCTCATTAGCGACTGTTTCTATGGGCCGCTATACGTAAGCCGTCCGCCATATTGTAGCAGTAAACTTGACATCATTCACCATAGTAATCACTGAATATTCGAAAAATGCCACAATCCTGCACAGAACTGTGTGAACCTACAGTATGGTGAATGACGTAAAAAATACCGTTCCAAGATAGCGGCCGCATCTACGTGCCTGGAGCGGTCGAATGAGGCGTCTATACATATCTATGGTTCCTCCGGCCCGGAGCTGCAGTTGTCTGTCATAGATACTGTTTGAGAGTTTCCTCCTTGAGAGCTGGAGTTGTTCCAGAGGAGAGTCTGATCCTGGATTAGGCTGTAGACACTCATCAGGACAAATACTGAGGCCTCAGCTGGTCTGGAATCTGTTTTGGGCTGCTAGTATCAGCAGGTCTGCTACTTCAGATACAGTGGATCCACTGGAGTGACTCGGCTCCAGTGTTGTAATCTAAATGAGTCAGCATTGGCTTATCACCAACGCCTCCTTGTGTGTCCTTGGGCGATACAAACTCTCTGACAGGGGTGTGGACATGCTCTCATGAAGGACAATATTGACAAACATACTGTAGAAGACAGACCTGATCAGTCTTTGTTTTCATTAAAGAATTGAATTGAATTATTTCATTTATTTGAATTATTTCATTTATTTGAAGTTTTGGTCACACTTTATTTTAAGGTCCAATTCTCACTATTAACAAACCATTAACTACGACTTTATATGTGCTTTATAAGTACTAATAAACAGGCAATATGTTAATAGGCATGCTAATAAGCAACTAGTTAATAGTGAGAATTGGTCCCTATACTAATGTGTCATCGACGTTTTGTAAAAATAAATGAGAGCATGATTAGTGTATTGATGTGAAGTCATGGTGTAAAACACTGGTCATATAGATCAGTAGATCGCAGGCTTCCAGAGGTGGCCCAATAATTCTTAAAATTCTTATTTAAATGTAGTAAAATGCTACAAAAAAAACACTAAAAATAATGCTGTACAACATTAAATTTATATTTTAAAATTAAGAAAATAGCAGAGGTGCATATAAGAAAAAGAAGAATAAAGAAAAACCTTATAAGAATCTTATGAATAAAGGTTTCTGTTAGAACCAAATGTGCTGTCAATAGAACTCATGTTTCATTATAAGTTTTATACATTTATACACCAATTCAAAAACCCTAATAGAGTGAGAAATGAGCCTCTTTGCTGAACCCAAGGTACATCAAAGAACAATTGAAGAATGTTTTTATTTAAGCAACACCCAAATGCTGTCATCGTTTACTCACTCTCACATCATTCTAATCCCAAAAAAGAAGTTGTTTAACCAAATAAGGAAAATGAATGGGGACTGATGGTGTTTAAAAAAAAAAATTGCCTAAATGCTAAGGGATAGTTCATTTAAAAAAATTAAAATTCTGTCATTAATTACTCACCCTCATGATGTTCCAATCTCCTGAGACTTTCGTTCATCCTTGGAACACAATTGAAGATATTTTAAATGAAATCCGAGAGGTTTCTGTCCCTCCATTGACAGCCTAAGCAACTTTCACTTCGCTCTTGTGAACGTGCATTGGAGATTGAAGCAGAAGTGAAGAAAATGTTGAATATAGTCATTGTTATTGTTTTTTGGTGCACAAAAAGCATTCCCACCGCTTCAGAAAATTACAGTTGAACCACTGGAGTAACATGGACTACTTCCATGATGTTTTTACTATCTGGTCCTTCAAAGTGAAAGTTGCATAGGCTGTCAATGGAGGGACAGAAACCTCTTGGCTTAATTTAAAATATCTTCAGTTGTGTTCCGAGTATGAACAAAAGTCTTTGAAAAAAAAAAAAAAGAATTTTCTTTTTTTGGGTGGACTATTCCTTTTAAGGTGTCTTCACATTAATTGTTCTATATTCCTAATGGAATAACTAGATTTTGGTTTGCAAAATTTCACCGATCAATGGTAAACTGTGACTGCATGTTTACACAAAAGAAAGAAGGCCATATTGGTTTGGAACAGCATGAAAATGAAAAAAAAAAAATTAAGTCAGAATTTTAATTTGTGGTGAACTATCCTCTCTACATGTGTACAGTATTATGAGATTTAGTTTTTTGTTCTAGCTCACAACTATAAATAATTACTAACTAATCATATAAAGGGGTTTTTATTTTGTATTGTTCCACTTATAGTGGTCCACTTAGAGTGTTATCAAGATTTTTACATCAAAAAAAACATCATAATTTAGAAGTAATAGCCTATTTTCTGTCCTGTTTTTAACACCTCTCATCAGAACACTCTGTTTGAATAGGCATGGCGGATTGTAGACTCGGAAAGAAAACGTCCACTGTTATGATTGGCTAACAGTTGGGTATTTTTGATAGCCTACATCCTTCACAGATGGATGCTGCTGTGATTTAGGTTAAAAATGCAAAATGCTCAGTACATATCAAACGATCTGTCACAACAGACAAAGCAATAGTGATCACGTAATGAAACCAGTTACTCACACTTGTGTGGTGCGACATCTGATCCAATAATCAGCACAGCATCGTCTTTTAGTTTCAATCTTTCTGAAATTCCTGCTCGAATTGTGCCTTGTTTGTAAACAAATCCGTGGTAAAATGAAGTGAACAAAGGTCCAAGTTCTTACTGACGCGGTCTGGCACTTCATTAAAAGTAAAGTTCATCAAATAAAGTTTATCATTTGATTTCTGTGTCGTTATTCACACAGCGTGCACAAATCGGTGGGCGGGGCTAAACAGGCAGTGATGTAGAAGCAGGTGTTGATCATCTTCTGTGGATGCGGTGCTTATACACACTATTACATCATAGAGTCGTACATTCCACAAGCTGTCGTTTTGGCAGACTGCCTTCAATATAAGCTGTTTTTAGACTAGACAAGATAGTTTTCAGTTCTGAAAATTACAGGATGTTTTTATAGTACAATGACCTCTTGTATGTCAAAAGATCAAGGGAATTTTGATTTCTCAGTTCATGAACCTATAAAGTTGTACCTCAGTTTTAAATTGTTTGTAATTTTTTTTTCTTTTTTTTTCAGAATAACTCTTCATGAATTATTTATCTGACAAACCTTTTTTTTCTCAACAGTGATTGTGACATCATGGCCTCAGGATCTCCAGACGTCACAGTTGCTACTGAACCATCAGAAGCAACAGAAGAGTGTTCAGGTAACCTTCAAGTCCCATTCTATGTTTTAGCATCCATGTGAACAACGAGAACATCCATCTCACTCTGTCATACATTTTTCCCTACATAGAAATCAGACGTGAAGTATTAGGACTCTCTGAACTTAAAGAAGAGATACAAGATGATAGTTCTCACTGACAGGAAGTCATGTAGCACACAGACAAAGCCAACATTTGTCTCTCCCATATGAGCATGCTTTCCGCTAGAGTCAGATCCTGGAACTCAGACGGTGGGCCTGCGTGGTGATGTGGATTAGCCATTTCCTCACAAAATAGGGTGCTCGCAGAGCGCCAATAATCTTCTCTATTGGATTGTGGGTCTATCTAAGTTCATTAAGTTCAAGAGTTAGTCAGTGGTTAGGGTGTGTTTGGGAGGTGTTAATCTTGTACAGATTTACCACAGGATGTTGGTAATTGATCCATGACCTGGGTCACATTCATTAAATTCATGGCCGTTACAATACAAATAAGTGAAAGAATCCAAATATAGTTGTTATGGATGTAGCTATTTTTTAAGAGTGTTAGCTGTATCTGTATCTGTATCTGAATCTTGTACTTTTGAATGTGTCTACAAAAAACATCTGATTCATTCAATGATCAATTTAATAATACATTATTGCACACTTTAATAGTATCTTCATAATTGCTGAAATTTTACTACTGACTCAAATATTTTGAATCAGTTCATCAAAAAGCTCATTCAGATTCATTCATTGATTCAACCAATAACCTTTCCTGTAGGCTACATTTTTACATCTTGCAGATTTTATATTGCACTTTGAATATGTTTTTAATTGTTCTTCCAAAGTTACATGCTAATTGCTGGAACAATGATTCTTGCAAGTGAGTTAAGTCATCTGAATCATTTAACAAAAAAGCTCATCCAGATTCATTCACTGATTCATTCAGTAACCCTTCCTGTACTCTACATTATAACACACTTTAAAAGTATTTTCATAACTGCTGATTCAAAAAATAGAGGCTAGATTTTTACTACTGACTCATATTCTGAATCAGTTTATCAAAAAAGCTCATTCAGATTAATTTATTGATTTGTTCAATAACACTTCCTGTAGGCTACATTATTGTAGATTTTATATTACAATTTGAATATGTTTTTAATTGTTCATCCACAGTTACATGCTAATTGCTGGAACATTGATTCTTGCAAGTGAGTTAAGTCATCGGAATCATTTAACTAAAAAGCTCATTCAGATTCATTCACTGATTCATTCAGTAACTCTTCCTGTAGGTTTCATGATTATGCCTTTAATTTTGAGTCATCGACTCAAGTGTAAGTTTTGTACATTCAATAGTTTTATGTATCTTAAGGTCACCTAACCAATAATATCCTCCTTTAAAGCCTGCATTGTAAGGCTGTTTGCTCATGCTGCAGTTAGTGGTTGAAGGTAGAAAAAGCAATCACATCTCTCCTCTACAAGGGAGAGGCCTGAATGGAAAATATGAGTCATGGTAGTGAACGGGACTGTATTGTTCACTTAAAAGATAGATTCCAAAATAGTGAGTTGTATAGATGCAATGCAGACCCTGGGAAAAAGACCTGATTATAATTTATTATATTATATTATATTATTGTTACTTTTGTTGTGATATACTAGCATAAACAATTATTGTACATCCCTGAAATAAAACCACGGCATAAACAATGCAAACCTTTTCCCCAGGGCACTTAATGGTTTAATGTGGCCACATTTAAACATACTGAGGCTCTATTCTTAGAAGGCAATATTTAGCATCCCGTACTGTGTAATCAAATAACTGAGCACTGAGTGGTTTATAAGAGACAGTGAGATCTCTTTCTCTGTGTGTTGTTTACTGCCTTTAGACAGGCCCCAGCTGGAGACTGTAGGCTTTCTCCAGTAGAGCTACATCATGTGACTCTCCTCAAGACGAGAGCGAGAGAGACAGGATGTCAGACAGCAAGGGAAAACTGATACACAAAGCCTAAAGTCATAATCGAGTCCTCAAAGACTGTATGGAGAGCAGTAAATTCACTCACCAAAGCTATGTTTTTATTTTCCAGAAAGTTTTTATTGAGTTGAGTTGAGTGAGACTAGCTCTGTTCCAACACCTAGCGAGCTGCTTACCTAGACAGCATTTTAAGGGATCACATGCAAACATGAAGACTGGTCCAAAAGGTAGGCAGTAACATAGCTAAAATACCCTATTTTGACCAAATCACATGTATCCTTCACTGAGAAGGCAATTCAAGAATGCACGGTGAAAAGGAAAAATGTGACAGATATAAAAATTGATTTATGCCAAATTTACACTGCAAAGGTGGTACAGAAGTGCTTCTGAAGTGACATTTAGGTGTCTTTAAACAGATTGTTTAATGCTTTAGAAGCTCTTTGTAGTGTAAATTTGGCATTATGCTAGGGCTGCACGATTAATCGCATGCTATTGTCATGCGCATCTCGTCAGTGAAGCCCGTTCTGTGATTAACAGTAAATCTCCATCACCTGCTTTCAGATGGAGCGGCATTTAATACACGGAGCCGTAGTTCGCTGACAAGCCACACAATAATCGTTCATAATCGAATGTGATTTATTGGCGATTATGAACACGATTTTGCATGGCTTGTCAGCGAACTACGGCTCCGTGTATTAAATTCCATCTGAAAGCAGGTGATGGAGATTTACTGCTAATCACAGAACGGGCTTCACTGACGAGATGCGCATGACAATAGCATGCGATTAATAGCGCAGCCCTACATTATGCCAAATGTACACTGCTAAAAAGGTGGCACAGAAGCACTTCTGAGGTGGCATTTAGGGTTTTTTACACAGACCGTTTAATGCTGCTCAGAGGTGTCATGAATGCATGTACACAGCAATGATACCAATATACTTTGATACTAGAGGCTGAGGTGGGTCAGAGCCAGCATAATTTAGTCTGGATTTGATGCGGCATGAGTCTTTACACTACATTTTGAGCAGGCACAGAGCAGCTTTAACTTGGCTGTGTAAAGACTCCCTATGTGATTTATGTTAATTAAGGCATCTTTACACAACTGAGTTAAAGCTGCTCTGTGCCTGCTCAAAATTTAGTGTAAAAACGTAATACCGTATGAAAGCCTGATTAAATAATGCCGGCTCTGACCCACCTCAGCCCCTAGTATCAAAGTATCATTGCTGTGTAAACGCAATGATCTTTAAAGAAGATGCTTTGATACTAGGGATTGAGGTGCATCAAAGCAGGCTTAATTGAGTCTGTCTGTTATACAGCATTACATCTTTACTCAGAATTTTGAGCAGGCTCTGAGCAGCCTTAACTCAGCTGTTAGCCAAATTCTGCTGGAATCAGTTGTGATTGGAGTCAGTGGTTGTCAGGATAAATAGATCTGGAATGTTTAAAACAGTCAAATGGAGGTTGGCTCGTGTTGTTTTTAAAAATCACCCTACAACAAGTGCAAGCCATCACTGAGAATTGTTTGTTCTCAGTAGAAAGAGAACACAGCTGTACTTCTTTAAAGACCACTGGCTTTTTCAGTAGAATGAGACTGACATTTTAATGTTTGTTTTGGCTTTTTAAGTCTTTCTGGCTCTTAACCTGTGGGATGAATAAAATCAGTTTGTAATCTAATTGTTAAAACCAGCTGAAATCCCCAACACTGCAACTTAAGCTGTGCACTGCAGGTGATGTTATAGTCACATGTCATGATGTATGAAAAATACACCCCAAATTGGTGGCTGTTTCTATTGGCCCCTATACATAGAGATATCTATATGATGAAAACAAAAATTTCATTGGATTCCAGTGAACTGCATCATTGATTAACTAAGAAATCACTTGATTTAACACTATATGCGGTATAGGGACTCAGTTTTATGTTCAACAATATTTGCTGTGTGAATTTATTCAATATTAAACCTCACTGGGCCTATTATCAAATGCGTTTTTAAAACGAAAGCAACAGTGGATCAATTCTACAGCCATTTCAATAATACAGTTAGTACTTTATTGGCAACTAAAGATAAATTAGTGTTACATAAGCACCCAGGAGGGAATATTTATGGGTCTATAATGACATTTTGTTAAACAGTTATTATATAAACACATTTATTATTATATTATTAAATCCACCGCAATCCACTGTCAGATGTACTTTAGCACGTTCAGACTCCTCACCTTATTTTACCCCAATGCAAGTGGTATTTGCGTCATAATCTACAACGTGATTGTTTAAACATGCTGTAGATCTAATTTCTAAGACTTGAGGGCCTGCAAACATGATCGTCTGCCAGTTGAACTCATTTTGTTTAGATAAGCGAACTGACTAATTGTAAGCACATGTTCAGTGTTTGCTGTATGCAAGCCTCTCAAAATTTAAGATTCTCCTATGAGATTCCTTTTCAAGTGGTACTCATTTAAATATGTTTCTGTTGTGTTTTTAATCCAGGGAAAAAGAAGTCCAAATTCCAGACGTTCAAGAATTTTTTTGTAAAGAAAAAGAGGAAGGAAAGTCCTGCACCATCGAGTGAAAGTGGCTTGAAGGCCAGTCAATCGAGTGACGACGTCAACACTTCAGAGCCAACCATCAGCCACGCCAACAGCGACAATGACCGCGGGTGAGGGAATACAGTTAAAATCACTTCAATTTTTTATTACTATACTGCATTTCTATTATTTATATATATATATATATATATATATATATATATATATATATAAATAAATCTTTTTTTCCATTTTCTCACATGCTATGCAGTATTACACTTTCCAATTATTTATGACAAATTAACTTTTCTCTCCTTCATTCAAAGATCCAAGATCCACATGGGGAACAAAGCCATGTCACATGATAGTGTCTTTGTGTCTGATTCGCCCTCATCAGAGACTAATGAGGGTCTGGGGGCGTCCCAGGACAGCATTCACGGGAAAGTGAAATCTCTACAGGTATTTCAGTCTGTTATGTGTTTTATGCCCAGTATAATACTCTGTAATAAAATGGTGATACCTTCTGAATTTAATTTCAAGGTCATACCATAAATCTACAATTTTTATTACTTTTTATTCAAAGCTATTCAAAATGCCCCAAATTCCAAAACCCAGCAGCAAAGATAACTTGGCTGTGTAAAGAAATCCGACTTACAGTAAATTATTTCTTAATAAATTACAGTATAAGCAATGGAAAAACATAAATTATGATATAAATTAAACAGCTCATGTAATATTTAGTTTCACCTCCTGATGTTGAAAATCAACATTTTCTGAGGGTTAAGAATTTCCTTTCACTGACAATTTGATTAAGTAAAAATTACTCAAAACGATTAAGACTTTCAGGCTCTGTTTTGTACCATTTTTATGGAAAGTGGCAACCATGTGCTTAGATGAAGTGTATAAATATGTTTTCTTTCCTGTCCTCTTTCTTTAATGAGTATTAGTGATGGCACTGGACTTTGGTATAAAATTAGCAAGTCTAAGCCTCAAGACACAGAGCCTGAGATTTTCACTCTTGATGTTTTGCCACCAGCACAATCATTGTCAATGTCACTGATAGATAGAATAAAAACAAAACAAAGGTGAAATAAAACAGTTACCTTAAACAAATGTGAATGTAATGTTCAGTAAGTTTATATACCTTAAATGTATTTATGTGAGTATCAGTATTTAAATGGACCACCGGATGCCCACAATGGCCTACTTTCACAAATACGTTTGTCTCTCTTGTGTCTTGGTATTGATCAAATGCTACTTAGCGTAGCTTTCTTGATGCGGTTAGCGTATTACCCGTAGACATACTGGATAGGCACTTTGTCACTGAGCCAGACATGAGCGCAGCTCAGCAGTGAAAGTTACCAGTCCATTAAGAGAGGAATCAGCCACTTTCAGCCAATGTTTGAAAGATGCAGATCATCTAAAAATAGCTGACACAAAGCAGAATGAATTTATCAGGGGTGTCTAAAAAGCATGGACAGGCTATTTTCTTTTTTATTAAAGAATATTTAACTCAAAAATTTAAATTGTCATCTTACACTACAATAAAAAATTTATTTTTGTAATGTTTTTGAAAGGTTTCTTATGCTCACCAAGGGTGCATTAATTTGATCAAATATACTGTAAAAATGTCAATACTGTGCAATATTATTACAATTTAAAATAAGTGTTTTGTATTGTAATATACTTTAAAATGTAATTTTTTCCTGTGTTTAAAGCTGAATTTTCAGCATCATTACTCCAGTCTTCAGTGTCATATGATCCTTCAGAAATCATTTTAATATGCTGATTTGCTGCTCAAGAAACATTTCTGATTATTATCAATGTTGAAAACAGTTGGAAACATTTGGAAACATTTTTTCAGGATTCTTTCAACAGCACTTATTTGAAATATAAATCTTTTGTAACTTCACTGTAATTTTTGACCAAATTAATGCATCCTTGCTAAATAAAAGTATTATATTTTTTTAATCATACTGAGCCCAAACTATTCATGTACAATATAGTAGGTAGTAGAGTGTGATTAATCTGTTTAAACAGTTATCGATAGTTCATGTCTCTGTCCTGTCTGTAGCTGCAGCTGAAGCAGGCCATTCGTCTGGGCTCTCCACCATCACTCCTGTGCGGGAGGAAAGGAGAGGACGCAGGGGCTCTTTCTGAAGATGATGGTCTTCCCTGCAGCCCCCCGGAGTATTCCAGCCTCCACACTGTGCTGGCCACACCTCCTCACACGGTACTCTCTCTACACTTATTACTCACGTCAGTATAGACTCATGGATTTCTATGGCATTCATAAAGCTTTGATCTGTAAAATGCACAAACCGCTTAAATGTGTCATGCAGACTTTTAAAATCAGACTGAAATGATCAGAAACCTTGTTAAAAATAAACTTCAGTCATTTGTGTCTAATGTTGAGATCCTTCAGAAGGATCTGCAGAGCTGTAGGTGCTACACACAAACTGAAACAGCACTAGGTTTGACAGACTTTGACACATTTTACTCTTATCATTAGTTGTATGGGTGTTGTGGAATAAAAATATCTATCCTACTTGCTTCTTATTAGCTCACTGTGACTGACTGGTTTCAAGAAATTTTCCCTGGGAAAGACGTTTTTTCACTGAGAAGGATGTTTTGAAGCTATGCTTTCATAGTATATAGAGCTTTTTGATATGAAATGATAAATTACTTTTTAATTCCTGATGATATTATGTCTTAGGGCCTTTATTTGCTCCCAGAATTTTTATTTTCGGGTGAACTATCCCTTTAAGTGACAACACTAAAGGGATAGTTCACCCAAAAATAAAAATTCTCTCATCATTTATTCACCCTCATGTCATTTCAAACCTGAATGACTTTCTATCTTCTGTGGAAGATATTTTGAAAAAAATGATGGTAACCAAACCAGTGGTTCCCATTGACTTCTATTTTATTAATGACCATACAGTAGAAGTTAATAGGAACCGAAATGGTAAATACACCCTTATACACTAAAATATAAATTTTTTACACATACATTTTAAATCAGTTCTCATAACCACGTTGTGCTTTCATCACCAATCAGACACACTGTTATGAACGTGCTCTGCGTGCCTGGATATTTTTGGCTCTGTGAAAAGCGTGTAAGAGCCTCAGACATCACGGGGCATGATTGAAAAGACAGGAAGCTCCCTGCTGAGTTCTCTAACAGGATTAGGTGCCGTGCCATTCCCCTCGCTGTACCTGCCTCCCCTTAAATCTCTTCAGAGATGAACACAGTCCCTGTACTCACCTTCCCTGAACTTGAGCACAGCGAGACCAAAGCTGCTCTTTAATTTAGAAAATCTCATATAGTGGGAGTGAGTTTTGAGATTTTAGTCCAGACTATCAAACAAGTGAAAATGTATTTCAGACGAGAATATGACTGTGTTATATATAAATAACAGTTTCTTGTAATTGGTAAGGTAAATGATTTTGTTAATTTGGGAGTCATTTATTAAGGAAAACATGTTTTATGTTAAACATTCAAACAGGAAGTAATTGTAATGTCTCGTTATCATTGCAGTCGGTGGATTTGACCCAGAGTTCCTTGAGCGTGGAGGCCTCAGACAGTGAAGATGATCAGGTGACGGAAGCACACATAAATCACACGACACATATAAGAAATGCCTGAATGGTCTGTGGAAGGCTTGTGTTAAAGGGATAGTTCACCCAAAAATGATAATTCTGTCATCATTTACTTACCCTCATGTCTTTCCTCTATGACTTTTGTTCATCTTCAAAACACAAATGAAGATATTTTTAATGAAACCTGAGAGATTTCTGTCTTAAAACAGTAAACAGAAGCTCAACCGTACTTACATTACATGGAAGAACAAACCTCACTGGTTCTCGCATGTCAAACAAGCACATTTGAGCTGTCGTTTACCATATTTGATGTGCTCTGTGTGTGTGCGCTGATCAATGTTTACATGTGAAGAAAAACCTAAATTAAATCTTTAAATCAAATAAACCATATAAAGTGTTCTTTCACTTCAGAAGACTTGGATTAAATAGCTTGATTCATATGGATTACTTTTAAAATGCCTTTATGACCTTTTTGAATGAAGAAAGTTTTGGTTGAATGCACTTTCAATGGAGGATCAGAAATCTCTCAGGTTTCATTAAAAATCTTCATGTGTGTTTCAAAAATGAATGAAAGTTATTGGTTTGAAATGATATGAGGGTGGGTGAATGATGACAGGAGGTTCATTTTTTGGTGAACTATCCCTTTAAGAGCGAGCACAATCGCATGCTTTGAATGGTGATGTCATGCATTTAAATGCAAATTAATTACAGCTGCATCTACATGTAGGCAAATTGTTTGTAGGCATTCAGTGATCCAACTAAACACACTGATGCAGTGTTTCCCAACCCTGTTCCTGGAGACACACCAACGGTACACGTTTTCAGACTTTTCCTAATCAAACACACCTGAATCAACTTATCAGCTGGTTTGTAGAGACGGGTCAAATAAGGGAAACATCCAGCATTAGAAACACACTTTTGTTTGTAGCTTGTCATGTAGCTAACTGCTTTTTCAAATCAGTAGCTTGACTGTAGTTTAAATATTTTTGAGTAACCTGTAGCTGGATTTTCTGAGAAATGGTGTAGAATTATTTGCTTGTTGGTATCACTTAATATTCATACATTTAAATGTGATTTGAGTCTCTGTTTTGGACCACTGCGGATCATTTGAATCGAGCACCTCTGGGTGTGGATTTAGACTTGTCACATGTTTGGAATGTTCCCATAAATTCCAACGATGAAATGTTCATATTAAAAGTGTGCTTATCTGCTGTTGTTTTGGCTAGTTTGAATCATGTAGAGTTTGTTCAGCTAAGTGTTGTGTTATCAGCTGTATTTACAGATACTGACGTGTTCAGAACGAATGCTTTCACAGTCAAAGGCAGTTTGAAACTCAGACATTAGAGAGCAGGACACTGCTTGTATCCAGTAGAAAGTTGCATTTGAATTTCAAATAAAAGTGAAACACGTGTTCAGTCTGTGCATTGAAAGGGCATTTCTACGACTCGGTGCGCACGCATCTCTCGCACGACACCAGCGCCTATCCAAAACAATCTCAAACCACTGAAAAACATGCACTTTTGGATTTGTCTTGTTGCCAGGACTTAAAATAGTTATCATGTGTTTGTGTTATGCAATGCTTTGAGCTGGACCAGAGGCTGTTTTGAGAAATTGGGTTTCGGTGAGAAATGTAATACTGTTGGGTATTTTAAATGGGGATTCATTTTTGTTATATGTACACTACTGTTCAAAAGTTTGGGTTCAGTAAGGTTTTTTTTTTTTTTTTAAAGCAGTCTCTTATGCTCACCATGTCTGCATTTATTTGATCAAAAATACAGTAAAATAATTAATATTGTGAAATATTATTACACTTTAAAAGAACCTTTTTTTTTTTAAAAAAAGAACTGTATTTTAAAATGTAATTTATTCTTGTGAACTTTCAGTATCATTACTCTTCAGTGTCACATGATCCTTCAGAAATCATACTAATATGCTGATTTGCTGCTCAAGAGACATGTATTAATATTGAAAACAGTTGTTGTTTAGTATTTTTGTGAAGACCATGAAGTAATACAAAGAAAAAAAGTAGAAAAAGTTCAAATGAACAGCATTTATTTGAAATAAAAATCTTTGTAACATTCTAAATGTCTACTTTTGATCAATTGAATGCATTCTTTCTTATAAATGTATTCATTTCAAATAAAAAAAAAAATCTTTTAAACAGTAGTGTAATGAGTGCAGTGTACAAATACTATTGAATGAAGGGCTTAGGGATGATGAAATGAGAAAGGAAGCAAGTAAAGTATGAAACTGATTTTAAAAAAGTGGATACAATTGTAAAAACCAGTGTTTACATTCCATAAATTTTTCAGATTTTTTTGTATTAAAGTTAATGTATTCACTGGCACCCTGCTCTCTAGATATCATATCAGTATCGGCCATTAAAAGCCATATTAGTTAATCACTAGTGAAATTTGACAGTATTGTTGAATTCTGGCTGTCTTTGACTGCAGGAGTTACGAGTGAAGTAGGCGTGTGGTCTGAAAAGCATTCCAGCGGTTCACCCTCGCAGCCTGGCTGTCTGCTGGAAATGGGATATTCCAGCAATCTGGGTCAAAACGGCTGCCAAGCTGGACCTGAGAACAGCACAAACACACGGCTATCTCGCTTACAACTCATTCACACGAGTTCCTGCCATACTGCACCATTAAAAGCATGTTAATGACATGTTTTTTCGCTTTCAAAAGTGTTAATCTGAAGTTAATGCTCTCCTTTTTATCGAAGTCTGTTTCTGCCACAGACTAAAAGAATCAAAAGTTAATTGCAGCATTTCTTGTATATCACAGTTCTGACTTTTATATCTTGCAATTCAGACTTGTCTTCTTAGAATTGTGAATTAATACAATTATGCATTATCTCGCATTTCTGAGTTGTTTTTTTTTCTCAGAATTGTGAGACATAAACGTAAGCCCTGTTTACACTAGTGCATTTTCGTTTTAAAATGAGAACGATCCTCATCTACACTGGCGTTTTCACTGTTTCAGAAACAATCTCCGTCCACACTACACAACCGAAAACGTAATGTCACATGATCATTCATAATGAGCATGATGTATTGTTTTCACGGTTGTCAAGGATACGCAGAGCAAATGTGGACAGCCATGCCATCGTTTTCAAAAGTCTCAGTTTTGGTCCGTTTACATTGAAGCGCAACCCCGGAGTTTTCAAACTAAAACGGGGTATGCAGCTTTTTCGAAACTCTTTGTTTTCGAGGGTCGAAAAAGCAGGAGTAGTGCAAACGACAGGCGTAACCATAGCAAAAGTTATGCATTTTAAAATGGAAATACACTAGTCTAAATGTAGCCTTAGAACTGCAAGAAAAAAGTCAGAATTGCAAGACATAAACTCAAAATTTTGAATATTTTTCTCACAATTGCAAGTTTACATCTCACAATTCAGACATTTCTTCTCAGAATTGTGATTTAATACACAATTTCTCGCATTTCTGAGTTTTTTTCTCTGTATTTCTAGAAAAACAGTCAGAATTGCAAGATATAAACTCAGACTTTAGAATTTTTTTCTCAGAATTCTGAGTTTACGTTTCGCAATTCAGTTTTTTGTTTCCGCTATAGACTAAATAATAAAAAAAGTAATAATTTTGACTTTTATCTCACAATTCTCACTTTTTTCTCACAATTGCAAGTTTATATCTCACAATTCAGACTTGTCTTCTTAGAATTGTGAATTAATACAATTATGCATTATCTCGCATTTCTGAGTTTTTTTTTTCTCAGAATTTCAAGAAAAAAATGTTCATATTGTGTGATTAAAAAGTCGCAGTTACCTTTTTATTGTTTTAACGAGTGGAACATGGAAACAAGCTTCTATACTTTTTAAGCTTCATGAAGAATATAGAATTTATAGTAGTAGGCAATAGTCAAGTCACCTTTATTTATATAGCGCTTTTAACAATACAGATTGTGTCAAAGCACTTAACAGTATCAAATTGGAGGATAGAGTGTCAGTAACGTATAATAATAAGATTAAACACTCAATTTTCAGTTAAAGGCATTTCATTATTGAATTCAGAGATGTCATTGTCTAGCTCAGTTTAGTTTAAATAGTATCTATGAAATCAAATTGACGATAATCGTTAGAAATTAAGTGTCCCCAATAATACCAGACACGCATGGCTGCTTGATTTATGTTGCCACAAAATTTTTCCTTCAATTGGAGAATAATTTAAATAATAAAAGCCTTTAAAAATAAGATTTAGTATTAGAGATGCAGATCTGAGAAAAAAACTGTGCTTACACAGCGGTGAGGACCAGCAGCCGCAACGTTGCCAACATAACCTTCAGTTGTTTCTGCTGGAGAGGCTTTTGTTTGCATTTCATTCTGAAAGGAAATAGCTGAGGACAGTCATCATAATTGGTCATGATGAGTCAGTGGCGGTGAAGGTAGCTGGGTATCTTTTTTTTATTTTTTATTTTTTTTATATTACGGTTCATGCTGTATGCATGAGTGACCTTGAACAAGAATTTTTTCTGCGATCATGATGCCATTCTGGTTTTCTGGTGGTTAAGGGTTGAAAGGAAATGCTTTGAATACGACCGTCTGTTTGAAGCTGTAACCCAAATATGGAGGTTTTGGTGGGGAAGTGGTTTGAAAGAATTTTAAGAGTACCATTATTTTGTATTAAAGCTGTAAACAAATTACACATCTTACTGAACTAATTTAGACTTACTAACATCTGTCTTCCTTGTCCCCCTCCATCATATAAAGATGTCTTGTGAGGCTTCTTCGAGACCCGGCACACCTCAGGGGTCCGTCCCCGCAGACTTCAGCCTGCCCGCCAGCTCCGTCTCCTGCTTAGACAGCTCAGCTGCCCATCACCGCATCGCTGTCAAAGCCAACGCTTGTGCCAAGAGAAAGCCTGCCAGCGTAAGATTCTTCGCATTAACCATTCATATGCTTTAATTATCTATGGTGCCTCGTCATAGCTGTTAGTGATATTTTATTCTCGTTTTTGAGAAAACATTCATCTGTTTGTGTTAGCAGTTGAACTGAGATATGTGCTTATTTGTGTTTAGAGGCAAATGTTGGACAAGAGAAGAGACCTGAGGGAAAGAGTGCTGCTCAGAGACTCAGAGGATATGCTACGGATGATGGTCACAAGTATTGGAGAAGAACATAAAGGTTTGTCTATATTTACAGTCATGGCCAAAAATATCGGCACCCTTGGTAAATATGATCAAAGAAGGCTGTGAAAATTAATATAAGGAATATACAAGGAATAAATTACATTTTAAAACATATTAATACATACATAGAAAACACTTGTTTTATATTGTAATACTTCTTTACATTATTTCAAAAAATCTTACTGATCCCAAACTTTTGAACGTAATTCCATAATTGTTGTTACTAGTCCAATAATTGTTTTTCTCTTGTTCATTTTGGTCTAGATTTGCCCGGAGAACAAGTGAATAATTCAGACCGTGAGTCATTTGCTTCTGAACACGAGGAAGAGGAAGTGACCGACTCCAGACAGTGTCGAAAAACCTCTCCAACATCCTCCATCTCAGCTGGAGATGTCTCTGAAGGAGAGGAGCATGTTACTTCCGAGGATCACGTCCCCAAGTCTGAGGTCCCAGAATCCTCTTGGGAGAGTCCAGTAACACTGGAGCTACAGGCCGATGACTTCCTGTTGGACACAGGATGTGAGGTCGTTCCTGAGGAGCAGGGGTCATTGCTGGAGGAAGTGTTGAGCTCCCTGAAGAGCCCTCTTGCGTCAGGACTAGCACTGGAGCATGAGAACATGCTTCTTCAGAGTGAGGTACAGCACATTCAGTGAAGTTTTCAAGAAAAATGAAACAATGAGATATTGCATCTGCAACTTTGTTGACATAGTGGTTAAATAAGGGTGTCTGAGACAAATAAAAAAGTGCAAAGTTCCTAGAAATGTACTCTTTGTATTCAAGTTAGTTTTGAGAAAACTTTTTGTATGATTTTCATCAAATGTTTAATATAATGATTAAAATAATCATGTGGTTTAATCGTGTGCTGTTTTTCTGAAGGACATGCTTTAATTACATGTACATATCTTGATCATTGTTTTCAAATGATTAGAAAATATATTTCAAATGAGTTTTAAAATAGTAATAGGTAAATAGTATTTACAAATATCATAAAATATTTATTCATAAATATCATTGTTTTTTTATTATTATTAATTTTACAACCTAAACTAATTTGGGTAATTTGGTTTTATATATATATATATATATATATATATATATATATATATATATATATATATATATATATAAAATTATTATTATTATTTTCCACATATTTATAATATTTTCTTACTTTTCTAAAAAGTTTTATTTCTTAATAAAATGAAATGTAAAAATATATATTTTTATTAAATGTTTATTATAGATTTTGATTTAATACTATTAACTATTTATTATTATTATTAACTATTTAGTATTATATACTGTATAAAATATATTAAATATTCCTAACTACTCAATAAGAATGTAATTTTTTTTTTTTTTTTTTTTTTTATTTAGGCAGCTGTTTCATACAGTTTTTTTTTTTTTTACTTTATGCCCCCAAAAATATGAAAATTTAATATTATTAGTCATTGATGAATGAATTGCATTATTAATGAATTTTTGATATATTAGAAATGGCATCATGTCACTAATCTACAAATTAATCTAATTTTAACTATTTGTGCTTCCTTTTTGTAGGTGCAAGACATAAATAGTGAGAGCGTAGTTGCTCAGCTTGAGGAAGACAACAAAGATCTTCTCGATCCCTCAGAGCCTATGGTGAGCACAAAGGAACAGGCTCCTCTGCCTGACTCGCTTTCAGAGTCGTCTGTGGATTCAGAGGAGATCTCAGAGGAGACCACAGAGGAGGAGGAGCTGCTGGAGGTGCCAGAGTCTGCTGATGCAAGTCACCAAGTGCCTGAAGCTGATGTTGAGAATCAAGCAGACAAGGCTGAGAGTGCCAAAGAGGACGAAGTGTTACTAGAATCGCCAAAAGCTTCTGCAGTAAATGTGAAAGAACGAGATGAAGATGAGGTCAATGAAGATGCTGTTGAGGAAGAAGCTGAATTGGAGAGAGAAACCAAAAATGGTGGAGATGGAGATGATGAATTGACGGTGGTGGAACTTGAGAAACACAAGGACTGTATAATTGATATTGAACGTCAAGAAGTTGGAGATCAGACAGGTTCTCTAGAGCCTGAGAAAGATGAAACTTCAGGTGATGAAAGAGAATCATCTGCAGTCAATGTTGAGAACGTTCCTGAATCTGATCAGACAGTCAAAGATGATGTTTGGAGCTCAACAGAATCCAGCGATGAAGCCTCTGAAGCCCCACCAGAGACATCATCTGTTGAGGTCCTTCTGTCTGCTGTGTCTCCTGTGCTGGAGAGTCCAGTTCTCCAATCTCAGTTCTCCAATGCATCGATGTCTTCTGTAGAGCAGGAAGAAGAACCTGAGCCCAAAAAGCTTGAAGTGTCTGGTGAGCCTCAGGAATTGTCTTCAGAAAAACCCGAGGGTGTTTCTGAGCAGCAAGTTCTTGAGTCACCTACAAAAGAACCAATAAGAATCGCTGAGGTTCGACCTCGGTTCACCATCGCCCCTGCGTGGCGAAGGTCATTGGCTTCTGGAGGCGCCCCAGAGCAGATCCAGAGCATCGCACCGGTGCTACCAGAGACTAATGAATCTCCTCAAACAGCTGAACTCATTACTCCTGTAAAAGAAGAGCGACCCAAAGCAGCCCGAGCTCAGAGTTCCCCAACACTTCCTGTGCAGAAAGAGATGCCCCAGGTTCTAGAAGAAACGACCCCAGAGAACCCGTTTGGAGTGCGCTTGAGAAAGACTCCAGTGCTGCACCGCTATGGTTTAGATGGAGAATCGCCTTGGACCCCCACGCAAACAGAGTCTTCAGGGGCGCAGGAGACCCCAGACCATGACCAGAGCGGCAGGAAGCCCATCCTGCCAAAGAAGCCTGATCTGATAGCTGACACTGTGATGTCAGCCAGGAAAATCCCAGGTACCTCCATTCTTAAAAAGCTGATTATGTGTATACATGCAAGCAAGCAATCAATCAATCTTTATTTATTTATTAAAATTTATTATTTTTTTATCATTATTTTGTCCTGTTTCAAGTAGAGGTATTTGCAAAATTAAATAAAATATTTTTTTCTTATAATATATAAATTATTATCCTTACTACATTAAAGTAAAAAATGATTTTAAAAGTATTTTGTATTTTTTTTATTATTATATTGTTACTGTAAATTAAATTATTTAATTACACATTTAATTAAAATTATTATCTTTAAAATATTAAGAAAAATAATATATAAAATAAATAAAAAATAAAGTAATAATTTTGTTTCTGAATTAAAATGATCATAAAATATTAAGAAAAATAATATACAATAATGTATCAAATAAATTATAAAAATATAATTTTACTCTACTATAATATTACTATAAATTAAATTTTATTACAAATTTACTAAAAAAATTAATTTTAACTTTATATAAATTAAAGCTGAAAATCATTTAAAGTATTTTGTTGTTTTTTATTATACTATTACTGTAAATTAAATTATTTAATTACAAATTTAATTACAATTATTATCATTAAAATATTAAGAAAAATAATATACAACAATATATAAAATAAATAAAAAAATAAAGTAATTTTGCTTCTGATTTAAAATTATTAAAAATATTAATAAAATAATATATAAAATAAATAAAAAATATATTTTTACTATACTATTACTATAAATTAAATTATTTTATTACAAATTTAATTAGAAAATAAATATTTTAACTATATAAATTAAAGTTAAAAATCATTTAAAAAGTATTTTATTTTTTATTACACTATTACTGTAAATTAAATTATTTAATTACTAAATTAATTAAAATTGTTATCATTAAAATATTAATAAAAATAATATACAAAATAATATACAATAATATATCAAATAAATAGAAAATATAAAAGTAATAATTGTGTGTCTAATAATTGAAATTGTAGGGATGTTTAGATATTTTTACTGTAAAACAGGACAAAACACTTTTTTAATCATTTAAAATTGTTTAATTATAATTATTACATTTAATTAATAATTGGTATTGAATTATATTTTGCAATGTAAAATAGGACAATTGCAACATCTATACTGCTTTATAGTGCATTCAGTTTAGAAAATGTATTTTTGTTTTTCTTTTTATTCTTTTTTTGTAGGCATACATTTACACAATCACAATTTTATGTTAAGACAACTTAAAATGGTATTTGCAATGCATTTAACTTGCATAACGTGGCATTTCAGAGCAAAACAGAATATTTAGAAAGATTACTGTAAATAATATAGTATCATAAAAATGATACATATTTTATGTCCTGTTTCAGAAACAGTGGGAAGAATATCTGTGGGTGGCACTGAGTCTCCAAGCTGGATCTCTGTGGCCAGACAGAAGCAGAGGAACTTCATCGAAAACTCACCAGAAAACTCTCCAGAGAAACTTCCCTCACAGGTTTGTGCTCTGTTGCCTCATATAATGAACAAATGTGTCGTGTAAAATCTTGCCCAGTTCTCAAGGTGTTTGAAAACTGTCTTAGCATCATGAAGCAACAGGACAATCATTTTCACACATATATTCTATTTAGTCATCTCTACATGTTGGAGCTTGGGAAAATGCAGTGTTCTGGAAAGATTTAATGAAGTGAAATGAAACGAACACTATTTCAGTTAGGATGCTGACACATTTTTTGTGGTCATTTGTATTAGCCAGTGCTACAAATGGTTCATTCCTGTATGATATTTACTGTTAATCTCTCAAAATCTCTCATTTTTAAAATGCGTCCACTTGTTCTCAGGGGGACGTCAAAAGACAGGATTCACCGGCCAGTTTATCAAATCCAGTCGCCAAAGAGCAACTGGCACAGCCATGTTCACCTTTACAAGGTAATAATCTCTCCATTAGTATCATTCGCTGTCATGGCCTTGCATAGCAAAGGCTTTTATGGATTTAGGTTTGTTCTGTTTGGTCTAAAAAGTGCAATGACCTGCAAAAGTCACAAAATACGGTTTTAATCTCTTAATAGCATGAGGTTATGTTTTAAGCTTAGATTGAAAAGGAAATTTATATCAATAAATGTCTGCCCTCTAGCGGATATATACTATAACTGTCTAAATAAATATAAATGCTAGAGTGCTTTTTTTACAGTGCTTTTTCTTACTTTTACACTGCCAGCCATTTTTTAATGTTTTTGAAAGAAGTCTCTTATGCTCACCAAAGCTGCATTTGTTTGATCAAAAATACAATAATAATGGTACTGCTGTGAAATATTATTATAATTTTAGCAAAATCAACTGTTTTCTATTTTAATATATTTTAAAATGCAATTTATTCCTGTGATGGTAAAGTTGAATTTTCAGCATCATTACTCCAGTCTTCAGTGTCACATGATCCTTCAAATGAATCAAGAAAATCTTCAAGAAAAATAATAAAAAATCAAGAAAAATAATAAAATGGAGCCATGTTTATTTGCACATTAGACTGGGGCTTATGGGTAATACATTGCATTCTGATATTCTGATTTGATGCTCAATTATTATTGGTGCTGAATTATTAATAATAGTTCTTTTTTTATTATTTAATGCATCCTTTCTGAAGGAAAGTATTATTTTATTTTTAAATTTAAATTTTACATTTGAATAGTAGTGTTGTATCATGGTTTTCACAAAAATATTAAGCAGCACAACTGTTTTCAACATTGATGATAATAATAAATGTTTCTTGAGCAGCAAATCATCATATTAGAATGATTTCTGAGGGATCATGTGACAGTGAAGACTGGAGTAATGATGCTGAAAAATCAGCTTTGATCACAGAAATAAATTACATTTTAAAATGTATTAAAATAAAAAAGCAGTTATTTTAAATTGTAATAATATTTCACAATATTACGGTTTCTACTGTATTTTTCTGAGCATAAGAGACTTATTTCAAAAATATTTAAAACCTTTTGACCGGCAATATATGTCAGACCTATTTAATTGCATAAATATGCTATGTCTGATATAATGCATAATAAACTAAAGGAATAAACTATGAAGGATGATGAATATAAAAGCTGTTTTCCATTGTTTTTGAACAAACAGTGTTCTGCTCCCTTGAACTGTCCAACACATCCATGGTAGAGAAGGAAAGCAAGAGAACTGCTAACCCGTCCGCTGAACCTTTGGCCCAAGATGAGCCTCCCTGGCTGGCTCTCGCTAAGAAGAAAGCCAAAGCATGGAGTGAAATGCCCCAGATCGTTCAGTGAAAGGCCCAGCTGGCATATGGACTTCATAATTCTTCTCTATATTTACATACACTTGAACAATACATGTGAGCAGTAATAGGAACCATATACAGCCTAATTTTACTTAATCAATTTTTCTGACGTCATAAAGGAAACGATGCACATTAGACTGGGGCTTATGGGTAATACATTGCATTTGTATTATAATTTGGTTTGCAACAAAACACATTTACATTTTTTACATTGCAGAGTTCAGAATGCTTTAAACTGAGGAAAAAAAACTAACGAGTTTTGCATACAAAAAATTAAAAATAAAAAAAAATTGAAAATGATGAGCCGGCATCAAAGCTGTGTTTTTATGACTTTGTGAATACCGTCACTGCTCTTTATTAAGTAACTTTGCTATGTTACGTTATAGCCTTTAAAGTTAGTAACACAGTTATCATGAATAGAGCTGAAGGTGTCTTTGTATTTATTTATCTCACTCTTGTATGTTTTATGTATTTTTGTATTTACGTGCACAGTTTTGTGACTTGTACATAAAATGTGAAGTACAAAAAAAAAAGAAAAAAATCAAGAAAAATAATAAAATGGAGCCATGTTTATTTGATCCAGCCACCGACACAGATGTCAGATTTCCTTCCTCCCTCTTTCTGTTTTTATATTCATTTTTCATCCATTTCTGTTTCTTCAGGATTGTATCGGTTATTATCAAGTATTTTATCCAGGTAGTATTTAATGCATGTAATTGTAAAAAGCAGAGAGTATGAGCAAAAGATAACATTAACCATCCAGTATTTTTTTATCTATGTAAAACCCAACTTGTGCAGAGACAATAAAAATACAAATATTATTTAACAGATTATTAGTTCATGCTCATTCACGTTATGTGAAAATACAGTAATGGTGTGCCATTTTTGAATGAACAATAATGACATTAATTGGAATAATAAAGGAATAGTTCAGAAGAGATTTGGACAAATGTAGCATTTCATCACTTGCTCACCAATGAATCAACTACAGTGAATGGGTGCCGTCAGAATGAGAGTCCAAACAGCTGATAAAAACATCACAATAATCCACAAATAAAATCCACAAGATTCCAGTACATCAATTAAATCTTGTGAAGCAAAAAAATTGTGTTTGTGTAAGAAACAAACTCATCTACATCTTTAATGGCCTGAGGTTGAGTAAATTTTCACTTTTGGGTGAATTATTCCTTTAATAAAACGTATTTTATTCAGTAAAAGTTATTTATGCTTATGTTACTTACACTAAAGTCACCTACAAGGTAATATTGGGGAGAATATGTGTTTATACATTCTCATTTTTATTCTCACCTTTACACATGCTATCCTGTTGAGTCTGTGCTATAGTGAAATGCTTAGTGTGCTAAACATTAACAAGCATTAGCAAACCTTTCTTATCATATTCCTGTTTTGGTATAGCCATAATAGTGTACAGACAGTGACTGGTCATACAGACCTGAGAAGCGAGATCGGACAGAGTGGAGAAAAGTGCAGGTAAGGTGAATGTAGGAAACAAGGTGTGACTATGCAAGTGAAGACAGATTTGTTTAAGGAGGAAGGCGTGGATAGAGATCATTGGTACACAATATATGCACAAAGACTTGTTCGAATGTTCAGAATCTCATGATGAGCACTGATTTTATTGACCATTGAATGAGAAATGAATCCAAGAACAGGTGAAATCATGTATTTTATCATCTCTCTACTAACACTTAATTATATATGTGTAAAGTGCTCAGAGGTTACAACTGTATTCATCATGCCCCCCGTAACAGCCCACATATGAATATGTATAAGCCTACAATTGAGAAAATTACACTAAGCATTCTATGAATTTTTTTTTTTTTTTTTTTTTTTTTTTTACAATTGCTAGGATCTATTTCTCAACACTTAGGTCACTTTTTCAAAACTTCACACAGTGGAGTTTTTCAAACTGTGGATCATCTGGTACAAAATGAATTCAGTGACTACTTTCAAATTACATTAATTCTTTTCTCGCTCAGACACAAACACAGACAGATGGAAATTTGCAATATTTCTACAGTAAGACCACAATGAAATATACTGTAAAAAATAAATAAAATGAAATACTATCATAGATGTAGCTGAACGTCTAGGCTATAGGCAATTCTATTGCCATCTACACAAAAGGGGAAACTTAGGAAAACTGCATGGAAAACATGGATCAAGTAACAGAGCTATGCTTAAGTGAATTCTTATCAGTAGAGTTATGTCATTCTTGTGTTGTAAAGAAATTGTCCAAAAGAAAACATTGTATAATGCTACCTGTTGTTGGTATTTTAGGTCATTATTTTGTGAGTGACAAAAGTGTGTTTGTTGGTCGACAAGCTTTTGCAAGATTGATTTGATTTGAGACTAAGTGTTTTGGAAGTTTTAGAGCGTTTTGTACGTTAAATTATCTTCTGTGCCAAGCTGAAAGTTGGTTAGGAGAACTGTGTAAAGAGTTTTGAAAATGTAACCTGTATTGAGAAATGGGTGCTAGTGATTGTAAACAATGTCAGAGTAGCTCCATCTACTGGATCATTAGATACTCACACTGATAAAACTCACAAACACTGTGCAGTTTATTTATTTGGAAATTCCTATTTCCCTTGTTATTATGTCAGCATGATAATTGCTGCTTTAAATACACTACACTACTTCACTACTTGCTTTATGTAAAATAAATGATTCACTGTCTCTCACCTCTTTTACATCAGTAGATTTCCACCACAATAACTAACTTCATACATCCACTAAAAATTACTTTGGCTCCAGATGGTTAATGACAAAATGGCTCAGAAAGGTTAGCAGACAAAGTCTAGTAGCATTTTCGACACTTTGTTTATTTGTTCAAATACTTTTTGGAGCTGCTGTATAAAGACTGCATATAGGGACACAAAATGCTATCATAGCCAACTCATATATGATATACTCATATATATATAAATATATATATAGCCTTGGGCAAATATTAGCATGGTTTATTCAGATCATCATGATCTGCCCATCTGAAAAAAAAAAAAAGTAAACTTTGTCATACTTATAAAAATAGGAGTCATTAAGAAAATAATATACTTAGGCCTATTATAATATAATAATATCAAACAAATAAAACAGAATAAAGATAAGCAATAGGGAAATATGATCACATACTTAAAGGTTGTTGTTATCTGGCAAAACCCAGATAATTCAGATTGTCTATATTGGTTGTACAGTATGTTTTGATAGAATACGATACAATTTACACACAACATCATTAATTATTTTTAATGTCTGTGAGAATCTCCTGCTCTATTGTTCCATGGTTTTATATATATATATATATACATATAAATACATATAAATTTTATGTGTTTGCATTTTTAAAAAAGTGTAGTTACAAATGATCCTCTGATAAAATTAGAAAGAGAAAGGAGAGAGGGGGACACAAGACTAAGAAGAAGAGGCAGAAAAAGAGCAGGTTTTTCCACTACATGTGATAAATGTTTTAACATAGTTTTCAAAGCTATTTCAAGTAACCAGAACTTCCCCTAATAAAATGAGTATGCAATACTTTATAGATATAATTTGATTAAAGCAAGCTTTTGGTTGATATTGCTCACTTTAGATCAGACTTCTCTACAGGACGTCTTCTGCTCTGTAGAGGACAACGATCAACAGGAGCCTCCGTCCAGTGCTCCTGAAGTCCCCCCCACTGCTGAGGACCAGCAAATGGAGGACGTCCCGCCTCAAGATCAGGACAGTCCAGTCAGTCTGTCAGCAGATGAGAGTCCTGAGACATCTGGACTGTGACGAGATCACGAGGAACGAGGGTGAGTTTACTGTCATATCCCAAAATATAACACACACCCTCTTCTTACAATTCTTCTTTCAAGTCCTGCGGTGTGAACTTAAAAAACTATAATTATTTATCTTGCAATAGATGACATTTGCTGGACGTATGCCATCGGCGAGAAGTTGGGGAAGGAGGATGCGGCTCTGTCTTTGAAGGGACTCGCTGTGAGGACGGCCTTCAGGTGGCTGTGATTCACAGAGAAGACAGAAAACGAGCCGTACCTCAGCCTTGTAAGTAGACTGTGCTCTCTGTGTCATCTCTTCTCATTTACTGTTTGCAATTTATAACATCTAAGATTCATGTAAAAGAAAGTGTACAGATATTTCAATAGACAAACAGACTGAGCTAAATCCTTATTTGAGAAACTATTTCCATCTGACCATCATAAAACAATCTTTCTTCTAGCCTGACCATCCCAGTCCAGTTCCTCTGGAGGTGGCTTTGACAGTCATGGCCAATCAAGGCCCCCGCTGTCGCCACATCATAGAGCTGCTGGACTGGCAGGACCATCCCGACCAGTACGTCATGGTCTTAGAGCGCCCCTCGCCCTGCATGGACACGCATGATTTTTGGGAGCATCACGGTGACCTCTTCAGTGAGGCGTTGATGCGTCATTTCATGCGGCAGGCGATTGATGCTGCTGTCGTTTGCTGTTCCAGGGGGGTCTTCCATCGGGACATCAAGATGTCCAACCTCCTGGTCAACACAGAGACCAGGTCAAACTCATCGATTTCGGTGTTGGAGACCTCCTGAAAAGCTCGCCCTACATCACCTTCAGTGGTATGTATTATCTATCAAACATGTAGTTTGGGACTTAAACTCTAGTGAGTTTAACAATGCACTAACAGCAATTTCAGAAGAAGAAAGACAATCATAATATTTTTTGCTGACTAAAATTAAATGCAATTTCAGTCAGAATATAGTGAGAAAAGTGGTAAAGCAAACTTAGACATGTGACAAACTCTTTCCTCCAGGAACAGCAAATTTCTGCCCTCCTGAGTACTTCCAGAAAGGCGAGTACTACGGGAAGCAGGCAACGTTGTGGTCGCTGGGTGTGCTGCTGTTTATCATGATGGCCAACCGTTATCCGTACAGCAGCGATATAAAACTGATGGACGCTGATGTCTGGATCGAGCCGGGCTTCTCAGATGGTAAGAACTTCATTACAACAAAGAAGAACAATTGCAATTCTTAATCTTAACCATCCAAAACAGAGAAAACAATGGATTTATAAATAATGGCCTTATGGATAATGCAGGAATCTCTCACATTTTAGAGAGCAGGTGTGAAGTTGAAGGAAATAATCAGACATTTCTCTCATTTTCCTGCACAGAATGCTGCCGTTTTATTCACGGTTGCCTGAAGAGCGACCCGGAGCAGAGTTCATCTGAAGGAGATGCTCTCTGACTGGTTCAAGGTAAGTCTAAGACAAGCTAAAATGATTTGTTTGTTTTTTTGTCTTTCTGTGTTCAGTTTGATCTGAAAACCTGTTTCAGCTGTCATATAATCAATCCATACTGCTCAGATGTCAAGTTATATATTTACACCTTATTAAGTATGTGTAATTTGTGTAATTTGTAATTGTGTTTCAGGTCCTGTAGGTCGTGGTGAAGAGGGTCAGTTTTGCGTCTGGCGGGCCAACACCGGTGACCCCTCCATCTCTCCAGCCTTAGCGTCTTGCGGGACTGGCAGACCTTGGTTGCATCTGCCGCCTTGGCTTGAGGCAGTAGTTTTAGCGTCTTGCTGAATTACTCGCCTAGGGATGTGTACATATTGTAAATAGTTAGTTTAGTTTTAGTTAGTTAAGTACTGCACCATCCAATCATATTATTACAAATGGAGTCACCCAGAGCGTCCCAGAGCTCTCTGTCAAGCCCGCTCCACAAGTTCCTCTCACTGACGCTCCAGAGGTTCCTGCCACTGGCGTCCAGATCCCAGAGATCTGTGTCACGGTGCATCAGGGGTTTCAGTCATGGACACAGAGCTCTTTTATTCAGCCGACTTTGATCAAGAAATCCCTGTAACAGGGTACCTTTTCAGAGCTCCTCTGGTTCCAGAGCTTCTTGTCCCGGCCTGAAGGTTCTTGCTGTTGCTTGAACCCCAGAAGAGGTTCCTGACCTGATCGACCGGGTCACACTGACACCCGCCATGTCCAATACAAAATTTCCTCTCATGATGGGAAAGAACAGCAAAGTAGTTCCAGTCAAGGCCGTCTCAGTGTTTGTGGTCGTATCCTCAGCCAGATCTGGTGTTCAAGTGCTTCAGTCCCAGAGGTCCTCTCTCAGCCTCCCTGCTCCCAGAGGATCCTGCTAAAGCTGCTCTGGTTCAAGAGGATCCTGTCACAGCTGCGTCAGAGGATCCAGTGTTTCGTAGTAACATCAGGTAAGTAACATCTCAAAGAGGAGTTACACTATGCTTTAAGTCCTGTAATTATTTATTATATTAATTATTATCACCCTGTCCCTTAAATCGTAATGATAAATGATAAAAATGCAATTTAGTACATTCTAATTATATTAACATTAATTGTTATATACAAAATAATTTTGATTATTGACTGTAACATTACATTACATTTAATATTATAATTAATACTTTACACATGCTTTAGTATGTTATTTAGCAAAATATGTACTTTAAAGACAGTTTAGGTGACATTATTACTGTGCACTTTACTTAAGTATATTATTATTAATGTATATTACCTTTAAGTACAGTTATTTTAAAATATATTTTTAAGATTTGAAGTAAACCACAAGTGCACATTCAGTACAGAGCACAACTATATCGAATTCAACATATATTGTAACAGTTAAGGTTTGAGTACATTAAAATGTCTAGTTGAGTCAGGCAGAATGTTTCTAAATATTGCCATACACACATATCTATGAGTTTCCTTAATCATTGTCTTCATCCTGTTGCTTTTGTATTGTTACTGTTGTTGCAAGTGTGAGCAGCTGAACTGAAGTCATCTGTGTGTTCATGCAATGACAGTCACAAAGAAACAAACGACATGAAACAATCAAGGAAAACTTTAATGGTACCACATGAACATTCACAGAGCTGTAGGATGAGGTTTTTCTCTTCTTGCTTTACATTTTAGTAAAAACAATATGAGAGTAGTCTCTGTGGCCCAATGCATTATGAAATATACTCAAAACAAGAAAGAACTGGCAAAATCAGATATAAATACTCCTAAGGCTGTTCTGAGTTGCATAAAACACTTCAGATGTCATCCCCGAGTCCTCATCTCCCAGTTATCATGAGTCCGTATGTTTGTTTTGAGCTGCTCATTACTGTGTTTTCTTCTTTTCCAGGCCTTTGACCTCTCCCTCCAGTCTGCTGATTCGGCTTTCCAGACTGCCTCCTGTCCCACCGCCTCTGCTCGCAACGACTCCAAACACAGCACAGATGAGCACTAGTAGAGCCAGTCTCGCTGTAGTGACTTCAGTGGAGGCGGTGGGGTCACCGACGATCCGCACAAACAGCCACAGCACTACAACCGCTTTAATCAGCCAAAATGCTCGCCTTACAAGCCCCAAGGTGACTCGAAGCAACAAGGACAGAAGCCAGTAACCGATCAGAGCCAGCAAAGCCCACTTAGTCACAGCAGACACGCCTTCAGCCGTGAAATGAGGCACTGATATTGTCTCTTTGAATAAGACAGACAGAAAGAAAAAAAGAACAGATGTTAATTGGGTGTAGCAGTTTCTAAGGTGTTTAAAGTGAGTGCCACAGGTATGTGGTTGATGTTCTGGGTGGTGCTAGGGAGTTACTACTGTGCCAGTGTAAGTCTATTGCATTTTTTTTTTTTTTGCCCCGTTTTATCAATGCTCAAGCTCTTTAAAGTCAAATGGATTCTGATTTGCTGTCAATATCTATGTCTCAATTCAGAGGCTTCATCCTTTGAAGGCTGGATTCGAATACCTGATACATTACAGCATCTGTCCCATTTCGGAGGCTCCTTCAAATGCAGCCTTGAAATGCATCCTACAACTGATGGATCCTTCACGCCCCAGACTATCCCAAGATTTTTTTTTTTTGACAGAAAATGCTGGATTACACTTTTAAATGTAAGTATTGGGTTTTAACTTACTTTAAAGGGGTCATGAACTGCCTCTGTTTTTTATTTTGTACTGTTCTCTGAGGTCCACTTATAATGTTATCAAGATTTTTACATTTAAAAAAACGGAATTTAGAAGTAATAGGCTATTTTCTGTCCTGTTTTAACCCCCCCTCATCAGAACGCTCTGTTTGAATAGGCGTGGCAGATTGTAGACTTGGAAGTAAACGCGCACTGCTATGATTGGCTGATAGTTGAGTATGTTTGACAGTCTACGTACTTCACAGATGCTGTGATTTAAGTTAAAAATGCATAAATATTCATAACAATCTGTTTAACAGACAAAGCAATAGTGATCAACTTAATAAAAACTCACAATTGTGTGTTGCGACATAACTGTCGGATCCAATATAGTCGGCACAGCATCGTCTTTTAGTTCCAGTCTTTCTGAAAATCCCGTGTCAAATTGTGCCTTGTTTGTAAACGAATCCGCGGTAAAATTAAGTGAACAAAGGACCAAGTTCTTACTGATGCGGTCTGGATCTTCATTAAAAATAAAGTTCATTCACTCTTTCCTAACGTTAGGATCAGAAGGAAGGAAACGCAAAGACGTTTTTTTCCACAACTTGGCATTGCACATCATCTTATTGTTTTTGGAGCATCTTTATTGTTTGGTTTCTGCATAGACCTGCATTTGCCTCTCTCGTTTTTTACACTACATGCACGAATCTGTGGGCGGGGCTAAACAGGCAGTGATGTAGAAGGAGGAGTTGATCTTCTTCTGTGGAGGCGGTGCTTATACACACTATTACATCATAGAGTAGAACATTCCACAAGCTGTCATTTTGGCAAACTGCCTTCAGTATAAGCTGTTTTTAGACTAAGAAAGTTTTGAGTTCTGAAACTTACAGGATGTTTTTATAGTACAATGACCTCTTATGTCAAAAGATCAGAGGAATTTTGGCTTCTCAGTTCATGACCCCTAATATTTAACAATAAAAATGTTACAAAAGAAACACTGTAAATTGGTTTAAATGTTGACATATCTTACTAAGGTACTATTTTATAGATAGTTTATGCAATTTATTATGTATATAAATGGACTAAGGTGAACATATTTAGACAGGTTGTTCACCCTGTTTTGTTTTCAGACAGTTGAATATAACTAAAAAAGTCCAGAAAATTAAATATGGTTTTACTATAGATAAAACCAAAATACCATGGTTGTTGTAGTTAAACCATGTTAACCATAAATTAACCATGGTTTTGCTACACTAACAATAGTTTAACCATGGTATTTGTAGTTAAACTCTGGTTATCCACTAAAAAAAAAAAAAACAACAACATCATGGTTACTGCACTTTTACTATAATAAAACTATGGCTATTTTCGTAAACGTTACTACAATTATATAATTTATATGTGTTGTTATTGTTATAGCTGTGAGCTTCCCTAATCTCATAGATTAAAACGATTATTAAACTTTTATAGTTATATTTATCGTCACTGGTGTGAAGAGTCCTTTAGAGTTGGGATTTAGGAACCACTAATATACTTTCTGAGATGAAATACTACCTTCTTTCTCCCCATTTTCTCCTAATATCTATAATTTGAACATTCCACACATACTAAGCCACACAGTCAGCATTACGAGGCCCACGGGCTGCAGTAACATACTTTCTCTGTTAGTACTCAGAGTTACAGCTTGTGCTTGCCAGAAACACTTCATGTGGCTTATCTTTTAATTCACTACACTGCATTAAACATTGAGAACATATATGCATATTTAAGTTAAATTTTTTTTTTAAATATTTAGATTTATATCTAGACACCTATAGACGACCTTTACTCACCGTTCACTCCTGTGGCTCTGAGAATCTCAGATACATACACAGCAATGACATTCAGTCCACTGGCAGCTGCTTCAGCAACAAACTTCAGCAACATTTCGACAAACTAAAGAAAAAACGAAGGAAAAGAAAAGTGATTACATTCCAGAACGTGTCTATGTAGTTTGCATTGTGGTTTTTCTTACAGAGGGTGGTCTATATCTGAACTCAACTCATAGATCACTGGCCATAGCTGATCATTAACCAACACTGACTGACAGAGTGACACAATGCACATCTGATTTAATTAAAGCAATGTTTTGGGTTCAATGCAAATTCTATAGACAGCGTACGTGATATGATGTTGGTGGCAAAAAATCATGTTTTCATTAATGCACTAACAGTGTATATTTACGAGGCACAACAATGTAACATAACAGTAGAGGCACAGCAAGGTATTTAGTAAGCGGATGATCGCAGTTCTGTTCTGATGGAATCACAAACAGCAAGGAAAACACTGCAAATTATAAAATGCAACTAACTATATGATCATACATAGTTAGCAAAACAAAAATATAGGTATATCAGTTTTTAAAAGGGTGTTAATAAACATTTCCTGTTTCTGTGACTGAAGAAAAAGTTAAACGCTTCTCCAGATATTTTTTACATTTTAGCTTCACAACTAATATTTTTCTGAGAAATAATACATTTTATGCCAAACTACTTAATATGGTTTTCCTTTCAAAAAATTTGTCCTTTTAATTTTCATTATGATCTCAGGACATTTGTACAATTTTTTCTTTTCCTTAATTAATAAAAATTAAATTCAAAATTTAATAAAAAATTATATCATAAAAGATATGCGTTTAAAGTCATTGTGTACAAAACGCACCTTTAATGTATTAACAGATCCAGACAAAATGAACATCTCATTGACTCTAATACAATATTTGAGGTATAGTTTATTCTACATGTTAGGCTGGTAAATCACATTCCGACTGTTACTTTTGCATTTAAAGTAGTTACACTTCAGTTTAGCCGATATAAAATTAATCGCTTTAAATATTGTTGGGTATATGCATTTCCTTGTAATTAGGGGTGGGCAATATAACCAAAATCTTATATCACGATATGAGTAATTTTATTTCACGGTAATGGTAAATATCACGATATAGTTATATTTTGCTTTAAATAAGGTCTTTATGATATCAACATTTTTGATACCATAGAAATTTCATAATTCTTGTCACCAGTCTCACTATCACAAAATGTATAAAAGCACTGCATGTTCCTCACTGTGTAAATTAAATATATATATATATATATATATATATATATATATATATATATATTTCTTCTTATTAAAGTTACAAACGTGACTTTAATAAAGTAAAATATCCAATTGCACAGTGTGATATATTTCATGCAGTTGTGCACTTGCGTTATTCCAAAAGTTCCCAAGGATTTGTAAATCCAAAGAAATTACAGTTTTAAAAATTGGTTCGTCCCTCTTCCTCCATGGTCATGGTCGCCTATCAATGACGTAATATCCGAGCGATCCTCGGTTTTCGCTTGTAAAATCTACAAGCGTGGACAAAAATGCCACTGCACAGTAAAAGTAAATCCATTACGGCTGAAATGAAAAGTGTTGACTGCAGCATTAAATTTATATCTGCTCAATGTTGCATCATGACTCTTTTTCTGCGTTTTTAGTGTTGCGCATTATAACCAATCACACATGAGTCTGTTGATCTTATGAATACAATGGCCAATCAGAGGTTCATCTGATTCTTCGCTGAAACAGTGGAGTTTCGTTGTTGAGTGTGTGCGCGCGCTGACAGGCTGACTGAATTCAGCTCGTGAATTCTCTCGTCATAAACAAGTGCAGATGCATGTATAATGTTAGTAAGCGATTCATTCATCAAAAAATGTATAGACAGCTTTACTGATTACAAGGGGAGTTTTTTTTGAAAGTGCTTAATCTCGCACTAGACTGAAATCAGTCATAATGTTCTTTGACAATGTAAATATTCTTTGCTCACTTTCTCTGTATAATATATTCGCTGTTTGAATAACTGTGGAAGGTACAGGTATTCATTACCTCGTCCGTGAACATGAATTTCATACATCTCTTAATAGTGAAACCGACGTCTCCCATCGTTCCACAGCTCTTCACAGCGTCATCAAGCTTCGAGGCAAAAAAACTGAGAAAAAGCCTCTCTGACAGCGCTCAGAAACAGTCTCTCAGACAGCGCGAGCATATAGCGAAATAAGTTTTCTTTCGCTGCTGATTTCATTTCAACGGCTTAAAATCACTTGTTTTTAAACCGCAATGCTTAAAAACACGTGCAAACAATGTGTTTTTGTGACAACGTAGCACAGCAACATTACGTGAGCGTGTAATCGCGATAAAGACGATAGTCCAAAATTTCTACCGGTTAATCGTGTCTATAGGTATATCGCCCACCCCTACTTGTAATAATAGTCCGTTTTAATGGGGTACTTCGTTGTTCATCTCTTGATTTTTAATATAAAATATGGGTCCTGAAGCAAAACAGTTCAAAACGACTTAAGACAACAATATGGATGACTTTACAGCTCAAATAACACATTTTTGTATAGAACAATCAATCTAAGAGTTTCAAGAGATGTATAAGAGATGCATTTCTGTTTTAAACCTTCCAGGACGTCATATTTCCACGGTAGGTGCATAAAACATTATTTTTACATATGTTTTACATATCTTTTTCATGTTTTTACATATGGAGGGATGAGTTGAAATGACTTTCTGAAAAAAGCATGCCAGATACAAAGAGTTTCACTTGTACTGAACCCGAAACATTATTTTTGAGAGGTGAGAAAACTGAACATTCAAACAAAGGGCGCAAACTAGCACGTTTGGGATCTAGTTTGATAGGCTAGGCTATAATCTTTAATAGTATTGTAATGTATACAAACAGAGCTAAGTGTGTGTGTGTGTGTGTGTGTGTGTGTGTGTGTGTGTGTGTGTGTGTGTGAGTAAAGCTGCCAGAATGACAGCTGGGCATCCAGCTTAACTTTATCACTCACAGACATGCACAGATATCACACTTGTAATCAAGTAGACACTCTCTGGAACAAGGTCACCTCATTTGGTGAAGGACGAACACAAAAAATCAGAAACAGTGTGCATGACTTCATAAAGGAAGTCAATAATAAAATAATCACTGTACAAAGCAGCATTGTTTGCCATTCTGGGCGTGAGCCACCAAGCACTTGCACACCTGTTCTGGCATTTTTCCTCAGTAGCAGTTGTCGCTTTCACACAGACAGTAACATACAAGGATGAGCATGTGCGTGTCAAAACAAGTGCACAAATCAGTCTGTGTGACTGCTCTGACATGAGCTTTGACACTTTTACTTGTTCTTACCATTGCAACAGAATAGACGTTCTCTGGGCCAAACACTGAGTCAAGGTACAACACAGCATTCTGGGTCAAAGAGAGGCGGGGGGCGGTTTGGTGAGGGGGACATAAGCAGTGGAAATTAGGCCAAAGGATGAGTGGAGGAGAGGAAAGGGTTAAAAAAGGGTTAACAAGTCAGGGGGCAACATGAGAGAGGGATAAAAGTGGGGAGAGAAATGTGAATACCACATACCACAAATATAAGCATTTATTATGGAATAAGAGAAAGTCCAGTAATCAGAATTTATATAAAAGTTATATATACATAAGTTTGAAACTATCACAAACGAGATCTCTTCAGAATGCCAATTGTTTTGTGTAGATGTCTTTGTTTTGCATGGAGAGTCTCATGTTTCTCAGATGTTTCTCCTGAGGCAAAAATCCTCTGTAATCTTCTGTAGAGTTTCAGTGTGTGCTCAGATTTGCTAAAGCACCAAATTCTGCAATCAGGATTTCAATATGAACTCATTCATTCCTCATCAACTTTTTTTTTTATATATACTCAGCAAGAGTCTGTTTTCGTTAGGAGAAACATCTGAGGCAAAGTTGATACTTCAATGAAAAATAATCAGACCTCTGTAAAGTAAGTAAACTATGGAAGAGCAACCTCTATTGAATATTTTCTGAACAAATATGAGCAATGTGGGAGGTGTAGAATAAGTCATTAGATCATTTCACAAATAAAAAAGTTACCTCAACGCAAATCTCAATCACATGGGTGCCAACAATGGACTCCACGTATTTTCTCAACCCGTCCAGAGGCTCCAGAATAACAGACCCAAACTCAGAAGAGCCTGAGGTGAACTCTTCAGCAAACCCATGACACAAGACCGACCGAACCAGAACCAAAAACACACAGAAAAACAGCTTTCCCGAACTTCTCGAGGCAACGTTGTGAACAGACATCCTTAAAAACCCGGAGATCTGAAAAAGACATCGATGTCTGGTCGGTTTTGTCTAGCGGTCGTCTTTGCGTTTCATTAACCTTAATGTAAAAATATAGGAACTACTGGTTCTTTATGAGAAAACTAAACCTAGTTCAAAATGTACAAGTTCAGGCGTGTCAAAAAACAATAAGCAAACAAAACCCCAACTGAACAAACACAATTAGACGGCATTTAAGCTGAGCTCCTCATATATATAATACTAAAACTAAGACAGCCGCTTCGAGAGGCGCTTGCCAAGGGCACTTAAAAATAGCGTCTAGATGACTGTATATGGTATCGTATAGAGTTTTAGATAAAAATAAGATACAGTTTAATTTAGAAAAAAAAAATGCTTTTAAAAAACGCAAAAATCTATTTTCTGCCAAGAGCGACGCGTTTTATTGAGCGAGTATCCGAAATGAATCGAGTTTGTGAGGATCTGTGGATGTTAAAGGTGTCTGAGGAGCTCCTAAAGTTTGCATGCGGCTGTTTTACTCCGCCTCCTGCATTCATTCATTCATTCCTGAGAAACCCGTTCACACGGTGCACTTCGAGCGAGCGACGCGATAGTATCGCTGTAGTAGACGAGACGAGGTGTTACTCGATGTACAGAAGCGCCCGAGGTGCGTGAAGATCTGCACGCATGGACATGTGCTTTTACTTTGCCTCGTTTCATATGAAAAGAGGGGAAAATGAGGATATAAATTAACTGTAGTGAGTCTCATGAGACTTAAAATGAGCGTGCAGGCCTCATCATATATTAAAATATATTGAATTACATAATACACTCACAATTGTTAGATTTGGTAACACTTAATTTTACAGTGTCTTTGTTACATGTACGTAATTGTAATAATCACTGGGTAAGTTACTTTAAAAAAAGTAATGGTTACACTTTATTTCAAGGTGTCCTTGTTACAGTGTAATTATACTAAGTATGCTGAGTAATATTAATTAACTACATGTATTTACTATATGGTTAGAGTTTGGCTTAGGGTTAAGTGTTATTATAATAGTAAGTACATGTAACAAAAAAATAAAGTATTACCAAAGTAATTAATAACTAGCTGCTTAATTACATCTTTAACAGTGTAATTGGATTACTGTACTCATACTCTCTCTAAAAAAATATTGGATTGCTTCTTACTACTTTCTAAATTCTGAATGAACAATATAAGGATTGACATGTAACTGCTCTTTTAATTCATTCAAATAAATAAAGTTATTCTTGAACTGACCAAAGTATTTAAAGAGACAAGGTAGACGTTAAATTTTTTTGAACTCACTACTGTTTTATATAGAATTGTTCTATAGTTTATACAACATTTAATGCAATTACATCAGAAGTATATAATTAAATTACAGAAAAATTAAGTGTAATCCCTTATTTTTTCAAGGGGAAAATAATTATTTTACAGTAATGGGTAACACTTTATTCTAAGTTGTCCTTGTTACATGTTACATATACTTACTATTAAAATAACAATAAATTATGCATAATTACACGCAAGTAATCCTAAACACTTATCCTAACCCTAACCATATATATATATACCAAGTATATGTAGTTAATTAATATTACTCGGTACTTAAATATATAATTACACTGTAACAAGAACACCTTAAAATAAAGTGTAACCCAGTAATGCATTACACCCAACATTATTAACAGTAAACTATGCATAATAACTTTAATCCAAACCCTAAGCAAAAATTAACCCTTAAATTTGTTAATTATTACTCAGTACTTCTATTAATGTATAATTACACTGTAACAAAGACACCTTAAATTACAGTGTAACTGTAATTTTTGGTTACACTTTACTTTAAGGTGTCCTTGTTACAGTGTAATTATACATTTAAGTACTGAGCAATATTAATTAACTACATGTATTTACTATATAGTTAGGATTAGGCTTTGGGTTACTTGCATGTAATTATGCATAATTTATTGTTATTATTATATTAAGTACGTGTGTTACCTAATTTTTATTAGTTTTTACTAGTCAGATGATTACAATTAGTCAGTTAGTTTTCTCTTTTTTATACTTAGTGAATTATTGAGAGCGAGATAAAAAAAAAAAGTATTTTGCCTACTGTTTTTAAAACTTTGTAATGAACTTAATACACTTTGTCCAATTATAATCACACCATTCTCAATTTAAAATAATGTGGAAAGAAACATGGCTGCAGGTTTAAACCCCACATGGGTTGATTTATGAACTATCGCCGTTGCATAAAGTGCTTAATCTAACATAAATCCAGAAGAATATACTATACAAGTTATTTAAGCATCAGCTAAATCACATATTAGTGACAACTTAAATAAACCAGAAAGAAATGATGTCAATACAATATTTTAATGGATTTCAATAAAGCAGTTGCACAACCATCACTACAGGCAGTCAAAAAAAGGAGACAGTACAAAAATTACAATACCAGCTGTTCAGCAAACTGAACGCAAATAACTATTGCGTAGTCGACTAGGCAGTTAGTTTTCAATGACAGGTCTTACTTATGTTGACGGGTTCACATTGGCTCTGGGTTGTAAATGCAAAGTTGAGGTGGAATGAGAGATCTGGTCGAGCCAGTGTTAACTTAAAAGATGTCAACGAACATTCAGGACACTCCTGGAAGCAAGAAGCAGCATTTGTTGTGAGAAATGTTGGCTAGGACAAACCTGTGGAATGTGACTAGGTTAGTTCTGCTAAACCGATGCTGGAACATCTACTGAACATTTCGGATGTTTTTGTAGAGGAAAACAAGTGGAATGTAAAACTGTTGATGTTCGCCCAACGTTACAAACTCCACCCTCTGAACAATGCTGAGCAACCGGACCAAACAGATGCAGATACCGTGAATCATAAGTCTCATCCGATGTAGATGCGATGGAAATCGTTGGCACCAAATGCAGCATTGCACTTTGGGCACTTTCTCTGACGGGTGTCGTAACGCGTCTTCACGCACTCAAAACAGAAAACGTGAAAGCACTTTGTCAAAACAGCGTCCTTTACACGTGAATTGCAGCATGGACACGTCAACCGGGCCTGTGAAACAGAAAAAAAAAAGATCTTTCAAAGACATGAACACAAAACTATTTCTGAACCCCCATACAAATGGACAACGTAAATGACCTTGTAGTCGTTTATTTCTTCATTCAGGATCTCATCTCCATTTCGGATGTTCTCCGCAGGCTTCTTGGCCTTCTCTATCTTCCTCCGTAGTTTGGATATATCCTCCTAACGAAGTAAAAGAAACATCAGGTTAAACAAAAATTGCACAAAATAGCCATTTTTACCCCCATTCACAAAGTATATCACTTTCACATCATTAAACCCCAAATTAAACTGCCTTCATATTGCTCAATCAAATCCAATATTTGCTTCTTACTAATTTTGAGGTGCTGATTTAAGGAAATAGTGATGGTTTTGCTCTATCACGTCACTTTTCTTACAAAATATAAAAATAATATATACATTTTGTAGCATTTTTGCCATTTGTAAGGTGAAGAGGTCTTGTATTATGCCTTAATTACCAAAATGAGCCAGGTTACAAGTATTTGTTCAATTCTCACCTGATTTTCAAATGTACACTACCAGTCAAAAGTTTCACAGATCCAAATTACAGCAAAAACAGTAAAATTTAGAAATATTTTTACTATTTAAAATAACTGTTTTCTATTTGAATATATTTTAAAATGTAATTTATTCCTGATTTCAAAGCTGAATTTTCAGCATCATTACTCCAGTCTTCAGTGTCATGTGATCCTTCAGAAATTATTCTAATATTCTGATTTGCTGCTCAAAAAACATTTTTATTATTATTATGTTGAAAACAGCTTAGCAGAATGTTTTCAGGTTTCTTTGATGAATAGAAAGTTCAGAAGAACAGCATTTATCTGAAATAGAAATCTTATGTAACATTATAAGTGTCTTTATCATCCCTTTTGTGCAATGTAAAGCATCCTTCTTTAAAAAACATTAGCACCACTGCATTAAAGTTGATACAAACAAATTCATATAGATAGATAGATAGATAGATGTTGAAAAATCTGCATTGTTAATACTGCAAAAGTTTTTATTGATATCTTTGAACCTAGTATCCTCAAATTATGTAATATTAGGTCAAATCATCATCTTTTTTTTTTCAAAATGCAGGGCTGCTACACATGACATGTAAAGCTGGCAATGAGCTGATCAACTGTTCATCATCATGTCATCACCTGTGCACGTCGGGCATTGAAAGACTCCTTTTCTCGAGAAATGCTGTTCTCAACCACCTCCTCTCTGACCGCACTCAACCTCTGCTGCACCCCCTCCAGCTGAGTGCGCACCTCCTCCGAAAGCAGCACCGACTCCTGCGCCTAAAACAGACAGAGAGTATTAATTTTCTATTTCTGCTCAAACAGTATTTATGATGTTGCACGTATACAAACTGCATATTTGTGAGTTCATCGGCAACTGTATGTGGTTGTACCTTGCGCTTGTTCATCTCTAAAGCCTGTGTGCGGAGCCCCAGCTCTCTCTCTGCAGCGCTGATGGTGCCCTGCAGGAGGCGCTCTTTCTCCTCTAGCTTCCGAACCACCTGCAGCTGAGCGTCCACCTAAGAGAAAGACAGAAAAATCACATCTTATGTACTGTTCAGTTGCACATGTGAACACTGGAGAACAGGAACAAAAGCATATGTGTGGGATTTCAGTCTTTTGCTCTATTCTGAAGTTCAAGTTCTGTAAACTTGGACCTTTAAAGTTATATAGCAAAAAGTTAATAGCTGATGTAAACGTCACATTTTCCTCCTGGAAGAAAATTTGTGTCATCAGCAAAGCTTATATCCAAAGTGACTTACATATGACAAAGTGCTGGTGGAAACTATATGGAGGAAACTGTAATTTAGGCAGATTACATGAATAAAAAATAAAAAATAAAAAAAAGCAAGTTTCAGGGTTCCCAAACTTTTTGAAAGAAGAATTCCTATGATTAATCTTATAAGATTACACTAATCGGGGTAATCTACAAGAAATTAAATATCTCTGAGAAATTTATATTCGCTATATAAATGTCCATGGCTTCTAGAAATCAATTTGAAATTCTCTCATATTTCCAGGTCTGACCATGGGAACTCTGAATTTCAAAAGAATACAAATTTTATGCAACTGGAGCAGATGTTAGGGTCAGAAATTAAAGTCCCCCAAAATGGGTTTTGTTTCATATGCGAAAATATATCATTTTTTTTTCATTTCTATTTATATATTAATTTTTTAATTGAAACTATTTAAATTTTACTTTTTTATTTTCATAATACTTTCATGCAGTCGTAATGCAGCGTAAATGCAGACGTGCCACCTCTGTGCTGCATTAAACAGTCTTTGTAAACACCCCTCAATTGTAAATGTCACTGTAATTGTAAATGTGACCTCAGGTGCAGCATCTGTGCCACTTCTGCAGCGCAAAGATGGATTTTGATCTCATTCGATGTCTATAGCGTCTAACTTTGGTAAATGCATATTATACATAAATATGCATAAATATTTGACACAAAAAAGATGCACAGATTTAAAAATGTTGGAAAATAAATGCCCCTGGAAATCCATTTAAGGATGCATATATTCCCCCTTAATGAAAAAGTTAAATTCTGTCACTAGGCGCGTTTCCATTACAAATTTGCGCAAAACTTTGGCGATATTTTATAAATGTCGATAAAAAAGCATTGCGAAATGACGGCGTTTCCATTAACCGATGTTATGCGACAAAAACGTAATTTTTTCCTCTCACGATAAGTCATGGCAACGGATTGTGGTGGGATTTTGGCTATATTTAATCGAAGGAGGCGTGTGTGTGTATCTTTATAAAAGCAGCGCGGAGAACTGCTTCAGAAACGTGCTCATATAAACACAGGCATAGACTAGAGTGGCTGAGATCAACTCCGGTGGCCATATCAGAGCCACACTGCACCACAGTGTAAATTGTCTAAGTATTAATGGCAGGGAAAGCCCCTTATACTTGAGAGCGGACACGTATTAAGTGTTTCTTGGAGGTTATAATACATTGAAGAATGATCATATTACTTTTTTCATACGCCATGTGACCTGTAAATGCGAAAAAAAAAAAAAAGTTTCCATTGCAGTTTTGCAAATTATTCCTTTTTCGCATTGCCTGAAAAACCACCTCATGCGAGTGTAAAAACTTTTTTGCAATATATGGGCGTTTTTGCGAAACTGATGCGTTTCCATTAGGCGTATTTTCAATTTGCAATTTCAATTTGCGCAATTTGAAGGGTAATGGAAACGCACCTACTGATAGATTATATACACATGTTGTTATTTTTTTACATTTTACATTTATTATTTATTCAAAACAGAACCCCTGGAACATTAATTATTTCTCATTTGTTACAAGATGGTAGTGTGACTATGTCTTTATACTTCATAGTTGCAGTGTACAAACCTATGCATCTCCCTAAGTTCATATAAATAAAGCAATAGAATCCAAACAATTAACTCAAGAATTCATTCATAAACGTAATAATCCATCTCAAAAGATGACAACACCACAAAACTCCATGCCCACCCACCTGCGTTTTGAGTGTGAGCAACTGGTCAGCTAGCTCCTCCTTCTCTTCCTTGAGAAGTTTATGGATCTGGTTGGATTTGATGCGTTCGCTCATGAGTTTGAAGTTGGCATCATCTTTCTCTCTGAGCTGCTGCATCAGACGAATGTTCTGCTCCTGCATGTCCTCAAACGCCTGGCCAGTAACATCCATCTCACTCAGCAAAGCATCTTCCTCCTGAGACAGTGAGAGAGTAACCGATTGAGAATTTTCCTGCAGAATGTTTATAATTCATTGCTCAGTAAATCAAAGCTCTACCTGCTTAGCAAGAGAGACTTTCTTATTGAGTATATCGATCTGCTCCTCCACCGAGCGGATCTTTCTAAGGGCCTCTTCATCGGCCATCTTCTTTCCTTCCCTCCGCTCCCTCTCCTCCAGGTCTCGCACCCGCTGACGGAGCTCCTCGGCCTGCACAAACACACAAACAGTATGAGTATATACAGTTAATAATGTCTTCAATTAATATGATATTCTAAAATCTTGTGCTTCCAACAGTGTACAAACTGAGCTCTATATGATTCCTACCTCTGACTTTGCCTTCTTCTCCGCAGCCATCAGTTGTACTTTATCTCTCTGTTCTTTCGGTGCTGAGCGGTACATATCCAACAACAGCTTCATCTCCCTCTGGGACTCTTGGGCTTTCCTGTGTCACAATAACTTCATTACCATCAGGTACCTTATTATCCTTATTAGCACTTCCCGAAGTCATTTTCACCATTATAATCAACATTTCAAGCAGAATGACTTACTTTAGCTCCACCCGCACTATTTTCAGCTGCTCCATCTCCTTGCGTTTGGGTCCTCCAATCACAGCGCAGCGTTCAGCTGCTAGGTCTTCTGACTGGCTGCTGCTGGCTTTCTCTCTCTCTTCTTTCACCGCTACACCTCCAGTACTCCCACGAGTCACCCTCTCTCTTTCTCTCTGCTCCTTCTCTTTCTCCTTTTCTTTTTCCTCCTCTTTCACTACAGTCTCTGTGTCTGTGCCTGGTTCAGTCTTTACTGTTACACCTGAAGGGAAAATATGTAAACTTTTAAAACAGAAGAAAAAGATAAATCCAAATATAACAATTCTATAATGTAAAACAATATAGTGCATGTCATTAAGGCTGCACCATATAGGTAAAAAAAAAACTAACATAACATTTTTTTTTTTTTTGCAATATGAAAAAAAGGAATTTTCTAAAGATGCCTTGAGAATGATAAGGATGAATTTGTTAAGGAGTGCATCTGCACAGAAAATAAAAATCATTTTAAAAACTTGAAAAACGACTTTGAAGACTTTATTTGAGAGTGAACAATTCTTTTATGGTTGAACGATTTGGGAAAAACTTGAAAAATGTTAACTCTTTACAAAAACCAACTCAAATCACTTTCTCTAACCATTCAGTGAACAGAGTTTAACAAAAGAAAAATCTCTTTTTCGCTTGAGCTTTTACAGGCAACATTCGCACTGTTGTCAAAATGACTGAAATAAAATTATTTACTTAATATATTTTTAAGTAAAAATATTCTAAAAATAAGAAATATATTGCAATCAAACTATATTTAATAAAAACAAAAAAATCTGATTTTACACTGTAAAATCACAATAAAATAAAATCACAATCTTAATTTCTGGTAACCCTTTAGTATAGGGACCAATTCTTACTATTAACTAGTTGCTTATTAGCCTGTTATTAACATATTGAGTGTTTATTAGTGCTTATAAAGCACATATTCTGTATGATCATATTCTACATTCCTAATCCTACCCAATACCTAAACTTAACAACTACCTTACTAAATGAGTGAAGCGCGGCACTGTATTTATGAGCTGCACGCAGGCAAATGAACACAGTGCCACGCTTCACTGTAAAACCAGCAGCACGTATATATTTACTAAACTAAAGGGATAGTTCACCCAAAAATGAAAATTCTGTCATTAATTACTCACCCTCACAATGTCCTTACTACATTTCTGGGCCTGGAATATTTCAGTTATATTGCTGTCTATGCAGAGTCCGAAAGCTCTCAGATTTCATCAAAAATGTCTTAGTTTGTGTTCTGAAGATGAACGAAGGTCTTAAGGGTTTGGAACGACATAAGGGTGAGAAATTAATGACAGAATTTTCATTTTTGGGTGAACTATTCCTTTAAATCCTTAGTTGTTTGACCACTGCATTAAGCCATATCGAGATATCAATTTTATTTTGATATATCGTCCAGCCCTACGTCAGTACAATTGTCTGCCATGTGAAAATCTTAGTTTGACTGTTTAGAAAAGTAACACACCTCTTCTGACCAAGCTGCACAAATTGAATTACTCATATCCGTAACACAAACGGTGCAGTACGAAATGTGCACAGAAGTTTAATAACTAGCAGTTTGTTCAAATCCCTAACCTTAAGCGCAAGCAATTTTAATCCCTTAGCAAACACCACCAAGTAAAGATAAGAACTGAGTGTGTACCAGTGGTGCTGGGTGTGGCGGAGCCGCTATCTGGCTCTGTCTTCACAGTAATATCACCCGTCGGGGCAGGTGTATGCGGTGAGGCAGTCTCTTCCTTCACATCCATCTCTGTGCTGGACTGTGATTGGACAGCAGCATTACCTTTGGCAGCACGCAGCTATAAGAGACGACAGAAACTTTAGCAACCACTTATTTTTTTTTGTTGCATTCAACAAAATATATTACAGTCAGTAAGTTTGTGCTCTAACCTGGTTGAGCCCTTGCTGAGCCTCTCTCAGTCTGAGTTTATATTTAACCACCTCTCCCTTCAGCTGCTGGTTATGAGTCTGCAGTGTACTGATCAAATGTCTCATCTCACGGTTTATTGGGCCTGAGAAAGAAGCGGAGTGTACTATAGAGTCAGTTGAAATGCTGATCTGAAGAAAAAGAGAACAACATCATTATAAAGAGAGCAGAGGAAGTTTACCTGCTTGTTCATTAGCAGCTAATGTCTGCTCAAATTCGATCCGGAGCATCTCGTACTCCTTGCGCACCTGTGCTAACGTGTCTTCCAACTGAATCACTTCAGTACGGACCTTACGCTGTAAGGAGACTTCGTCATTCTGAAATAAACACATAAATGATCATTTGACTCATGTTTTAATGACAATAACATCCACAAATTGTGACCCATCACTGAGGTGTGCAGCCAACTAGGGATGTAACGATTAACCGCGAGCCGGTAGACAATCAATTCAAATATGTGACGATTCAAATCGGTTGAGATGCCAAACAAATCGCGATACAATTGCAGTAACGTTAGGAGTTTAAATGAATGTAGTGTTCATAACCGCAGCGCTGCTTTGTTTACAGTGTTAACCCAGGAAACACTATCTCATTGCTGTTCATAAGCGCCACCTGCTGGCAGAGAGTGAATATGCATCTCATTCAGATCATCTGCTGTTTCGTTCAGATGTTTTATGTAGTATAGTTTCACAAAACTAAAGTCAGACCATTCTGTTTTTACATCAAATTTCGAAATTATACTGTCTAATTTAGTTTAAAAACTGCTCATGCTGCATGTATGCTGCATCTTTTTTTGGATCATGATTAAAATGCAGTGGTTGCCTCTAATTTTAAATAGAAAGAGCACAGACAAAGCCTTAGTTTGTTTATATGAAGGGATTTCTTTTATTTGTGTAAGTTATTTGATTTGGGGTTTGTTTTAAAATTTCAAGTTTAGTTTTGTTATATTTCAGTTTCATAAAGAAACGTGCAGCAATAGCCTGATAAAAGGACACCTTTTCATTTACTGTATAATGTCTTCAATCTCATTTTGTTAAAAAAAAAAAAATCGTGAGAAAATCGAATCGTGAAATCAAAATCATGAATCGAATCTTGAGTTGAGTGAATCGCTACATCCCTACAGCCAACCAGCCTCAATCTGGATTTGAGCTTGCATCATCTAACATCATTAAATTCAATTAATGTCACTCCATGTACCTCCATGTGGTCCAGCTGGCGCAGGCGGGCGGTCCTTGTCGTGTTAAGTCGAGCTTTGGTCTCGTCCAGCTGAGATTTCAGCACCAGTGATTCATTATAGAGCACGGAGAACTGAGACTGCAGACAGCGATACTCAGCGCTCTCTCTGGCCACCTCCTCAGCCCTGGACAACAGCTCCACCTGACAGAAATAATGCATGTCTTATTAGTGAATCTGAATGATACGAACAACATTATTCATATAAAGTGCACTACCGTTCAATAGCTTGGGGTCAGTATGATTTCTCACCAAGACATCTCTTACAACTGCATTTATTTGAGCAAAGATATAGTAAAAACAGTAATACTGTGAAATATTATTACAAATATTACATGCAAAGCTGAATTTTCAGCATCATTACTTCAGACTTCAGTTGCACATGATCCTTCAGAAATTATTCTAATATGCTGATTTGCTGCTCAAGAAACATTTCTTATTATTATCAATGTTTTCAGGGTTATCTGATGAATAGAAAATTCAAAAGAACAACATTTATTTGAAACAGAAATCTTTTGTAACATTATAAATGTCTTCATTGGTACTTTTGATTAATTTAACGCATCCTTGCTGAACAAAAGCATTCATTTCTTTAAAATTTGACTGTCCCCAAACTTTTGTGCAGTTTCTATGCTTTGGTGGGCTTAACATTAGTGTCTAATAATGATTAGAAAAGCATGAAAGACAGTGTTTCAATGTTATTTACACAGCAATCAATTGCTATTCATTTCACATAAACAGTTTCCGTTCAAGTTCCAATTCCAGTTCACATTTATTTTTAAAATGCTTTGTTATTAACATTGTATAATAATTTTTCATTCAAGGAAGCTGCAGTAAATTCCACTGATACTAAAGGAGTGTTTCACTCTGTTCCAGAGTATCTGTGTCTTCAAGTGTTAGCTGATAAGGAGCTTTCTTTCGAGGACAAGATACGAAAGTGTGGGGTTTGTAATTTTCCACTCTGTAGAGCTGAACAGTTGACTGCCTTTGAACATCAGATTTAATCTGGGATTGCCTGAACAGGAGGCAATACTCAAAAAAAAAAAAAATCTAAGAAGTTATCGTGTATGTGGTCTCAAGGGCTTTACCTTCATGTTACTGTTCTCCTGGTAAACTGTCTGCAGGTCCTGCTGGAGCTTCTGGAGCTCACTTAGCCGATTATCCGCCAGTTCCTTATTCTGCTCCAACTCACTGTTCATCTCCTCAAACTAACAAGAGAAAGATTTCATGGTATATTAAGCTTCAACATAAGACAAACAAAACACTTTATATAACAAAATATTCTAAAACAAAATCATTTTGCCAAGGCTCGACCAATGTCAACAATATATGTTTGAGCAGACTAGCAAATATTAAAGATACACTAACATTACCATTCATAAGTGTGGGGTAAAGATATTTATTACTTATTTATTGACAGAAATGAACACTTTTGTTCAAGAAGGATTCACTAAATTGATCAAAAGAGACAGTACAGACACTTACAATGTTTTACTGTGTTTTTGATCAAATAAATGAAGCTTTGGTGAGCTTAAAAAATATTTTTAAATGCTTTTGAAGGAAGCGTTTTTTTTTTTAAATGCTTCCTTCAAAAGCATTTAAAAATCTTACCAAACTTTTGAATGGTAGTATACATTTGCTAGAGCTGAAAATAAAAAAAAATAAAAAATGATTGATGCACCTGCTTGAAGACTAAACCATCCCAATGCTCAACTGAAGGATTCTACAGTGTGCAAATAGCTGCTTGCTCCACGTTTACAGTGAGCAAATATTGACACTAACTGTTCATATGACTGGCCATTTACCTTTCTTTTGTTGATTGTGATGGTTCCACATACACTGCTTGCTTCGCCATACACCTTATAACCTTTACTGTTCACCTGGTTATGATGGAAGAGCACAATATCAGTTATGACACATTGTAAAACAATAAAAATACTATATCTTGGGTTTACTATTACATATGTCTGTAAGAGTCAACAAAAAACAGAATGCAAGTTCACCCTCAAGAGCATCTTGATATATCGCAGTGGCTTTTTTTCTTTTACTCAAAGACTAAAGAGTTCTTTGTCTATTTGTTAAGGTTATTTTTGGCCCAGGTGATGTCAATCAAAAAAGGAAAGACCTGGATGAAATATTACAGAATATCATGCAGTAATCAATGTAATGGAAGTAGGCCTTTTCTTCTGAGTGAATCTGAATCTGAGTGAACCAGATTCTTGGAAAAGAAATAAAATATAGGAAGGGAACTTGGTTCAGTCCATTGGTTATTGATTGTATGGAGGGAGATCTGAATGCAAGATTACAGTCGATTGTATGAAAAGGGTGGAGTTTAATTTGACAAAATGATTGGAGAAGTCTGGCATTCATCACCAGAGAGAAGTCTGGCGTTTTCACCAGAAGAATCATTCAATATAAGATTAATAACATGCATTTACAAAATATTTAGTGTGAATTTCCATTTAACACTGACTTTAAGATGCTACATAAGGTCTATTGTGATTTCCCAAAGCCACTTACCCTTTCCAGCACCTCTGCAAGGTGTGCGTTGAGCCGATTCTCTCTCCGTCTGATTTTCTCCATGTCCCACTGCAGCTCTTCAATGAGACTCTGCAGCTCACTGATCCTGTTATCAGCACGATTTGCAGCACGGCCCAGCGAACGAGACTAAACACACACACATACATTGTGAGCACTCAATATGACAAGGTTGCCAGATAAATATGTCAACAAATCATCCACCAACCTCGCTGGTCATGTGACTCTGCTTCTGCTGGAGGCTGTCGGTCAGTTGGTGGAGACGTTCACTCTCATTGGTCAGGAGGGTGTTTAGGCAGACAGCGGCATCCCAGAGGCTGCCATCTGAAGGAAGTCACAAGAATATGCATATTAAATGCTGAATGAATAGAAAGTTAAAACATAATGCGTTTTTTTGTTTATTTGATGGATTGTCCCACAAGAGTAGAGTTTGTCTCACCTGTTCCAGACTCTGTATCTTTCTTTAGTTGGTCTACCGTGTTCTTCAGGTTCTTGTAGATTTCTTCCACACATCTGGCCTGTTTGCAGCTGGACTCCAAACGCTCCTGCAGCTCTGCATCTATCTCCTCACTGCTGCTGCTGGCCAGCATGGCCAGAAAAGAGCTGGCTCCCTCCCCCTGTTGACCTGTATGAATCATTACAACATAAACATATTACCAACAGGGTTAGCGGCAAGACTAGACCCACACACAACACAAAAAAAGAAGAAAAAAACACCAACAAAACAGGCTGTCCATTATAATGAGGTGGAACAGAGAGAATGCTGAACTTATTAAAGTATTCAAACACTGTGAGACTCTACTTAGTATCTGCAGTTTCTAAAATCAAATTTAAAACTTGAACAAATAAAATGAATACCATATGACAAAACAGAACAAACCCATAATTTATTTCAAAATACATTATGTCTCTCAGATTCAGATGTGTCTCTCAGTTTTATTTAATATATACATATGTACTTTAACTGGGTTATGTACTTATACACTATGTCAATACATGAAAATTAGAGGTGGACTGATATTGGATTTTGCTTACATTATAATAATTTTATCCATAATGTAGAACTTTTAGTTATAAACAAGGCTCTTAATTATTCTTACATTCATCTATAACACTTTACAACATAAACACTTTAAATTTCACTATGTTTCCATCCAAAGTTGCAAATTTAACTTATTTGCAAATTTGGAATATCGCATAAAACATTTGCGAATAAGCACCTTTTCATCTAACAAGTCAAAGAGAACAAAATCACCACTTCCTGATAAACTGGCACTAAATATCACTGAGAAAAGTGGGAGAAGCCACTGAATATAATAATTTCCTTGTATATTAAATTACTTGCGCCTCAGAGCGAGCAGATAAAACACAAATGCGGTCATTGCTTTCGGAGATTGATGCCGTGTAAGACAGTTCTGGGAGGCAATCATACAGAAATACTTTGACGACAGACTTTTGCTCAGGCATTGCAGAATAACCATAACAACATTTGAGATGCTGTGCAATAAGATCAGTCTGCTGGTTAGTCAAGTTATGCTGTCCCATCACGCAAAGTCACATGACTTACTTGGGTAACACTTTAGAATAGGGAACACTTATTCATTATTAACTATGACTTTTCCCTCAATAAATTCCTAATTTGCTGCTTATTTATAGTTAGTGAGGTAGTTGTTAAGTTTAGGTATTGGGAAGGATTAGGGATGTAGAATAAGGTCATGTAGAATAAGGCATTAATATGTGCTTAATTAGTACTAATAAATGGCTAATATTCTAGTAATATGCATGCTAATAAGCAACTAGTTAAGAGACCCTAAAATAAAGTGTTACCCTTATTTGATGTGCATGCAGGATTTTTTTCAGCAAATGCATTTCCATCTCCCATTATTTGCATTAACTTTTTCACACAAATTAAAAACCACCTCAAATATGCAATCACTTGTCATAAACACGCAGTACTTAGTGATTGCGAACAGCAATACCATAAATGTGCAGCCCTGACATTTATTTTATTAAATCACAGCCTTGTAAAGTTTATTAAGCTATATCATGATTCCTGTTTTTCCATCCCAAAATATAAGACCTCTTATTATCACTTCTGTTATAAGAAGACACAGCACTGATCTGTAAATGAGGTAATTATGACCTTTATTTATTTAATTTTTAATGGACTGGTGTCTTGTCTAAGGCCCCAAGCAAAGACTCACATCCAGATCAAGACATTAGATTCTGAGACACTGAGAATTTTTTTTTTTTCCCAAAATAGTAAGAAGCATCTCACAGATTTCTGCAATCCATTGATTTCCATCTACAACAGTTTTTTGTACCTCTGTCTTTTGCTCTCTCCTGGTTTGAGTCTCCATCTGGTTCTGGTGTTCCAGGTTTTAAGTTGCGTCCTTCGGGAGGTTGGCTTTCCACAGGCTCGCTCCCTGATTGGTCATAGCGACGTACAATTAACTGCACATTTTCATCGAACTGGAAAAGAAAGGTAGAACAAAATTCAGGATTGAAAATGGTAGCATTTGAGAGAAATATAACTTCAATTTAGATAGACTGTAAAAAAAAAATACCTGGTTCCAGTATCTGTTCAAAATCAACAAACTTGCATCATCTGTCGCTTGACGAGTCTCCAACCTCTCAACTCTCTCCCTCAGTTCATCCTCAATCACCTACAGCAACACAACAACAACAGTCTATGTTTGCATTTATACATGTATTTATGTGTCTGTATCACTGTTTCCTGCACCGTTTTCAGTAGAAAATCACAACGTATTGCAAAAATAGTATAATAAAACTTTAGATAGTCAATTCAAAAGTTTGGGGTTGATGAGATTTTTGAAAGAAGTTGTTTCTTATACTTACGAAGGCTACATTTGATCAAAACTACAGTAATATTGCGACATGTTATTACAGTTTAAACCAATTATTTGAGTATATTTAAAACAAAATTTATTCCTGTGAGTCAAAGCTGAATTTTCAGCATCATTACTCCAGTCTTCAGTGTCACATGATCCTTCAGAAATCATTCTAATATGCTAATTTGCTGCTCAAGAAAAATTTCTGATTATTATCAATGTTTAAAAAATGGTTGTGTTGCAAAATATGAAAAAAAATTCATATTATTTGATGAATAGAAATTTCAAAAGAAAAACATTTATTTGAAATAGATTTTTTTTGTAACATCTTACATAAATATAAAGGTCTGTATCTACCTGTCTTTGGTCAAGGGCCTCTCCCAACTTCCTATTTTTGACCTGCAGAGCTTTAATATCTTGTTCTTCCTGCAAGAATGAAATACAATGTCAGTGGGAACCAAATGATAAGGCACCAGATTCAGAAATGAGTTTTAAGATTCACAATTCAGAAATGAAAAGATTTAGAATTTATTTTTTCATAAGAATGTCACACATTCATATAATAGAGAAATACACAAAACTATGAACACAGACAGGCTCAGGACATCAGCAGTGCAAACACAATATCTGAAGATTAAATGTAAGATGTAAGACATTATATCCAAAAAAAAAAAAAAAACATTGGGGCAACACAAACAACAGAATGCTCAAATCACACACAAAGAGCATCTCACCTGGTTGGAGCCTCCTCCCAGTTTGATGACCGTTTCTACAGCAGTGCTTCCTCCAGATCCAGTGCTCATTCCCTCTCCATCCTCACCGCCCTTCTTCTTCTCTGGAGGAGCGCCGAGGGGGGCAGAGCTGCTGGGGTCACTGGGGCGCTTCTGACCGGACATCACGTACCGGCGACAGGACCTCACTGTGGAAGAGAGACAGACACCATCACAGTCATAAATCATCACAAAATTACTGACTGATTACAAAGTGCCGAGCATCTGTACTCTTACTGAAGTGTGTTCAAATAACTCGCCTTTACACAGTCGATGTAGAGCAAACAAAATCCCTGAAAATCAAGGGAAATTTCTTTGAGAAATACTCACGTCCTTAATTTACGCCTCAAAACAGCTGGACTGAGTTATAAAACACTGGCTAATAAAATACTAAAAAATAATAATAATTACTATTATTGTTGTTTTATTTTATTATTTGTGTTACATAACAAATATAAGGGTTGTTTATCATTATTATTAATGTAATCACATAATAGCGACAATATCTGGAGATAACTCGTCTTTACAAAATTTCAAAAGTCATGTTTTTTATTGTGTTAACATGTTTTAATTGTGTTAGTTAGCTGTATTTTTTAAATTATTATTATTTAATCAAAACAACCCAACTGCAGTTTGACTGATATTAATTGAAATGCAGAATAAATTTAAAAAAACATGAAAAACAGAGTTATCTGTTTTTGCAAATAAACTCTTCATTTAATCCCTTAAATTATACTAATATTTAAATTTAAATATGCCTGACAGACAGATCAACACATTTCAGATTTTAGCTGTTGTTACATTATTATTAATAATAATAATAATAAATAAATAAAGAAAAAAAACAACATTTAGTAGTAGTATTAAAATAGAACTAAACACACTAAACCAAAACTGATTAGTACAAAAGTACACTGATCATATCATACAGTATCAGATCAGTTTAATATGGTAATATCATGGTAAATACTATGGTACTGAACGGTCTACATATTATTTCAATGAATTAATGTTAGTGGACACATTAGCACACACTCGTAGCCGTCATTAATACACTGATTATGCAATAAAATATATTATTTGTAGTTTAATGGTGTAATCCCGAGCACAACAATGATCTACAAAAACACTGAGATCTGCCGCCTCTCAGCGCTGGAAACCCGCTCTGCGGTGTAATAACACCCTAACGAAGTAGGTTTTGCACCTGTGTTCATTTCTCACCTAATTAGGATTTCTATAGATTGTGAAATGGTTTTGTGTCTGTAGCTGTCGCGCTTCATCCAGCGGCCGAGGATCCTCCCGGAAACAGCGCCGCTTCTCTGCTGCTGCAGACGGGTTCATCAGAGCTGCAGCGCCACCGCTCGGCGGTGCGGCCGAATACGGCACTACAACTCGGAAAACTCGGTCTTTTTTATTGCTTTAATTTTTTGGGAATGCAAAATGAATCAGATTAAACTAGAGGAGACATGGCTTTGATTTGTTTAGTATAAATATGAGATATTCAAGCAAATCAATTATTTTTGTAAATAAACGCTTATTTTCTGTATTGCATTCATCACTTTTCTAAATAATCTAAATATAATATCACGGTCTCCACAAAAATATAAAGAATTGCATATGTTCAACATCAAATAAGCATATTAGAATGATTTCTGAAGGATCATATGACACTGAAAACTGGAGTAATGATGCTAAAAATGTAGGCTTATATATAAAAATGTTTAAAATGTAACACTGTAAAGCATATAATGTCATCAGTTATCAAAAGAGACCGCGTTATTGATTTCAAGGTAGTCACATACTAATAATATATATGTTATAACAAAGTAATACTGTTTGTGTGCACTGTATAACAAGGTATGATAAGGTTGCGTGATTGTTTTGCACACAACATTAAACATTCCTTAAACTTCCGCCATCACAGCGATATAATAAAAAAAAAAAAATAAAAATAAAAAAATATTTTTTTTTTTTTTTTTTTTTTAAATTTAACTAATCAATTACACATGCACAATTACATCTGCAGAAAGCACATACTTTATGGTCAAAATGAGCCTAAAATGCAAAATAATAAACCTGATTAGGGATAGAAAAGATACATTTCCAAAAGCATAAACAAAATTTGAAATTATACTCCGTTGTGAAAATGTTAAATACAGTTAGAAAATAACACATTTGTTAAATACAGTTTTGTTTATCATATATTCTCATATCTAGCCTATTGTTTTATGTTTAATGTGTTTTTGTAAAGCCATAATTATAATATTACTGTTTTGATATGTTTGCTAGTTACTATTTAGCCTATATTTCAAAGTGTGATTTTTGGTTAATTGTATTAAAAAACTAGGGTAAGTTTGATCCTCAAAACTGTAATTATCTATTATTGTAACGGGGCTGATGAGACGAGAGACGTGCGAATCCATGTGCAAGCTTTTATTTAAAGACATGGTCATAAACACAGGCAGGGTCAAACAATGGCAAACAGGTAACTTATGGCAGGGACAAGACAAAGAGTAGTCCTAGGGCAAGCGTGGGTCGACGATCGGCGAACAATATCCAAAAGGGCAAGGCAGAGAGAGTAAATCCAGGTAAACCGCAATAATCCAAACGAGGGGCAAACAGAGTCCGATCGGCAAGGCAAGGGTTAATCCAGGAAACACGGGCAGAAATCAAAACACGGGGAAACAGGCAAGGCAAGACTAAGACAACTCAGAGGGCTTCGTAGGATAGCTATCACTAGGATATTTGCATACAATACTCAGCAGAGACCGAAAGGAAGTCCAAGGCTTATGTAGCGTGTGTGATTGCGAGATGGGTATCAGGTGTGAGCATGTGATTAGGGAAATGACTGCTGGGAAATGAAGTCCGGGGTAGTGTGTGGTGTGAGAGTCAATGTGATGGCAGGGTGACCTCTGGTGGCGAACAAATGGAGGTTCATGGACCAGATTCATGACATAGCCCCCCCCAAGGAGCGGCTTCCAGACGCTCCAAACATTACACAATCCAAGAGGGTGGTGGAGCGGAGGCGGAACAGAGGGAGGGACGGAGGGCCAGGTCCACTTGGTAGTGGAGAGGTCGAGGACCGAGGCAGAACAGGGCACCAAGGCGGAGCAGGCGGGACTGGAGCCCTCCAGGGCGGCGCAGACGAGGCTGAAGCCCTCCAGGGCGGAGCAGACGGAGCAGGAGGCCACCAGGGCGGAGCAGGAGCCCACCAGGGTAGCGCAGACAGAACTGGAGCCCACCAGTGCGGAGCAGACGACCTCCACAGCAGAGCAGACAGAGCAGGAGACCTCCACAGCGGAGCAGGAGAACAGCACGACGGATCAGGAACCCACAGCAGAGACTGGGACCTAGGGAAAACTGAGACACAAGAGACAGGCAGAGCATATATGGCCTCAAGGACTGAGGGAGGGAACATAAGAAGTTCTTTGATCTTTTCCCGGGCTAACAGTTCATTAGTGGGCTCCGTGGCCGTGATAGGGCAGGACGAGAGTTCAGGGGCAGCCCTTCTGGCTGTGACAGGACACGCAGATGGCCTCCATAGCCGTGACAGGACAGGATGAGAGTTCAGGGACAGCCTTCATAGCCGTTACAGGACTGGGCATGAGCTCACAGATGGGTACCACTGACACCTCCGAAGGTTCTGCAGCAGTTGCCGCCACCTCCGGAGGTTCTACAGTGGTAACAGTCTCTTTGACCACAACACGACAGGTTGAGAGTACATTGCTGGGCGCCACCACCATAAAAGGAGCTGAAGCGGGCACCGCCGCTTTGAGAGGTTCTGCAGCATCAACTACCACCTCTGGAGACATTTCAGTGGACGCCGCCACCTCGGGCAGTTCGGTGGTGGTGTACGCAGCCCAAACGCAACAAAGCGATCCCTATCGTTGGAAGGGCTTCAGGCAAGGGGATAAGTTCAGGAACAGGAGGGTTAGAGTGAATGGGTTTAGGGATACCAGCAGCACGTGCAGACACCAGTGGTGCATCCCTCACACTGGATACCAGACTGAGAAATCGAAGCACTGACCTTGAATATCTGGGTGTGGTGGACAGGACGTCACAAGACTCTGGATGATCAGCGGTGACGTGACGTGGTTCTGGAGGGTCAGTGGTGACGTGAAGGGACTCTGGAAGGTCAGCGGAGACATGGAGAGGCTCTGGAAGATCCACTGAGATGCGAAGATATTCTGGTAGATCGGTGGAGGCGTGACGAAACTCTGGTAGATCGGCGGAGGCGTGCTGGGACTCTGGTCGATCGGCGGAGGCGTGCTGGGACTCTGGTCGATCAGCTGCGACTTGGCTTGACTCGTGAAGATCAACGGTGACTTGACTGGGTTCAGGAAGATCAATGGTGACTTGACTGGACTCACGATGATCAACTGTAGCTTGATTTAGCTCATGACGATCAACTGCGACTTGGCTTGATTCATGAAGATCAACTGTGACCTCACTTGGCTCATGAATGACAGTTGTGACATGACGGAACGTCGTGGTGGCCGCCATTTAGTGAACGGCCTCTGCTACGGCCGCCATCTCAGTCATAGACGCGGTGTCGCGTTCCTCTTCCGCGACACCCACAGTAAACAAAGAGCCAGCGCACAGCAAAGCATAGTCTATAAAGTCCTTTAGACTGCAATGAAACTTCCCCTCTGGTAACCATGACTTTATGGGCTCACTGAGTCCAAAACGAAAAATGTCTTTTAGTACGACCTCATCAAAAGGCACTCTATTAGATAATTCACAGAACTGTGAGACGTACTCCTCAATGGCTAAACTCCCTTGTCGCAGATCGAGCAGCTGGTCGAATGGGTCCAAACCTGACCAGGGTTCCTTCCAAAAGCCGCTGGATCCTTGTGTGGCCGAGTATTCTGTTACGGGGCTGATGAGATGAGAGACATGCGGATCCATGTGCAAGCTTTTATTTAAAGACATGGTCATAAACACAGGCAGGGTCAAACAATGGCAAACAGGTAACTTATGGCAGGGATAAGACAAGGAGTAGTCCTAGGGCAAGCGTGGGTCGACGATCGGCGAACAATATCCAAAGGGCAAGGCAGAGAGAGTAAATCCAGGTAAACAGCAATAATCCAAACGAGGGGCAAACAGAGTCCAATCGGCAAGGCAAGGGTTAATCCAGGAAACACGGGCAGAAATCAAAACACGGGGAAACAGGCAAGGCAAGACTAAGACAACTCAGAGGGCTTCGTAGGATAGCTATCACTAGGATATTTGCATACAATACTCGGCAGAGACAGAGATGAAGTCCAAGGCTTATGTAGCGTGTGTGATTGTGTGATGGGTATCAGGTGTGAGCGTGTGATTAGGGAAATGGCTGCTGGGAAATGAAGTCCGGGGTAGTGTGTGGTGTGAGAGTCAATGTGATGGCAGGGTGACCTCTGGTGGCGAACAAATGGAGGTCCATGGACCAGATTCATGACAATTATACTGTTAATATATGGAACCCACAACAATTAAAAAACAAAAACATATTATCCCCATTTTTTAATTCGTAGATAATCCCAAGTTAGATTTCAGTGAGATTTTCACCACTGAACTACGAAATGTCCCCGGTTTTCATTTCAGAAATCTGGTCACCTTACATTATGGAACCATAAATGGCTTCACAATGTAAGAAAATCTGACTTCACCTACATTACGACTGTCCTTGTAATTCAAACAGCTAAATGAAATATGAAACATTCGCTAAAAATGTAAACTAGCAGAAAGGTTTCTGGGAGGACTGGGGGATGGACGATATTATTAGCTCAGTATAAAAACCATAAACTCAATGGAAACTCCTGGTAATGTAGGGTACCATCATTTGTGTGTGTGTATTCTGACTCAAAGGCTTACTTCATTGCAGTTATTATGTGTCACGCTCTGTGCACGAACTACTATTTGGACTCTGTCCTTGAGCATGCATTTGAGACTCTTGCCTTTGAATACAGAGTTCATGTTGTGAAATCCCTTGATTTTTGTTCTCTTGGTTCAAAGTGTCTGTGCATCAGTGCATGTCTTTGTCTTCATCATGCAGCAAGTTTATCAATGGCCTGACTGCTCAAACCCTTTCATCAGACCACGTCGTGTCTGTCTGCCAAAATGATTTCATCAACTGCTATTGATGTAATTTCCCCCCACCAGCACTCACTTTCTGTGTTTGTGACTGATGTCAATGGCAATCAGACAAGTTTGTTAACCACACTCATCCAGCACACACACACACAGTGTAGAGAGAGCAATTATTTGGGTATGGTGTTTATCTTAAGTGCATAATTTACATAAAATGCCACATCTGAGGGTGCTCTCTTACTGAAAATAATTGAGAAGGTATGTGTCTGTGACCTATGTTAAGCTAAAAAAAAAAATGCATGCATGCATTTTATAGTTTAAAAGCATCAAATGAATGATTTCACCAAGATTCCCCACTACAGGCTCCTCTGCACATCCAAACACAGTTAATAGAAAGTTTTTTTTTTCTTTTCCAGAAAAGAGAGAGAGAGAGGGAAAAACATTTCACATTCACTAGTTTATGCATTGTATGTGGCATCATATTGCAATGGGACATTACACCTTTTGTGCCAGAATATACAACACAGAGTGTTGCAAACTGAGGATACTTGTCCATGACAATGCGGAAACTGAAGAAACCTGAAAATCAACTCTTATCTCAGATCTCACCTTTCCAGCCTTGTGCTTCACACTTAATCCACTGTTTTCCAAAGATTTTGATAACTAATTTTAAATGTGTGTAGCACTAATGTCAGGGATGGCTGTTTTATGGAACTTTTGGAGTTAAAACTCTTCTTCCAAAGTCCACATAGGCAGATATTCTCACACACCCGACCGATATCCCAGCCAATGGCGCTCCTGGAGGCAGAGCACGCCCGTTCGCATCACTTTAGTCTCGAATAAATACCGACTCTCTCGAATCGCTCGGTCCTGACTCACTAAAACCCATTGGTGTCATTGAGGAGAGGCCACTTCATCTATCCTTTATACATAGTGCTACTCGCCTTCAGACCAGTCAAGTAAGTATGGCTTTTTAAGGTTTTAAATACTTTTTTTATTTTATCACATTAGTATTAGTATTTATATAGAAGGGTAGAGTAATACATAAACTTACCTTACCGTGAACACGTGAAATTGATTTCACAAACTGCAGATGTATCAATGCAATGATATCGTTAAATATTCAGGTTCTGCTCTTTAATGCAAATCATAAATCACTGTAAGAATATTCCAAATATTTAAGAAAACTGTCTTGGTTGTATGTTGGTTATAGTGCTTTTTGCAATTTATCTATGGGATGAATGCAAGCAGTGCATTTTGCAGTTTTTATACACGCAGGCAAATGGCATTCTCGTTTACTGCGAAAAAAATGAAGCAATCTTTTTTCATAAATACACAGAGTATAAAAGACGATATTGCAGGAATGCGTGAATCTTTTTGCACACAATCGCAAGGAAAACTGCAAAATGCTTAGGTCTTGCAGTTGACTGAACCCTGGACTTGTTTGTTCAGTGGGAGGAGCCAGTGTGTTTCTCTAGACTAAAGTTCAACAATCAGGCCAAATATTTACAGATGATCCGAATAATAAAAGTTCTGCAAATAACAGATTTTGGTATATTGGAAATAATTTTACTTCTGCTTTTTTTTTCCCCAGCATGACACACCAGTTTCCAGCTCTCTCTACGGAGCAGAAGAAGGAGCTTGCCACAATTGCCCAGCGCATTGTGGCTACTGGAAAAGGCATTTTGGCTGCAGATGAATCCACAGGTAAGAATGTGTGGTGTATTGCATGGGAGTACCAACTCATACAACAAATAATTCAAATGTTGTTGAATAGATACTATAATTGTTTTTTTAACAATGTTGTCTTATTGCATTTCTTCAATCAGCTTTATGGTTGTAGTAATGTTTTTTAGTAAGCTTGCATTCTTAGATGTGTGTTTCATATTCTAGGCACCATGGCAAATCGTTTTCAAAAGATAAACGTGGAGAACACTGAAGAGAACCGTCGCAGCTTTCGGGACATCATCTTCTCTGTAGACAATTCAGTCTCTGAATATATTGGTGGTGTCATTTTTTTCCATGAAACACTGTACCAGAAATCAGCCCAGGGAGTTCCGTTTCCAAAAGTCATCAAAGACAAGGGCATCGTAGTTGGTATCAAGGTGAGGTATAGGTGCACTCTTGAAGATTTTTTCTATAACTTAATGTAAATGTGTTTATGCATTTATTTGCTTGATATAGCCCTATAGATGACCAAAGCACTGCTTGAATACTGTAGAAGCCACCTTTCTTTCTGCATACAGACACAAGGTCCTTTCAGTAGTTTTGGCAGGTAATTTTATAAATAAAAGTATTCATTTTGCGTTCATTCCTAAAGGTGGACAAAGGCACAGCAGGACTGGGCGGTACAGATGGAGAGACAACCATACAGGGTAAAAATTTTACTTAAATGCATCTTAACATGACAGTGATCTATCCTGACTTGTATCCATTTTAAAGAAAGCTATTTTTCCCTGATCCATTTCACTCAGGATTGGACGGTCTGTCTGAACGCTGTGCCCAGTATAAAAAGGATGGTTGTGACTTTGCCAAGTGGCGTTGTGTGCTTAAAATCTCTGACAGCTGCCCCTCTGCTCTTTCAATTGCTGAAAATGCTAACGTTCTTGCCAGATATGCCAGCATTTGCCAACAGGTATGTCTAACAGATGTGCTTAGTTCATGGGATCCTATTAATTGTCCATAAACATCCTTTCATAACAGTTGATAGCATGCCAGTAATTTGTTTTTTCTTCTTCATAAACTGTCCACAAGATCCTTTTTTCTCATGAACTCTTCCTCGTTCCTGTAGAATGGCCTGGTGCCTATTGTAGAGCCTGAGATCCTCCCAGATGGAGATCATGATCTGCAACGATGCCAGTATGCCACTGAGAAGGTAAGCTTCCTCCTAGAATAACCAATAAAAGCAGAGCAAAACCAAATTATCCATCAAAAATAATTCCCAACATATTGCATCCAAAGGTTCTGGCGGCTGTGTACAAGGCTCTCTCTGACCACCATGTGTATCTGGAGGGAACTCTGCTCAAACCAAACATGGTCACCGCTGGACACTCCTGTACCAAGAAGTACACCCCTCAGGAGGTTGCGATGGCAACAGTTACTGCTCTCAGACGCACCGTGCCAGCTGCTGTACCGGGTAAGACAGTCTTCCACTGGTTCTCAGAGGAGGGTCTCCGTTTGAGTGCTCTTCAAACGTTCAACATCTCTCTTCTGATTCTCAGGCATCTGCTTCCTCTCTGGTGGTCAAAGTGAGGAGGAGGCCTCTCTGAATCTGAATGCCATGAACCAGCTTCCTCTGCACAGACCCTGGAAGCTGAGCTTCTCTTATGGCCGTGCTCTCCAGGCCTCAGCTCTTGCTGCATGGAAGGGACAAGCAGCAAACAAGAAGGCCACACAGGAAGCCTTCCTCACACGTGCTAAGGTAATCAATGATGTTATGATTCAAGCTTAAAATACTGCATGTGGGCAATCAAGTCACAACTATAGTGCAACTCTTCAAAACTTCTAAATTATATCATGCTTTATTGTGTTGTCAGTTTATAAGCCTACTATATCAAGCGAAGCTGCATATATTGATGATTTTTGTTTTTTTCCCCTTCAGATCAATAGTCTTGCATCAAAAGGTGAATACAAACCCTCGGCTCAGGCTGACCAAGCATCTACACAGTCCCTCTTTACCGCAAGCTATGTCTACTAAACTCAACAACAAACGACAGCAACAAGATTTACATGCAAATGATATGCAAGAAGACATGACAACATGTTCATGTGTACACGTTAATTATACAAATGAAAAAAGTTCATGCAGTTCTACCAAAAATGACCCAACTAGACTCTGTTAACCCTGGATTAGTTTAACTTCTCATGCATGTGCTCCAACTTATGCTTTTCATTTTGAAATAAATGATAAAATGCCTGCTTTATTTGAGTTGATTTCTTGTGTAAATATTAGAGGGAGAGTTGAGTTTTGAACCTCTTTTTTTTTAACCACTGTAGCACTTCTCTTTACTAAGAATTAACTTGTTTGTCAAGGTGAAAAACTTGAAAGTATTATGCTTTTGTATGTGATGTCAGCTGGTCTGTCTGACTTCCTACACAGCAAACTGAAAAGAGGTGTAAAGAGTGAGTTAAAAAGAGGAAGGTTGATTGAAGAGCACCAAAATGTCATGCAGATTTTTCTGTCTTGCTTCATCTTCTGCTGTCCTTCCCCACATATTCCTATTCTGATAGGGAAAAGACAAATCATACATGTTGCAAGTTGGCAGTTACGGGTTATTAAACATTCAACCTGTTAAAGCAATCAATCAGAACAATAAAGAGCAGAATATGTTTTCATAATGAACAATATGATGACAAAAATCTGCTTTCATTATACCTTTGGGGTGGCGCCATATTCAAGAAGTCTGGACACCATGTTCTTGTCCCTCTTCTCCACTGCTGCATGTAAAGCGGTCTGTCCATTATAATCACCCTGGTTCATGTTTGCACCAGCTAAGTACCATGCTTGCAAAAGCTGACAGTCTTTAGCCAGAACTGCCCTAAAATGAGACAAGACAGCTGAATGCAAATGTCTACAACAGGCAGACACGTTCATTTGTAGTTTGAAAGACTGACTTGAGTTCCATGCCAACTCGCACAGGATTTAGGCTCACTGTGGCTCCTTCCACTATCAAAATCTTGATCACGTCAAAGTGCCTGGCATATGTGAGGCAATGGTGTAAAAAATAAATTATATATATTCAAAGAATTAAATCTGCTCAAAATCGATTACTTGTTTCTTATGGCAAGACGCAGAGGTGTGCAACCAAAGTGGTTTGCCAACTGGAATGCTGCTTCAGTAGACAGTAAATACTTAACCATATCAGTTCTACCCTTTTCACAAGCTTGCATGACAGTGTTGCCATCATAGTCTCCAGCGTTTAATAACTGACCGTTCATTTCTTCTACTTATTAGAAATGGGGTCTTTATACCCCTCTAATTCGAATAATGTCCCATATCTCGAAAACACCACAGTAAAATGGTTTCATGTGAGGTTTACAAATAGTATGGGATGTCCTCAATAAGAAGTGACCATTTATTTCTTCTACTTATTAGAAATGGGGTCTTTATACCCATCTAAAATGTAATAATGTCCCATATCTCGAAAATGCTGCAGTAAAATGGTTTCATATAAGGTGTGCATATAGTGTGGGACGTCCCGTTCAAGAACTGACCATTCATTTCTTCTACTTATTAGAAATGAGGTCTTTATAGCCCTCTAAAATGTAATAATGTCCCATATCTCAAAAATGCTGCCTTAAAATGGTTTCATATGAGGTGTGCATATAGTATGAGATGTCCTCTATAAGAACTGACTATTAGTTATTTACACTTATTAGAAATGGGGTCTTTATACCCCTCTAATTTGAATAATGTCCCATATCTCGAAAACACCACAGTAAAATGGTTTCATGTGAGGTTTACAAATAGTATGGGATGTCCTCTATAAGAACTGACCATTCATTTCTTCTACTTATTAGAAATGGGTTCTTTATATCCCTCTAAAATGTAATAATGTCCCATATCTCGAAAACGCTGCAGTAAATTTCATATGAGGTGTGCATATAGTATGGGATGTCCTCTATAAGAACTGACCATTTATTTCTTCTACTTATTAGAAATGGGGTCTTTATAGCCTTCTAAAGTGTAACAATGTCCTATATCTCGAAAGCGCTGCAGTAAAATGGTTTTATATGAGGTGTGCATGTAGTATGGGATGTCCTCTATAAGAACTGACCATTCATTTCTTCTACTTATTAGAAATGGGGTCTTAATACCCGTCTAAATCGATTAATGTCCCATATCTCATTTTCTACGAATCTTGCAATGATTTAAAAGGTAGAAAAATATAGTAATACAGAAGCATCAAATGCAGTAATTTCAATCGCGACTGGCTTGACCGTGTTTTTCTGAACTGCATCTGGCTTGACCGCAGTGAATGAGGGCAGCAATAAGGCCACAATTGCATGGATGTCCTGGGTAAAATGTCACATTTGACGTTACATCACTTCAAACATCTCAATAAAACTAAAGAAAACAGAGGATGCCAAACGTGTAAGCTCACTTCAAAGGTCCTGTATTTGGGAAGTTTAAGATTTAAAAATACATGACTTGAATAGATAAGCCATACACCATTTCTTTTAAATATATTCTAATTAGGCTATATTTTATAAGCAAAATGGTCATATGTGTTGGTGACATGTTGAACTGTGATACAATTTTACTTACAGTACATTTTTTGAAGATATATTTATCTTGTTAAGCAGTGCTGAAGTGTAAAGCTTCCAATTTAGGAGGTAAAAATTTATATTTTGCATTCTCATACATAAGTAATAGTAGTGTTTCACTTTCATTAAATGTAAATTTGTAAGAAATTCGTTTTCTCCAGTGGTAGTTCACCTGTGTTTTTCAGGCAGACAATGACAATACATAATCAAATCAATCTTTATTGGCAATTGGACACGAACAACCCATCTACCCTACCAAAATACACATGCAAGCGCAGTTTCTAAGCAAGTCTTTCCACAATTACAGTTAAACACATACTTGGAGAATCATTTCCAACAGGAACGGATGTCGGTGTACTTTAAAGTGAAACTAAAAGACCAGAGGGCCTTTCAAAGATCCCACTCATTATCACTCAACCTGCTGTTGATCCTGTGAAACCTGAGACTTTCTAGGGATGTGTGCATGGGGAACATTATCAAAACGTACTTCAAACAATTTCCTGCTTTGAAAATTGTGCTCAAAACGACTCTCTACACATTACTTACAATGAATTTGGAAATTCTAATGTAAGACTTAGTAAAACTAGCCTATATATATATATATATATATATATATGAAAAGATCCATATTAATCAATTTTGCAGCAGAAAACTCACACAAGACATTTACATCACAAAATGAGGATATCAAGGCTGGATAATTACAAATTTTAACGATGGAGGACAAATAAACAAAACCCCAGTCCATGTAATAAAACTGTGCGCGATTTGAATCTACCCTGAGATCCAAAATTAAAACTGCTTTAAGTTTGCTATTGAAACCTTTAGTCACAAAACAGCACTAAATGCAGCATGACATTATTAATTACAACATATGATATTGTTTATATATCACAACATACCATTAGTTTTAAAAAAATTGCTCCAAATTTAGACATATCCATCAAAATTCAATCTTGCATACTTGTCCTAAAAGGACTTTGGTCATACACAGAATGTTTTATTTGATGAATGATGTTGATGATATAAGAAGTCCGTAGTAAGTCAGTATAGAATACTGTTGAAGTGTAAACTAATATGATTTTTTAGATGAACACCAGCCTGACACCAAAGAACACCACCATGTCTTTCTAAGTCTGTACATCCACAGACTTCGGATAAAGAGCAGTATTGCTATAAATGCTACAACTTTTTTAAACCTGTTGCCTCAAACTGAGGATGTCAGTCAAAAAAAATATCACATAAACATAAATGCAAGTTGCCGCAGATTTCACAGGTGCAAAAGCAAGGCATCGGAGAGTGTTCTCTACAACTACCTACTCACAATCTATCTAAAAATAATGACCTAAATGGGTGCCCTTGTTCAAAAAACCAACAATGAATAATTCATTTTTTTAACACACTACAAGGCAGAAGCTCCTTTGAGATTGATATGGAGTCGTGTTGGTTTGTTTTACACTACTGAAAATAAACCAGTTAAATAAACGCCAAACTATCAACCCTTTTAAAAACACAAACAAAAAAAAAAATCCCTCATCAGAATAGTCCGTTTAGCGCAGGACGACTCCATTGTGATTTTGAACCATCAGTTCAGTGAAGGTCTTGCAGGCCGGTTGAGGGCGAGGACATACTGTAAATGAGATTCACTTGCATGGAACAAGGGCTGAAGGATTGACGCCCTTTGACAAATGGTGTCAATGTGAAATTCGCCCAGCCTACAATGGCGCCGCAACTTGACGTCCCAGAACTTATGTGGAGTTCCCATCACATTATGTAAACCTTCTCAGCCTGGGAAAAGTTGAAAACTTCTTTGGTCCTGGGGCATACCACCTTGTCATCTTGACGAATGGACAAGAGAGACTGAAAACCAGAGGCAAGGGAATGTTAATCATTATATATTCACATATTTCACACGGCACACACTGGTAGTATATATATAATTAAGAACAGAACACAAAACTAGCTCTGAAACTCACATTGTATCCATAAACATAGCCATTAGGCAGCATCATGGGTGGGTTGTTCTCATTCATGACCTCGCCAGAGATTTTGCACACCAGCCTTGAGTTTGCACAGTGGGCCATGGGAAGAGGTTGAGCCAATTTGTTCAGTGACTTACTGCATACAGGGCAGTCTGGGTTTTTGGAAGTGCCATCCTCTTTATAACACTGCCTGTAAACTTTGAATTAAGGTCAACAACTTGATTTAAGAGCCATTTACAGTAATTTAAAATAACAGGCGCTTTCGCACCGCCTAGTTCTAGGAACTAGCCAGCAGGGTCGTTCCTAGAGAACCAACTTCTCCCTCAGGCCGTTTTCCGGTTTGAATTCGCACCGGCGGTAACAGGAACTCTAAACATTTACAAACATCAACAATCGTGAATGGAGGACGCCATGTTCAATTTACGCAATTGACAGAGCATGAAAACCTGACTAACTTACACACACCGTGAACACACACCCGGAGCAGTGGGCAGCCATTGTTCCAGCGCCCGGGGAGCAATTGGGGGTTCGGTGCCTTGCTCAAGGGCACCTCAGTCATGGTATCGAAGGCAGAGAGAGTGCTGTTCATTCACAGTCCCCACCTTCAAATCCTGCCAGTGCGAGAATCGAACCAGCAACCTTCAGGTTACAAGCCTGACTCCCTAACCATTAGGCCACGACTTCCCCTAGTGTTACATATCATTGAGGCTGAGAAAAGAACACAACACTGTAGACAACAGGTAAATGCCGTTATCACTGTTTTCCATGTTTGTGGAGTAAATATTCTTACATGGTTTTTTAATAATGCCGGGTAGCTGGTGTTTTGTATGTGTTTGGCCAATCAGCGTACACTTATGTCACTGGTAGTTCCCAATGTTCCCTCTAAGCTGCACGCATTAGACATAATATGCCGCACACACACAAAAATGAGATGGGAAAGCCATTTGATTGAATTCTATTAAATGCAGAATATTTGCTATGCTCAGAAAAAACGCTACAGAGCTGGTGGCGTTATAGAGTTAGAACTGGTCAATGCGGTTTACAGGTTTCATAGAAAGAGAATGATGTGCGCCAAATGAGTCGCTGTAGAAATCGAATACTTTAATTGTCACGGACAAAATAGCTCAACATGAGAGCCAATTTAAATGCAATGACGTGAAATAAAATGTCATCATGTTTTAAAGAAGAGTGGCTTGATTAAGTGCTGGAAATAGTGGATGATGGGCACAGAATGGTAATAAAACTGTGACAGTTTACAGTTACACACAGGTGTAGTAATGTGCAAATTATACTACATTGGGATGTATTCCATCTCTGAACGCAAACTGCGTACGCTCTTCTGTATCAGCCGCAACACAAGGATGCGCTATTCTACGTGTATTTATGCTTTTATTTGAACGAAAATAGCGTATCCTTGTGTTGCGGCTGATACAGAAGTTTGCGTTCAGTAGATAATCTCTAAAATGGCGCTACGGTGACGCGGAGATACAAAGAGACGACGAATTGTTGAAAAAAAGTTATTTTTATTTTCTTTGAGTACAAAAAGTATTCTCTTCGCTTCATAAAATTCAGATTGAACCACTGATGGCAGATGGACTATCCTGACGATGCTTTTCATACTTTTCTGAGCCTTGACAGTGATAATTACTTGGCAGTCAATGGGACAGTCACAAGCCTCCCGGTTTTCATCTAAAATATCTTAAATTGTGTTCCGAAGACGAACGAAGATTTTACGGGTTTGGAACGACATGGGGGTAAGGAAAGGGGAAAGGAGGAGGGAAGTGATGTGTGGCCAAGTATGGTGACCCATACTCGGAATTTGTGCTCTGCATTTAACCCATCCAAGTGCACACACACATACACCTGGAGCAGTGGCCAGCCAATGCTGCAGCGCCCGGGGAGCAGTTGGGGGTTCGGTGCCTTGCTCAAGGGTCTCACCTCAGTCGTGGCAACCAACTGGACCTTATTTACACATGACACTGCTCCACTGATCATGTGCTGGTTACTCCACTGCACACCTTGGATCACTTCCTATTCACTCTTAACCTCAACATGATTCCTGACACAACACATACCCTTCCACATGTCACTTTTCGACATAACTTACACTCACTCTCACCCTCCTGGCTATCTGCTATGGTTTCATCTTCGCTTCCTTCCCCTAAACAGTTATCATCTCTTGATGCTAACAGTGCTGCTGATACTTTCTGTTCCACTCTGACATCTTGTTTAGACACTTTCTGCCCCTTATCTTCCAGGCCAGCCCATACCACCCCTTCTGCACTTTGGCTATCTTATGTTCTCCGCAAACATCGTTCTAAGCTCAGGGCTGCAGAAAGGGTTTGGCGCAAATCACAAAATCCTACTGACCTTAATTTATATCGATCACTCCTCTTTGACTTTTCTGCTAATGTCTCCACTGCTAAAAGGACATACTATCATGACAAAATTAACAATTCGCCTAACTCTCGCATGCTCTTTAAAACATTTTCCTCCCTCCTTTGTCCTCCTCCTCCCCCTCCTTCATCAACTCTAACAGCTGATGACTTTGGCACATTCTTCATTAACAAAATTACAAACCTCACTGCACAATTCTCCACAGCTCAAAATGTCAAACACATCTTACCAGCAAACATACACTCGTTCACATCCTTCTCTCCACTCTCTGAGGCAGAAGTCACTAAACTCATCCTTTCCAGTCATCCTACTACTTGTCCGCTTGATCCTATTCCATCTCATCTCCTTCAAGCCATTTCTCCTGCAGTTGTACCGGCACTCACTCATATTGTTAACACATCCCTTCACACTAGAGTTTTTCCCTCAGCATTTAAATAGGCTCATATAACCCCACTTCTTGAGAAACCCACTCTTAACCCAACTCTTTTAGGGAACTATAGACCGGTTTCCCTTCTACCTTTCATTGCAAAAACACTTGAACGAGTTGTGTTCAACCAAGTCTGTGCCTTTCTCACACAGAACAACCTCCTGGACAGCAACCACTCTGGTTTCAGAAGTGGACATTCGACCGAAACTGCCTTGCTCTCAGTTGTTGAAGCCCAAAGACTTGCCAGAGCAGCTTCCAAGTCTTCATTACTTATCTTGCTGGATCTGTCCGCTGCTTTTGATACGGTCAACCACCAGATCCTCCTGTCAATCCTATTAAGAAAGGGCATCTCAGGAACCGCACTCCAGTGGTTTGAGTCTTACCTCTCAGATAGGTCCTTCAAGGTATCTTGGAGAGGTGAGGTATCCAAGTCGCAACATCTAGTTACTGGGGTGCCTCTGGGCTCAGTTCTTGGACCACTTCTCTTCTCTGTCTACATGACATCACTAGGTTCTGTCATTCAGCATGGCTTTTCGTATCACTGCTATGCTGATGACACTCAACTCTACCTCTCATTCCATCCTGATAATCCGACGATAGCTGCTCGCATCTCAGCATGTCTAACAGACATTTCTTGCTGGATGAAGGACCGTCACCTTTAACTCAACCTAGCTAAGACAGAACTGCTTGTAGTTTCAGCAAACCCATCACTTCATCACAATTTCACCTTCCAGTTAGACTCATCAACCATAACTCCTTCAAAAACAGCCAGAAACCTTGGAATTGTGATTGATGATAAGCTGAATTTCTCAGACCACATTGCTAAAACTGCCCGGTCCTGCAGATTTGCTTTATACAATATTAGGAAGATCAGGCCCTTTCTTTCGGAACATGCAACACAACTCCTTGTCCAATCTCTTGTTCTGTCCAGACTTGACTATTGCAATGCTCTCTTGGCAGGTCTTCCAGTCAATTTCATCAAACCTCTACAATTAATCCAAAATGCCGCTGCAAGATTATTCTTTAATGAACCGAAAAGAATGCACGTCATACCTCTGTTCATCAATTTGCACTGGCTACCAATAGCTGCTCGCATAAAATTCAAGGCATTAATGTTTGCCTACAAAACCACCTGTCTCTGCACCCCTTTACCTAAACTCAGTACTTCAGACCTATGTGCCCTCTAGAAGCTTGCGTTCTGCAAATAAACGACGCATTATGCCATCCCAAAAAGGCACAAAATCACTTTCACTGACTTTTTCATTCACTGTTCCCACCTGGTGGAATGACCTGCCCAACTCAATCCGAGCAGCTGAATCCATAGCCATCTTCAAGAAATGGCTAAAAACACATCTCTTCCATATTTATTTGACCCTGTAACTCTATCACTCTCTATTCTAATTCTATTTTATCTATCTGTCTTCTTTTTATTTAAAAAAAAAAAAAAAAAAAAAAAAAAACCCACACACACCCTTGACCCTCTATCAATTGCATATTTATTCTCTAAATGCTACTTTTTCCTTAAAAACTAACATTAGCTTTGTTTTTTCTATTCTATCTACTTTTTTTTTTCTTAAAAAAAAAAAAACTAGGTTTCTTTTTTCTATATTCTATCTACTTGTCTTCTACTATCTACTACTCTTTAAAAAAAAAAAATAAATAAATAAAAAACCTTGCTATGTGTACTGCGTTAGGCTAACCAAGACTTGTCATATCGCTTGCATGTTGTTGCTCTTTTGTTGGTTTTGATTGCTTCTATTGTCCTCTTTTGTAAGTCACTTTGGATAAAAGCGTCTGCTAAATAACTAAATGTAAATGTAATAATATTTCTTGGTAACACAGCACTTTAAAAAATGATTTCTCAGCTAACCTGTGCATCATTTATTTACATCAAGGGTCAAATCAAATATAAATAGCACATTATAGTTAAAGTTACACACTTTTTTGTGTGTGCGCTGTACAGGTCTAGTATAAAGAATGTTTTTGCTCAGGTGGCCGAAATGTCTGCCCAATAGAGAAAAGATTTGCTCAGCAAGAAAAAAAATTAGAGGGAACATTGGTAGTTCCTATAGAACTGTTTTAGACCCTACTCTGAAGTAGGAGCTAAATTAGTTCCCCCAAATGGAGTTCCTAGAACTAAAACCGTTCCTAGGTCCTGCGGTGCGAACACGCCAAAAAGCGACAACTTCTGCCAATAGTTCTAGGAACTATGAAAAGGTTCCTCCGGTGCAAAAGCACCTAATGTCCCTTATTTCTATTGTCACTGTATGTTGAAATCGCCCAATATTACTCATTAAATCAAAAGGATGGTGAATGTCTTTCTGCAGAGAGGATACGGGGTTTTGATGGCAGAGAGCCCTGCCTGCAGGGTAATGGTAAACACAGAGTTGTTCCCCAGCTGGTGTAATCTGTAGTTGTCATATCTGAACTGCTGGATCAGCATTTTCCAACGAGCTGGATCCAAAAGATCCTGGGAGGAAAGACAAGAAATGTTACGGACCACTGAACTTGTACCTGCTACGATGGCATATTCAGAAACAATTAATGATCAATATCAAAACAGTTCCTTAGAATGGTAGACACATTTCAGATAATATAGAAAAAGAAATGCAATTTACCTTATACGGTGAAATGTGCGTGTCTGAGGGAAACGCAAGCATGCCCATCACTTGTCGTACCTCGTCCAACTGCCCTCCTTCTGCTTGGCTGAAGTGTTTGCGTGCATGTCTAAAAGACATTCATTTTGATTTAATAACACCAACTATGACTTGTTTAACAATAAATTCAAGTAATTCAGAGAAACTTGGTATGGCAGTCATCTCATGTCCAGCCATGAAGACCTAGCATTAAAAAAAATATCTCATACCTTACTGCGTCCATCCGTTTGTTTTGTCGAATGAGTTCAATAAATTCCTGGATCCTTAAACTGAACTCCAAACAGCTCTGGAAACAGGGACATATTTCAGCAAAACTGAATAAACTTTACCTTTCGAATTGCATCGTTTTCAGGCAATGACAGAATGAAGAATGAAATGTAAGCCAGTGAAAACCCAGACTGCAAGACATATAACCACAATGTGGCTCCATAATGACACAAGTACATATTTGAAAACAGCAAGTGAGAGAAAAACAAACCCAGTTGAACCCAGCAACTTACTTTCATTTTCCGTAAGCGAGACTTGTTATCGTGACACCAAGCCAAACAGGTAGCCGTTTCCTGACGCTCGAGAGATTCTTCAACTTCTTTTGCAGTAAGAAACATTTCTATGTTGACCAAATCCTACAAAGACAAAACATCATATGAGAAACAGCGCAGGCATCTTACCTGCTGCACAGGAGAAGTAGAGACGCACCTCAATCCCGCTTTGTCTGGCTAGCTTGACTGCGGTGTTGTAATAGCCACAGCGTAGCAAGTGCTCCACCATCATGCGGTCCATGCGCTTCTTCTTCCAAACGTTAACACTGGCTGGCTGATCACTGCTATGTTCCTTCAGGTGCTCTATGCGCCGCTTACATAACTTGGCGCTCTCATCTTCTGCTTGGATAGACTCAGCTGCCTATCAGATACGAAACCATTTCAATCTTTTGTGTAAATGGTACAAATGTATTAAATCTGAATCTATTCAACATGATGCCTCAGCATACCTTTCTCTTGAGGGCGCTGAGCTTCTCAACCACCCCATCCAGGAGAGAGACTACAGTATCCACCACTGGAAAGCTACTGAGGGTTTTCTCCAGCTCCGCCACCACCATCGTCACATGACTGGTCTCCCGGTCTATATTCTTTTGAGCTGCTCGGAAGCGCTTGTTCAAGGTTTCATAAGGAACCTGTTGAGGTAAAAAAAACAAAAAAAACAACTGCATTACATTACTAGGCACAATTTCAGCTAGCTAATGCACCAAACATATTCTGTAGTGTTGCTCAGTAATATCATTCATATCTAAGGTTCAGAAAGCACCTCAATGCATCATTACATTCTCTCGAGAAACAATCATTAAAGAGTTAGTTTACCCAAAAATTAAAATTCTGTCACTTACTCACACTTATGCCATTCCAGATTTTCATTAATCATTCAAAATACAAATGAAGATATTTTTTTAGATTTCTGCCCCTCCACAAAAAGTGCACTCATCCAAAACTTTGATGATTCAAAAAGTGAGTCTAGCAGTTTCATCCAAAGTTTTCCGAAGAAACATGACCGTGTTATATGATAAACACATTTAGGATTTAATTCGCATATAAATATTGACCAACGCACATACATAGAGCACATCAAATATGACAGACATGGAAGCTCAAATGTACACACTTGATGCATGAGAACCAATGAGATTTGTTCTTGTTTGTCGAGGAAATACGTTTGAGCTTCCATGTTTATCACATTTGATGTGCTCTCTGTATGTATGTTGCTCAATGTTGATATGTGAATAAAAACAAATTAAATCTGTTAAGCATACAAAGCAATTCTGTCTCTTCAGAAGACTCGGACTAAGCCGCTTCATTCATATGAATTACTTTTATCATATACTTTTGTAATTTTTAATGCATGAAAGTTTTGGTTGTGTTGACTTTCAACGGATGGCCAAAACTAAAAATATCTTCCTTTGTGTCTCGAAGGCAATCAAAAGTCTTATGAGAGTTCAGAATGAAATGAGGGTGAGTAAGTAATAACAGAATGTTTATTTTTCAGTGGGCTATGCTTTTAAGCATTCAGTATAAATTAAGAAGTAATTGAAGAGTCACTATTTCATCTCATTCTAACACTCCATCAGTTTACTGCTATGCCATTGCACTGATATACTGCTGTATTGTTGCCTTCAATTCAATAGTGTATTGATTATAGTGTTTTAAATTATTACTTTTGTGTCTATATACTCTGTTAGGCATATTGTCCTCAGTCAAGTCATGTGATACAAGCATTTAAATGTTCAGTGGACCCTCAGTAACCAATAAGCAAATATTAATTCCCCATTTTTTATCTTCCAAACAGCATGAGTAAATAAAGTATGACATTAGTACAGTAAGTAGTTAGTTCCACATGTCTTAACAATGGCGCACTGTGTTCTTTCAGCTGTCCATTTGAGAGAAAAGGTCATAAAGGTGGACATGATCATTAGGCCAGGATGAGCGGCTGTACCACATCTGTGGAGGCAGAGGCAGAGATGCATAAACCTTCAATCTTATCTCTCAGCATCCGCCAGTTTATTTTGATCAGGCCATCTGTCACCTTGCAACCAGGGCAGATAAGTAGTATCAACATTTGCAATGCTCTATTCACGTACAGATGTTTTAGAGTAGATAAACACCCTACATCAGTCAATGCTATTATTGCAGCTTTAACCTTTGTTGGATTACAGTGAAAGATCCTCAATGCGAGCCAGAATATATGCAAACGATAGAAAAAAGCACTGTGAGCAGAGAACTAAGCCAAACAAAAATCATACAGTATCAAATATTTCATTCCAATTTCAAACAATAGAAGATAAACTACTGTTCATCCATGCCTATACACATAACAAAATGTCAAAACCTGACTGTCAAAAAGAAAACTGTATTGCTTTACAGTTGTACACCGTTAAACAATTTAATGCCAATTTTAATGATTTATGAATCTCTAAAATATTACAAGAACCAGTGCCTTCCAAAAAAGAACTGATCCATATATTTACATATTTATATTTACATTCCTTAACCCTGTAAGATTTCCCACAAAAAGAATATAGTGACTAGTTCACACGTTTAGACCATGATGCAATGATCAAGAAGGTACTAGAAATCATTCCCAATGCTGCAAGACAAGCTCAGATGCAACATGCCCTTGACACAGCAGTGAAGACCTTATATTATTGACATTCAGTGTGCGTGTACATAAACAGGCGTCATTTTACAGCAGATCCATGAGCTAAACGGGTTACAAAGCATTCAACTCATCATCAAAAAGCCAAAGCAATCGATCCACGTGAGCATTCATCCAAATCTACGCTTTCAATCGGGAAAAACCTGTGACGCAGAGAACAAAGGTGCTGTATGCCAACCATTAAATAATAAACCCCTCATCGAGAACCCACACCTGAGCTATAAACGTGCAACACAACGTGATCCTAATATGGTGCATAAATCGCATGCATACTGAGCTCTGGTCACCATTGACATGTATGTGTTCCTCCAGCATTCATCTAAACACATGAAAATCATAACCTCGACAGTGTTCAAATCCAAATCAAACGGAGACTGACCAGTACTCGATTATAATAAAGTAGCTATAAATCAGATACGATTCGTGTCACTATCCGCCTCGTCGACTGCATTGCTCTCTGGTTAAACTAGTGGACAAACCTGTGATGGATAAAACAGCGACTAATCAAACAACGCAAGGGTGACAGCCATCAAACTCATATTATTCGATTTATTGCTCTCATTAACAAATCCGTCGATATATATAACTATATATGTGACACCTCGGAAAGATCTGTTTGTGTGGGACTTGTTTTGCTAAGTTATCTAGCCCTCGAGCTATGCAGTCACATACTTTCCATCTGATTTCCGTTAGACGGTTTGTTGTGACGGTTATATAACGCAGACTGAGTCTGTTCGACTGCACGTTTAGAGTATGGAGAAGAAAGGCTTGACAGACCTTCAAAGTTGGGTATTCTTGCACCTTTAGGGCCATAGAGAGTTGAGCTGCTGTCTCCTGCACCGCCATCTTGCTTTGGGGAAGCTGTGGAGCGTTTGTTCGTCTTCTTCTCGGGTTTGGTCTTCATGCGGCTGGACTGCGCTTTACTGCCTCCTAGTGTGGCGGTGCGGCTTTGAAGTGTCACAAAGCTACAATTATGTTTTTGACTTAAATGTGACCCTGGACCACAAAACCAGTCATAAGGGTCGATTTATAAATAAGCTGAATAAATAAGCTTTCCATTGATGTTTGGTTTGTTAGGATAGGACAATATTTGGTCAAGATACGGCTATTTGAATATCTGTAATCTTAGGGTGCAAAAAAATAAATACTGAGAAAATCTCCTTTAAAGATGTCCAAATTAAGTTCTTAGCAATGCATATTATTAATCAAGAATTAAGTTTTAATATATTGACAGTAGGGAATTTACAAAATAGCTTCATGGAACATGATCTTTACTTAATATCCTAATGATTTTTGGCATAAAAGAAAAATTGATCATTTTAACCCATACAGTGTATTTTTGGCTATTGCTGCAAATATACCCCAGCGACTTAAGACTGGTTTTGTACACAAATATTGAAAATATACAATCTGTAAATCAAAACCAACTGCTAATGCTAGGTGTGTAGCATTTTCGTGATTAAAATGCAGTGGTTGCCTCTAATTTTAAATGACTACGGATAGCTGTTTTTGTATAAGTGTTCATCTGATAAAAGAAAGTCATATACATTTTGGTATCCCTTTAATATACATATTAGCCCTTTTTGTGTGAAGTAACCCTTTAAATATTTCTCATTGTGGTATCAGATGACCACATACTATATGATGGTAGCAATTGATTACCATTTATGTACTATGGACATTTATATTAAATATTATGGTTTATAGCACAACCAGACTGCAGATTGATTATATTTGATGTTCCTTCATAAAAAGATATTTGAATGTTTAAAATGTTGGTGTGAGAACAAACATATCCGAGCTGAAACACCTCACTTATTCCTAAATACAAAACCAAAGGCACGTCATATTAGAAAATACATACAAACATTTTGCTGACACAGAAAATATAATATATATTGCAAATATAAGCAAATATGATTATTATAAAACAGTTTATAAGCATTTTGGGTTTCTTCTCACAATATTCTGAGCACTGTATTACATAGCCTCAAGGACCTTTGTAAAAATAAAAAATATTCTGACTTTTACGTGCGCATGAGAAACCATTAAACTTAGCATACAGGACAATGCACAAAGAGCCACCTATTGTGTTATAGTATGCGTTAAAGAGACCTAAGGCCTTAAAATATGGCATACTACCCTAATGAAAGCCAAATTTTAAACACTTTTTACAGTACCAGTCTTTTATAGACCCTTGAACTTGGCAAATTTTGTTATCAGCCCATTTCGTGTCATGGTTTCTGGATGTTAAATTGGACATTATGCCTTGATATTAGAGGTAATACAATAAGAAAAGCCAAATTTCGAGCAAGTAGATCTCCATGCTCTCATTTTATTCATAGTGATGCACTATGGTTATATAAAACTAGAAATTGTATTGCATAAGCATGCAAAAAAGTCCTATGTGCACGTGAATAGTTTCTCGAGGGCACAAAAAAGTTTCTTGTGTGCATGTATTTTTTAATTTATTTTTTAAATTATTTTAGGGACTCTGTAGATTGTCACTTTGAGAAAATCAATGAAAAAAAATAAAAATATTTACAGATTACTGTACTGTAGACCAAATATAAAGCTGAAAATAATGCTCTATGAACCATTTATGTTAAATATGGTCTGAATATCTACAGAGGTTTGGAAAAGTATGGAATTTTAAAATGGAAAATGGATAGGAACCCTGTAATAATGACTGTCAAGCTTTGGGGTGTTGATTATCATTCTGAATCCAATTCATAGTCTTTTTTTCAGCTTTTTGTTCAAAATGTTCTTTATTTTTTATTTACAAAACTTACCCACATTCAAGTGTTTAAAAATGCATAAAGCTAGAGTAAAATATTTCTGTTTACAAGCAGATACCCTGTTCTTTCTTTTGATGTTTTGTATATTCAGATATTCATATAACAAAATATATACAAATTAATACCTAATAGGCACAAAGTAGTATACATAAAGTATGATGTAAAGTTCACTTAAAGAAAACTTACGAGTATACTTGCAGTATAAAACTAATAGTTTACTGAGACAATACTTCAAAGAGTACTAAAAATACTACTACAAGTATTTAATTAGTAAACTACCAGTATACCTATAAGTTCACTTTTAGTATAATTGTAGTACAAGCTAAAAACATTGATGTAAACTAGTTGTGTATTCAAAGTTTACTACGGTTATACTTAAAGTATACTTTTATATACTAGAAAGTGGGCCAATTTAGTCCCAAGGAGTATTGAAATAGTACACTTACAAGTATACTACTAGTACACTGATATTTGTATACTAACTACATAAAGTATACTTAAAAATATACTTGAACTTTACTTAAGTATACTTAATAAAATAAACTACTTTTTGGTAAGGATAGTATTTTTTTTTTTTTCCCCATACAATTTGTGAGTTAGTAGGGATAAGCAACTGTTTAGTCTTCTTGGGTATACTATCCCACTAATAATGTCTTTATCAATAGAATATTCTAGTGATCTTCACTGAATTATTTCAAAAATGTTGCTCTTTTATACTAATGGAAGGTGAAGTTGTGGGTCGTTTTTTGCTCATTGTCTCAAGAATCATGGATTTCAGTACGATTCGCTATTTAATAAAATCAAAGTTTTTCCCCCCTCACCCTTCACCTCCTGCACCCTCTCTTTCACCCCACATTTCTGTTTCCTGCACGAGTGAACCCTCCCCCATCGCAGGAACAGCGAGCCTTGATATGATTGGCTCTCGTCCAAGCGTAGCCTGCCTTGATTGGCTGCCTCACCGCTCACACGGCTCTGATTGGTCACTTTTTCGTTGCATGTTTTACCCGAATCCCGGGCACATTCAGGCACTTTAGCCTTCAAAGCGGGTGATGCAAGGTTTGTGATTGTTTTGCTTTTCTCTTTGAGCTGGGTGTGTGTTTGTCAGCAGAGGCCAAACCGCGCTGGTAGAGCCCTGTTTTCACTTGCTCTTTTTTATTTCTGTCAGGCAGATGAAGGCGCCTGTGGAGCTGGCTTTCTTAGCAAACACACTTGAATTTAAGGGCACTTAGTTGTCAACACTGTGGCAGAATTCGGCTTACAATGAGTAAGTGGGTTCACAGTCACTTGATATTATAAATTCATAAGTATTGGTTAATTAGTGGCGAGACAATAGCTGGAATGCGTTTCCTGAGGACATGGTAAATAAAAACCCCGACAATAGCTTTAAAAGTTTGAGGATTTCTTTAGGGATTTAGTGGTGGATGTGCAACATATTCAGGAATCCAGTCATGCAATAAATACGTGAATATATTATATATATATATATATATATATATATATATATATATATATATATATATGAATTGAATCTCTATATATTTATTAACTTTAAGGATTGAAGATTAATATATTAAATATTATATTATAAATTTATTAAAATTAATATATAAAAATCGAATTGGACTGCAAATGAGGTTGAGATTTACATGACTGAATGTCAAACTGCAGCTTATTCATTACATTATTACATGTATTTTATACCTACAAAGTTACACCTTATATATATTTTAATAAATTCATAAATACATTATTTCTCATAAATATTTGGTTATGAAAAAATGTTTTTCCTCAGTATTCAAGGGCAATCTGAAGTGTAGTACAAATAACGTTCATAAAATTTTAATTCAACATCAAGATTTTAAGTCAAAAATGTATTTTAAGTACAAAATATGTAGGTATAATGGATAGTGTGTGAATAAAAATGTTTTCACTGTTTTTAATCATTCTATTTATATATATATATATATATATATATATATATATATATATATATACATATATACACATATATATATATATATATATATATACATATATGTATATATATGTATATATATACATACATATATATATATATATATATATATATACATATATGTATATATATGTATATACATATATACATATATGTGATGGTGTGAGAAATTATTTTTTTTTAAAATTACAAATATTCCCTATAGTCATGATAGTGTAATGAGTTAGAAAAACACTATAGTTTAAGAGGAAATCTAGCATGTTACACCTCATGTCAAGTATTGTCAGCTAACCTAGTAGGTGTCTAGTTAGTCTAGTCTACCTTCATTGTTAGTCAGCTGTCTTATATTTATTTACTCTGTGCAGGCCATATTTTTAGTGTCTGTTTGGTGTGTAGTTGAGCAGAACCTGGAGTGCTTTCATAGGGTCATGTTATCTGTTGTTGAGAACATGGTTGACTGGAATCACAGCACGAGCTGACTCTGAGATGGAGAATAATCTTGATCGAATCACTACCTGTTCTCTGGCATTCACCGTCTAGATATTCCTTAGATACAATCTGTTAATGGACTTTGATCTAATGATGGACTGTTTGGTCTCAGCGGGTGTTTTAATGAAATTTTCTTGCTTCTGCACTCCCTGTTTGCAGCCAAGTTTAATAGGATGGGTTCAGTCATATTGAATTTATTTAGGGAAATGTTATCCGTGCACCCTCTTCCCTTCAAGATAGGCGATGTGAGGGAGTTTACCCATTCGCCACGCTGCAGTGTGTGTGTGTGCTGGCAGGGAGGCGGCAGCAGCAGCAGTGTGTGTCTGAGGCAGCGTAATCTTTCTCAGGGGCATCTTTCTTATGCTCTTTGCCTCTCCCCACTCCTATTTTTCCCTCTTTCATTGTCTTTTTCAATGGGTTTTTGAGGTTTTCACCAGTGCCAGTTGCGATATTCCTCATTCATCATAGATTGTGTCCTCTGACAGGCTCTTTTCCCAGCTGTCTTCTCACCGTGGCTCAGAATTGATTTGACTGTGGTGGATGTGCGGTCTGGTGTTGAGATGGTTTTCACCTTGTTATGTCCTTGCGCTGTTTTACAAGGAGGAAATATGCCCGGTTGGTTTTGGAGAAGATGTTCCAGTAGCACTTTAGTATAGGGACCGATATTCACTGTTAACTAGTTGCTTATTATCATGCCTATTATTAACATATTGGCTGTTTATTAGTACTTATAAAGCACATATTCTGCATGATCATACACCCCTACCCAACACCTAAACTTAACAGCTACCTTACTAACTATTAATAAGCAGCAAATTAGGAGTTTATTGAGGCAAAAGTCTTAGTTAATTGTTTGTTAATAGCTAGAATTGGAATTTAAAATAAAGTGTGACCGATATTCCTACTAGGATTTTGCAGTTGCAAAATTTAGCAGCTCTTTATGAACGTTAGTTCAAGACGATTTTGACTTGCTCAATCACATGAAAGAATGCTTTCAAGAACAAGTTGTACCGCAAGTTTGTGTGGTGTGACGATTATTGTTATTACAGATTTGAGGGTGTGTTACAACTCGTTAGATAGCATTTTCTGTCGTCTAGTGTCTGGAATGTTATATTAAGTAATAAAACTAGTGACTGTAGGTTTAATGATTAGGTGAAAGCTAGTCAAACCTGACTTTTCCTGAACAAATCATGGATTTTCCATTAATCTTCCTTTTGGATCAATGCATGAGCGGCCGTTTCATGGCACAGGCGTGATTAGCCAGCTTATTCAGTGTGGCCGAAGCGCTCGGATCACATACGTGACGCATACTGTGTGCTTCACGTGCCAAAACCAGCGCTCCCCTGAGGTCCTGACCAGCGCTAATGAATTCACAAAGAATGGGGCTCTTCTGCTTGAGGGCCAATCCATCTGACTTCTCCACTGGAGCGCATACACGCAAGATACAGTATGTCTGTGTTCCCAGACTGGCTTGTTATTCACATACTGTCGTAGAGGCCTGGCAGATAGCAGAAATGTAGTACAGTACGTCACACAGCATACAGTACGTAGCCTTCAGCCTTTAGATGTAGTGTGAGTTAACTGACAAATGCTTTGTTAAAACTCAGTGATTCATTAAATAAATGTAAAAAACAGTATGTTTTAACAGTTTATATTAGGGGTGGGAATCTTTAGGCGCCTCAAGATCTGATTCTTAATCTGTTTTTGATTCATTAATGAGTTTACTGACTTTCAGATCGAAACAATCGAAACAATTGTACGTTAAAGGGATAGTTCACCCAAAAATGTAAATTCTGAATGTCTTTCTTCTGTTACGCACAAAAGAAGATATTTCGAAGAGCGGTTGATGGTAGCTCTTGATGTCCATAGTATTTTTTTGCATACTATAGAAGTTAATGGCTACCACCAACTGTCGTACAGGTTTGGAACAACTTGAGGATGAGTAAATAATGACTTTTTTAAATTTATTTATTTATTAATTTATTTATTCATTTATTCATTCATTTATTTAGGGTGAAATATCCCTTTAAGTATTATTGAATAATTAAATATAGCTTCAGAACATACAAGCAAATATAAAGTAATTGATCAGGTTGATCGGCGGCATGTCTAATTACTAGAAGTCAAAGAATAGTGGATTTTACCGATACGATAGCTAGGTTGGATCACACTGACTGATACCGATTAATCACCTGATACTGAATGAAAACTAAAATAGTGCTTTACTATTTTTTTTTTAATTTAAACAGTACAGCAACGGATGCAACCCAGAAAACTATCGGCATGGATTTTTGCCGATAACCGATAGTTCCAGCAATCAACTGTTGGTGCCGATTAATCAGCAAAACCGATCAATCGGTTGACCTCTACTAATTACCATAGAAAATAACTTGTAGTTTGAAAAATCAAAAGCAAACATTTTCATGTCGTAATGCACTTGCAGTTGAATTCTTTGGGGCAAGATCTTATTCTAGGATCAATGTTCAAAAAAAAAATTGTTTGGAAATATAGGCTATCTAATATGTGGTTGTATAAACTGTGACAACCAGTAGAGATTCAGCTGTACCGTTTATACTGTGGTTTGTGTTGTAATTAATAATTAATTCCCACACTAAGCAGAATAATACTCAGTTACAGTTGCAGAGCAGCTCCACGACTTCTTGCATTAGTTCAGAATTCAGCAGATGAGTGGTCACAGCATCATATGTGTGCATATATTTACAACAGCCTCCAACACCACTCATTTAGTCATAATGTGTTACTGTTTTTGGGTTGACTAAAGTGTTTCATAATGCAAAGATGTTTTTTTATCCTTGAAATGTGAATATTTTTAACATAGTTATTACTACATGGTAATGCTTCCAGTAAATAACTATTGTGATACAGTCATTGCGCCCACTCCTATAAAGACTTAAGCATATTACTTGTAAAATTAGACTAATGTGCTAAAATTGCTTACTGTCCTTGTCTGTTATATATTTCATTCAATGTCAATTTAAAAAGATTTTTAAAAAAAGTGTCTTATGCTCAGCAAAGCTGCATTTATTTAATAAAAAAGTAAAAAGCAGTACTGTTGTGAAATATTACAATTTAAAAATGACAGTTTTCTATTTTAATATATAATTTAAAATTTTATTTTATTCCCTGTGATGATAAAGCAGAATTTTCAGCATCATTACTCCAGTCTTCAGTGTCACATGATCCTTCAGAAATTATTCTAATGCTGATTTGCTGCTATTATTATCAGTGTTGAACATAATTGTGCTGCTTAATATTTTTGTGGAAAACATGATGCATTTTTTTTCAAGATTCTTTGATAAACAGAAAGTTGAAAAGAGTTATTTGAAATGGAAATATTTTGTAACAAAATTAAATTGTAATACTGTCACGTTTGAACAATTAAATGTGTCCTTGTTGAATAAAAATATTAATTTCTTTAAAAAAAACAACAACAACTCATTGACCCTGAACTTTTGAACAGCAAATGTCTTTAACAAAAATTCAAGCACTTGATTTCTGCTTTTAAGCCTCCAAAATGTCTCGAATTTCATGGCAAGTTCACTATGGTAAATGTAGTTTTTGTTTGTTTTTACATATTGCGGCATGTGGTAATCAGCAGCATGTAGATGGTGTCAATAGCGCTTAAGCTGTATTGATGCCATAACATCCTTTGACAAATTGTATTTGAGCACATTTGCAGAAGATTGGATCACGTGTTACGTGGCCTGTGTCAACGGATGCTTTTGATTGTGCATCTATCTAGATGAATCGGCTGAATTTGCCAGTTACCGATGAATGCTGCAGCTGTAAAATACACTAAACAGTTTCTGTTCTAAATGACTCATTAAGCAAAGGCCAAAATGACTTTTGAAAACGTGAGAAAAGTGTCGAAATGGTTTCGAATTCAATTTTCACACATTTGTGCTGATGTCAGGTGTCTCAAGACGTTTACGTTTTGTCTATCCCGCTGCTGTTTTTAAAAGAGAGTGGTCTGTGTGTGCGGCCCCTGACCCTGTTCGTACTTATTTTGTACCTACTTATTTTCAGAGACGTCTCTGAGCTGCCCGTCAGGACTGTAGGATTCAGTAATTGGTTTTCTGAGAGCTAAATAACCCAGAACCATCACTGTCAGAGGCGTTTAATTAACTCTCTCTCAGCATGAGCATTCATCTACAGTGGGAAGTGACCAAAAATACTCCCAGTTTGTATGTTGCTTAATAATTTCAGTCTTTTTATTTATATTTTTCTCTTTCCGTTCTAAAAGGCTATCATGAAATTTTAATAACAGGAAATACACAGCCAGATTACTTTCCCCCGATCTCGCTTTTCTTTCGCAATTTTTCATTATCTTTTTTCTTTTTGCCCCCTCTCAGGAAACAAAAGATCAATTTTGTGAGAGCACAGGCTCCACCCCATTCCTCTTCAGTCTTTCTTGTAGCCACCTCGCACTCATTTTTCTCTCTCTAGCTCGTTCGCTCTCGCTCTCCCACTCCCATAAATGCAGTGACACTTGCATTCTGTGTGTGCATGCGTTTGTCCGAGTGAGAGAGTCGAAATAGAAAGTGAGGGAGCTGGGGGGGAGAGAGGGAGTTAGAGAGAAAGAGAAAGACAAGGAGGGGTGGGTGCGTGTGTGCTTAAGCTAGCTACTCACAGAAAATAAGGAATAAGAAAATTGAAGTAGCCGCCATATGCTGAGGATTTTGGTGAATGCCTTGCTGAGGAGACACGCTCGTTTTTCCGGCGGATCCTAAGAGATGGGAAGCTCACATTTGCTGAACAAAAGCTTGCCATTAGGTAAACGTTTACCTTTCCTTCTGCATGGGGCCACACGTGAAAGTGTTGTACGGATATCAATATTTGAGCGTTCGTTCGGCTGTCGTACAGTATTTTGGCTTCCCCTCCCCCTCTTTCTTTCCTCCTCCCCTCCTCTCTGCTCCGCTTTTCCCTCTTTCCTTTTATCTTTCATCTGAACCATTCATCCACGTACAATTGCTTGCTTTCCGCTTTCTGCTTTCTCTTTCCTGTGCGAAGGCGATGTTCGTACAGGGCTACGGACCTCTGATGGCACGCTTTATTAACTGCATTAATCTTTCAGAGCTCCAAAGATAAAAAAAACCACACACTATCCCCTCTGGAAAATTTGAGGGGTTGGCAAGGACATGACTCTCTCTCCTATGGCCCTCCCTCACATTGTGCAGTGGAAATGTGGCTTCCAGTTCCGGCCTTGACTTACTTCCTAATTTCAGTCTCTTCGAAGGAAATTCTCATTCTAGAAGAGTCCAAAAGCAGGAATACTTAGCCGTAGGAAGAACAGGGTGTTTCAGGATTTCGTGGAAATAGTTACGGCATTCTTTTGCATGGGTTACTATTTAATCTTAAAATAAACATGTATTGTGTTTTGTAAGATATTTCTGGACCAAAAAGTACATTTTCATTGTCATGTTTTTAGGAGGAGATCGACTAGGGAAAGTTCAAATACATATAGATGCCATTACAATATTTCCACGTTTTTGAAAAATCCCAAGTGCACATTTCCAGGAAATCTGGGTTGAGAACAATGCATTGGCTTTCCACAAATTACAAGATTCACCCCACTCTGTGACGAGCAAAAGCGTGTCGTTAAAAAACAGGTTTTGTTCTTGTCGCACGGTGAACGTGAGGCTGGGATTTGAAATTGGCTTTCATTTTCGCCAGAAGACAACAAAGGGGGATGTCAGCTTGAATTATCGCCCGTGGGCAATCGAGGTCTTTAGACGCCGTGTGCGACTGACCCTGTTGCTATGAACTAGCTAATTCAAACAGATCCAGTTCACCCTCGGGGCAGGGCAATATGAACAGAGTGCCGAGGGATTTTGACAGAACGGTGTGGTGCGAGAAGCTACCATGTGTTTTTTTCCAACGCAGGCGTCTTGATTTACCTAGCTGTGATCTTACACGCAGAGACGGGGCAAAATAGTGCTTTTTCTTGATTGTAGCAGTTGATCCCAGAGCTGCGTGATTGGATGCATCTATTGCATGTTGTTGGCAGTTTGTCCTAATCAGAAAAAAAGAGATAACAGTGGCTGTGGTACAAGATAACCGAATCCTGCTGGGATGGTTTAGATGTCACTAACACATAATTTACGGTTGTAAAAGTTCACCTTCATTACAAATGGAGAAAACAGCTGGTTCTGTGTGGGAACGGATGTGTGAAAGCCAGGGATCTCTTCACAGAGGTAAAGAGCTCTTGTTTGTGCATAAACGTGCGTATTGTGTGTGTGTGTATTGTGTGAAAGACTATCCTGAGAGCAGGAGTGGGTGGTGCTGATAGAGGTGGGTGTGTCTGTGTCTTATGGGCATGATTACACCATGTCTGCACTTGCCTGGCTGTATAGCGTAAAATTGGGAGAGGTCACAGGTGCACATATTGTACTTTTGTTACTATATCATTAACAAATTTTGCACCTGAAAGATAGTGTTTTAGTTTGATTTATCTAAGAGGTGTTTAGATGTCTTTTATACGGATTGATTTTATATATATATATATATATATATATATATATATATATATATATATATATATATACACACACACACACACACACATATCTATATCAATCTATATATATCTCTGTATATATATATATACATACACACACACTCTCTACTGTTCAAAAGATTGGAGTCAGTAAGATTTTTGAAAGAAATTAATAATTTTCTTCTGCAAGGTCGCATTAAATTGATCAAAAGTCAAGGTAAGGACAATGCTATAATATAACATTAAAAATTGCTGTTCTTTTGAACTTTCTATTCATCAAAGAATCCTGAAAAAAAAAATGTGGCACGGTTTTCATAAACAATAATAATAAGCAGCACAGCTGTATTCAACATTGATAATAAGAAATGTACTATAAAGTACATTGTATACTTGGACTTTCCATTGACTAGTCTGTTGGTAGATGTTTTTTTAACTGACACTAGGCAGAATGCCAACTTCTGCTACTCAGCCAAGCAGCACACCTATCGCCAATGTCAATACAGCGCAACAGTCATTGCCCACCTTTTCAGCAGCCTTGGTTCCTGAAGTATTTTTCCCATTCATTTTCTCCATAGGGACTTAAACCAACCAGCTCTGAGATGAATCAACATTACAAACACTGACTGAAAGCAAAAAATATGTGAAAACCAGAGACAAAGGCAAGACTGTGTACTGAACGTTTTTATAAGTGAATGAACTGCAGTCCCGTGAAACAATGAATGTGCTGTAATTAAAAAAAAAAAAAAAAAAAATTTTATTTTTTATTTTTTACAATTTATTATTTAAAAAAATAAATAATTTATTCTTTTTTTTGTTCATTATAAAACTAGTTAATTATCATTGATAATATACAATATATTTAATTTCAAGTTTATTCCAAAATATTCAAATATACCAATATATAAGTAGTTTGAGAGTGCAGGGAAACTCAATTACATTATTCGCAGTGATTTATGGGAGCGGGCTGCCGCTGATAAACCCTTTTGGAGTGGTTTTTATGTGGTAGCATCAACATATTTTGGTCTTCCTTGGGAATTTGGCTTGAAGTTGATTAGCTTGACCAGCATATTTTGGGTTATCACTATGAATTGATCATTTAAGTCTGAAAATGTTGGTAGTCTTTGATCAGTAAATGTTGAGGAGCTTAAAACAGCACAGTTGAGGTACTGACAAAAAGTCAGACCTGCAGAAAGAAGTCCCACAGGTGTTCATGACTTTATTATCACATATCATCTCTGTTACATCAGCTGCGGTTAAGATTCATTGTTTTTCTCTTAAAACTGATTCTCTGTGTATTTCATCATGATGCAGTCCTCATATAAAAGGACTGATATCAAGAGTCTGGCTCATTATATATTTACACACAGTCTTGTTATCATAAAAGCTATCACAGTTCTGTTATCATATAACCATTTGACAAAATGTTATTGACTAGTAATTGACAAGTTGACATCATCAGTGTTCATAACACTCAATGAACATTTATTTGTAAGAAAGGTCTTGTTATCAGTTAAAATAACACCATGTCTGATGTGACTTTTATGAGTGGTTATAAAACCCACAACAGCTCTCTGTTTTACTGTAACAGCAGTTGCAAAAACATTTTTAATATTGAGCAATAAAGCCAGGAATCAAGTAACTGCTAATACACACTGTTGTCTTTTTCTGTGTTTATGAGTCACTTTATTTTAAGAGTGGTTCCATAATAACTAACCTTGGCATTCAATGTCTGTGTGTATCCTTGAGCCAAATCTAGTATTGGGTTTCATCATTTGCAAGGAGTTTTACAATAACAGTGAATTCCCTTTACCTATGCAGACAAAATGACGTTTACAGTCAGCGCTCACATTAAACATACTGAACGCGAGATCAAGATGTGTAACATGTGATTTATGTCTCTCTGCAGGCATCAGGCCTCCCATAATGAATGGCCCCATGCACCCTCGTCCTCTGGTGGCGCTGCTGGATGGGCGGGACTGTACGGTGGAGATGCCCATCCTGAAGGACGTGGCCACTGTGGCCTTCTGTGATGCCCAGTCCACCCAGGAGATCCACGAGAAGGTAACTAGCACTTAACGTCACTTACTGTTGTATTTTAAATTGCTTTGGATAAAGTATCTGCTAAATAATGTAAATATCACTGTTAAAAACAAAGCCAAAAATGCTAAAATGTAACTTTCTCCACCTTTGAAATGGTTTTTCGTTTCCGTTGGCTTAACCAAGACCGTGTGGGCAGAGAAAATAACATAAACCAATAATATCTCAGCCTACTTTTTCACCAATCCAATCCAGATGAATAAAACAAATTCCTGCTCATTAATTCCCACTGTTTCACAAAGGAATATGTTGTGTCGCAGAAGTAAAATGCATTGTGAGTGCTATTCATGTGTTTAAGATTTATTATGACTGTGTGGAGTGTTGTTTTTTCATCACTGGTTCGTGCAGATTAATATATCATATAATATATGTTAGAGTATGGTTCTGCAATACATCATAGATCCCACTGGCTTGACGTGATGGAGCCTCTTTGGCTTTGTTACATGGAAAAAGCACTTCATCTCACAGGCTAAAAAAGTAGATTGCACAATGGGGTAATATTTATGAGGCTGTGAGCGTTTTTGCCAGAAATGAGTAGTATGATTCATTAGATGAATTCACTGGGTAGCGTGATGAAATCTCACAGCCATCCTCCCCGCTGTACTTCATGTGATTTATTATTTCAGTCTCAATCTCACTTGCTCGCAGCTATTGATCAATCATTTTCTTTAGCATTTGTTAAAGCTAGATGGGCGGAATCAGATCTGTCATGTTATGATGTTTCATCGTGAAAGAACTCATTTCTCTTCGACAATCGTATAATGTATGACAATAATGTGTAAGAATAATGTGTGACAAGTTTCTCAGCAATGAACTTTATCTGACTCTAGTGTCACATGGTCAAAAATAAACCGTAAACTAAAGACTTTTAGAATGTAATTTATAATGACATTTATCATTTCTATCTATCTATCTATCTATCTATCTATCTATCTATCTATCTATCTATCTATCTATCTATCTGTCTATCTGTCTGTCTGTCTGTCTGTCTGTCTATCTATCTGTCTATCTATCTATCTATCTATCTATCTGTCTATCTGTCTGTCTGTCTGTCTGTCTGTCTATCTATCTATCTATCTATCTATCTATCTATCTATCTATCTATCTATATAATAGAAATAAAATATAGATAGATAAATGTTATTTTAATTTTAATAGTATTTCACAGAATTACAGTTTTTTAGATAGATAGATTTCATATACAGTACATTTAGATATAAAAGTTAATTTTGTTTTAATTTTAACAGTATTTTACAAAAATAATGTTAATATATTTATTTATAGTAGAAATAAAAGATAGATAGATAGATAGATAGATAGATAGATAGATAGATAGATAGATAGATAGATAGATATGAAATTTATTCAGAGAAAATTTATTTTAATTTTAATAATATTTCACAAAATTACAGTTTTTAGATAGATTTCATATATATATATATATATATATATATATATATATATATATTCTGATAGAAGAGTTATTTTAATTTTAATAGTATTTCACAAAATTACTTAAACAGTAGTGCATACTAGTACATTTTTGTTCATATTTAGAATATATATTTCATATTTATAATTATACTATTGTTCATTGTTAATTCATGTTTGTTCATAAGACATTAGGTAATTTATATAACTTGAGATGTTAAAATGTATTAGTTTATGTAGAAATTAACATTAACCTACATTAATAAATGCTGTAAAATGTTGTTCATTGCTATTTCATGTTTGCTGTTGCATGAAGAAATGGTAATGTATAGAACCTGTAAATTTACAACAAGAGAGATTTCTATATACAAAATATATGTAATATAAAATGTAGTTAACAGTTTAATACTTTGTAATTTTGGCCAGCAGTGGGGAAAAAAGCACTAGTGACCCATACAAGTGTATGTGGATCAAATATAACTGGAGCTGTAAAAAGAGCAAGTGCACCGTTTGATAGTGTGTTCATACACAGAGGAAAGTTGATGTGCTGCTGTCAGTATTATCAAGAGTAACTGTTTTCTTTTTCACTCTACCCATGAACCTAAATGAAACTCATTTGCTCCGTTCATTCATCTGGCTACACACGAAATACCAGCCGTTGCAGGCCACCATAAATCATTCACTCTCAACACAATTCGCTTTATTCCATGTCACATAAATATTTGCTCCCTCTCGATGCGTTCGTGCTCGTTCAGACTGTGGCCGAGGCCCTCACATTTTTTCTGCTGATTTGTCGATTGCTGTTGGCATGTTTTGTGTGGTTCTGGGTGGCTGCCAGGTTGATTCTCAAAGAACACTCCCCAGGCCTGCACAGACAGATGGCACTCCCTTTCTGCCCCTTCCCACAAACCCACAAAGAGCCTCCTTATTTGACTGCTTTAACCGGCCGCTGTTGAATGGACAGAAACTATACAGAGCAAAGAGCTTCTGATAAGATAGAAAATCAATCGTCTGTCTGGGAGAGAAATTATTAGCGGATGATAAAGTGACGTGGAAACTGTCTACTAAAAAATGGCTGTAAAAATCTCTGTTTCATTCTGTTGCCGCTCATAAACAACACTGATTGCTTAATGCAGTGATTTTTCTTGATGGGTGTCAAACCAAATGATGTTTTTCATCATCAACCACAGTTATAATGTGATAAATCTGTTTATGTTATGTGTTACTCCAGATCTTGATGGTTTATTAGATTATGTCAAGTGTTTTCAAGTAAACGGATTAATCATCATGAGCTCTTTGTTGTACAGCGAAGTTCTTGGTTTTGGTCATCAGCAGAAAACTAAACATGTTGAGTCATATTAAAAGCAAATCTTGTTGTAGGCTTTTAGTGTTTGTCATAATACTTTCCTCTACCTCAGGATTTTCTAATCAGATTAACAATGTAAAAACATGATCCTGGAGTGCATAATTAGCTCATGACAATAACACACATCCCCACATCTTTATTGCCAGGGTTATTATCGTTTATTATCATCATTTCAGCTAGTTGCCAAAGTAACATTTCTCAGTTAGGTTACATTTGAAGTAAAATAACTCAAACTAAAAACTAAATATTAATAATATAATATATTAATAATAAATTAATACTGGCTACCAATAGCTGCTCGCATAAAATTCAAAGCATTAATGTTTGCCTTCAAAGCCACCACTGGCTCTGCACCCCTTTACCTACATTCATTACTTCAGACTTCTGCAATTGAACGTCGCTTTATTATGCCATCCAAAAGAGGTACAACTTTTAAATTAAATGTTCACTCCTGGTGGAATGACCTGGCCAACTCAATCCCAGCAGCTGAGTCCTTCAAGAAACGGCTAAAAACACATCTCTTCCATCTTTATTTGACCCTCTAACTCTAGCACTCTCTATTCTTTATAAAAAAATACACTAATCTTTTTACATTCTATCTATTTGTTTTTCTTTTTATTTATTATACAAATTACAAAAGCAAAAAAGGCCTCTAACACTAAGCTTGTTCTATTCTTTTTCTATTATATCTGTTTTTCTGTTTATTTATTACATAATTAAAAACCTTGCTACGTATACTGAGTTAAACTAACTGAGACTTGTTATAGCACTTGCATATCATTGCTCTTTTGTTCATTTTGATTGCTTCCATTGTCCTCATTTGTAAGTCGCTTTGGATAAAAGCGTCTGCTAAATGACTAAATGTAATAAATCTATATAGACTTTTTTTTTTAAATTAAAAACTAATAAAATTGACAAAAAGGACAACAAAATTAATCTAAAATATAAAAAATTATAAAAATAAAATCATTCCAAGACTAACAAAAACTATAATAGTATGTCAAGGATACTGAACTGACACTTGTAATAATACCATGCTTTTGTATCTTGCATTTTATTCATTCATTGTTAAGTACTTTTGCATCATGGTAGTTTTTGTACAATATACATTTATATGCCTTATTTTATAATTTTTCATATTGAGTAAATCAACATAAATTAAATTCAGCACCACAAATACCACCACATGTTTAAATAATCAACAAATTAAATAAAAATTTCTGAACTTTCCAATAAGTTTTAAAATTTGACGAGGTGAGAGTCACCCATTAAATGTGTGGACAGATCTTTAAATGATAGTTGAATGATCTTCATGTCTGAATGTGATTTTGTAGGACTGGCATTTAGCCCATATCAATGGAGCCAGTTTTTAAAATGAATTCTTTTGAAATCTTTTGTAATGAACTCAATTCAACTGGTTTAATGTCTGCTTATATGAAAGTATAGTAGAACCTGGGATCCTGAAATTAATTTCATTGCAGCTTCTTGACCAGGGTGAAATTGGCACAGCCTGCGATGCTATGCATGTTAATACTATATTATGAAATCATAATAATGCAATAACTCGCACTTTGAGAAAATCTATTGTTTTTAATAAATATATAATAGAGAAAAAGGGAATTTTTAAGGAGCCTTGCACATGACATATATTTATATATATTGTGGCCATGAATTAGGAATTCATTACCATGACTTATTAATTTGTTCCCTCATTTTAGTTAAATCGTGGCCACAAATTAAGAAAACGTTCCCTTGTTTTAGTAAATTGTGGGCACATTGTACTACTTTGTTCTCTCATTTTAGTTAAATCAAAACCAGAGAATGGAAAACAAATGTACTAAAACAAATTCTTGATTCATGGCTGTGATAAATATATTTTTGTCCTCATGTGAGGGGCTCCAGAGCTTTTGACTCCCTGTACTTTCTCTTACTTCAGAAAAAATCTTTTTTGAGAGCTGTTCTACTTGTGAATGTCTTCTTCACACAGACTGACTGTAGTTTGTGTCCACTCTCTCAGGTATTAAATGAAGCAGTGGGTGCTCTCATGTACCACACCATCACCCTGATGAGGGAGGACCTGGAAAAGTTCAAAGCACTTCGTATAATTGTCCGCATTGGGAGCGGCTTTGATAATATCGACATAAAGTCTGCTGGAGACTTAGGTAAAGGTTAAGAAGGTTTTCCATTACATCCCACACATTGCACCACAGTAACCCTTCTGACTGTAACCCTTCCTCATCCGCAGGAATAGCAGTCTGCAACATGCCAGCAGCTTCAGTAGAGGAGACCGCAGACTCCACCATGTGTCACATCCTAAACCTGTACCGACGCACCACCTGGCTGCACCAGGCTCTCCGGGAGGGCACGCGGGTCCAGAGCGTGGAGCAGATCCGGGAGGTCGCGTCTGGGGCGGCGCGGATCAGAGGAGAGACGCTGGGGATCATTGGACTAGGTGTGTTGTCTCGCATAGCCAGACTTTTGACTCTCGACATGAAGTCTGATCCACTTCGCTGTGGATTCTGGCCAAGAACCGCCTACTTAGACAGAAAGAGATCCTCTGAACGACATCTAAAGTAACCAGCTGCTGTTTGTTTTGTTTTTATGTGTTGTTTAGGGGTGAGTAAATCTGAATACACAGGTTCAGAAAGGAAAAAAAAAAAAAAAAACATTTGAAATTCTATTTATTGAGCCACCAGTAGCTATGACGATATCAGAGAGGAAACTATTGGTAATGTGTGTAGACTATGTGATCTGCATTTCTGTAATTATTACAGAATTCATCACTCAACAATAAGGATGTTTTTCTGCTGGTTTTTATTTTTATTTATTTAATTATTTATTTATTTTGAAGAATGAAGTTTTATTTTTAGCAGTATATCTTTTTTATTATTAATTAAATATTTATTTAAAAAAAAATCTTCACAAAGAAAATTGTGAGTGTGTGTGTGTGTATATATATATATATATATATATATATATATATATATATACACACACACACACTGTGTGCCGAATTATTAGGCAAGTTGATATTTTGGTCATGTTTTTTCTCCCAAGAACATTTTACCAATCCCAAACAACATCGCTCTTAATAACTACTATTGATTTTGTATTTAATCATATATAAGTGATATATAATTGTCCATGAAGGCTGAAAGTCAAAAACTCCTTATATTCAGGTGACTAAATGGTTCCTGATGGTTTCTTACCTAATTCTTCATTCTTTTGCAGTTAACGTGTCTTTTCTTCTCCACCTGTTTTTTCTGACTCTGCTGACCCAATGAGCATTTTGCTGTCCAATGGTCATGTCTGAACTTTGCTAATTCTATAATTGCGTTAGTATTGCATCCTTCTCATGGGCATTTAATAATTTTTAACTTTTAGTCTGAGTTCAATCTCTTTTTTGGCTCATTTTATCTGTAAAAGAAAACCTTCCTAATAATTCGGCACACCTGAATATGAGGAGTTTTTGACTTTCATCCTTCATGGACAATTAGATATCACTTATATATGATTAAATACAAAATTAATAGTAGTTATTAAGATTGATGTGGTTTGGGATTGGTAAAATAAAAATATGACCAGAATATCAACACTGGCACACGGTGTATATATAGAGTTTAGGATCAGTAAACAAACACTTAATTTAAACAAAAGTCAAACAATTATGATTTTTTTTTATGCCAAAAATCATTAGGGTATTAAGTAAAGATCATGTTCCATGAAGATATTTTGTAAAGTTCCTACAGTAAATATATCAAAACTTAATTTTTAAATAATAATATGCATTTCTAATGACTTCATTTGGACAACTTTATAGGCGATCATGTGACACTGAAGACTGGAGTAATGATGCTGAAAATTTAGCTTTGACATCACAGGAATAAATGATATTTTAAAATATATTCACATAGAATCACTGTTATTTTTCTATTTTAAATCGTAATAATATTTCATAATATTATTGTTTTTACTGTATTTCAAGCGAAATAATATTTCATAATATTATTTTTTTTACTGTATTTCAAGTGAAATAAATGCAGTCTTGGTGAGCATAAGAGTCTTCTTTCAAAAACATTAAAAATGTCTTCCCGAGCCTAAACTATTACACAGAAGAAATAATACATAATATAATCTATACAAGTAATACAGCTATAACATAACTCAACTCCTAATTCAAAACAAAACAAAAATCATAGAGGCTTGTAAGGACTCATAGTGTAATATTGGGACCTTTTAAATACAATTTTTTTCTGTGTTTTTTTTTTTCTCCCAGGCTGTAGGAAAAGTAACACAACTACACACATTTTAATGAAACCTGTTTTTTTTTGTAGAGTTGTCATTTTGTCATGGCTTGACAGTGACAGGCATTGTACTGAACTAATGTAATACAAAAAAAAAAAGTCCTTTCATTCATGGCTGAAGTGACATGTCTGCTCTCAGGGCGTGTTGGACAAGCGGTGGCGCTGAGGGCCAAAGCATTCGGGTTCAACGTGATCTTCTACGACCCGTACCTGTCTGACGGGATGGAGCGAGCCTTGGGGCTGCAGAGAGTCAACACCCTGCAGGACCTGCTCTTCCACAGCGACTGCGTCACCTTACACTGCAGCCTCAACGAGCACAACCACCATCTCATCAACGACTTCACCATTAAACAGGTGCCGCCCGCAGCCATTCACAAGCACAAGAGCATACAGGTGCATCTCAATGAATTAGAATGTCGTGGAAAAGTTCATTTATTTCAGTAATTCAACTCAAATTGTGAAACTCGTGTATTAAATAAATTCAGTGCACACAGACTGAAGTAGTTTAAGTCTTTGGTTCTTTTAATTGTGATGATTTTGGCTCAAATTTAACAAAAACCCACCAATTCACTATCTCAACAAATTAGAATACTTCATAAGACCAATAAAAAACTGATCATGGAGGTGATCAGTCTGTGGCACTGCTGAGGTGGTATGGAAGCCCAGGTTTCTTTGACAGTGGCCTTCAGCTTGTCAGCAGAAGGAAGCATGAAGTGCTCTAAAATGTCCTGGTAGATGGCTGCGTTGACTGTGGACTTCAGAAAACACAATGGACCAACACCAGCAGATGAAATGGCAGCCCAATTCATCACTGACTGTGGAAACTTCACACTGGGCTTCAAGCAGCTTGGATTCTGTGCCTCTCCAGTCTTCCTCCAGACTCTGGGACCTTGATTTCCAAATGAAATGCAAAATTTACTTTTATCTGAAAAGAGGACTTTGGACTACTGAGCAACAGTCCAGTTTTTTTCTCCTTAGCCCAGGTAAGATGCTTCTGACATTGTTTCTGTTTCAGAAGTGGCTTGGTAGCCCTTTTCCTGAAGACGTCTGAGCGTGGTGACTCTTGATCACTGACTCCAGCTTCAGTCCACTCCTTGTGAAGCTCTCCCAAGTGTTTGAATCAGCTTTGTTTGACAGTATTCTCAAGCTTGTGGTCATCCTTGTTGCTCGTGCACCTTTTTCTACCCCATTTCTTCCTTCCAGTCAACTTTTCACTTAATATGCTTTGATACAGCACTCTGTGAACAGCCAACCATTCAGTAATGACCTTCTGTGACTTACCCTCTTTGTGGAGGGTGTCAATGATTGTCTTCTGGACAACTGTCAGATCAGCAGTCTTCCCCATGATTGTATAGGCTATTGTGTAACCATTTTGAAGGTTCAGGAAACCTTTGCAGGTGTTTTGAGTTGATTAGCTGATTGGCATGTCACCATATTCTAATTTGTTGAGTTGTGAATTGGTGGGTTTTGTTAAATGTGAGCCAAAATCATCACAATTAAAAGAACCAAAGACTTAAACTATTTCAGTCTGTGTGCATTGAATTTATTTAATACACAAGTTTCACAATTTGAGTTGAGTTAGTGAAATAAATGAACTTTTCCACGACATTCTAATTCATTGAGATGCACCTGTACATGCCACACAACTGTGTTTCATCATTATTGTGTGTTGATCGTAGATGCGTCAGGGCGCCTTCCTCGTGAACACGGCGCGTGGTGGTCTGGTGGATGAGAAAGCCCTGGCCCAGGCTCTGAAAGAGGGCAGAATACGGGGAGCAGCCCTGGACGTCCATGAGACAGAGCCCTTCAGGTGAATAACAACATGTGATGTTTAAGAATCGTGTTGTTTTGACATTTGGATGGATTGCTTGCTCCAAACCCCATTTCATTTCCACATCTTTTTTGCATTGATATTTGACTTCAAACCCCACAAAATGTGTCTATTTGCTACAAATGTTTGCAAAGAATGCGAGCTGTTTCCCAAAGGCAGTTTCAAGGGAGACAAGCAGCAATGAGAAATGTCATAAATAGTTTGTTAATGAGGTTAAATTGCTTTCATACCAATTGTGAAAGCAAGTGTTATCTTAGTATTGCAGTATGTATATATTTATTATTTTAATAGGTATATACTATTATAATTTTTAGTAATATTTTCTATATATTCTTTTAGTTTTCATTGTAACTTCAGTTGAATTTTTAGTAATTTTTATGTGCTTTTGTCATTTTTATTAGTTTTTTTTTTAAATACTACTATTTATCTTTAAATTATTTTTAATTTCAGTTTTAGTTTAATTTATTTCCAGTTAGTAATTTCAGTGCTTCAGCTTATTTTAGTAAGAATATTTATATTTTATTTCATATTTATTTCAAATAACAAAAAATGTTTTTAGTAGTTTTAGATACAGTTAACAATTAGGACTAAAATGCGATTAAAATTACAAGATGTGCCAATTAATTCATCTTAAATATTCACAAATTAATCACACATCAATTTGGGCTTAGAAATGACCCCCTTAGAAATGAGAAAAGTATGGAATAGACATTACAATAAAGGAGATTTAGAAAGAAATATTTTGATTTAACTAATTATATATATATATATATATATATATATATATATATATATATATATATATATATATATATATATATATATATTTAGTCACACCTAATTAACATGTTAAATGAACAGCCCTAACTGAACCTCTGTTTTCAAGCAGAAATAAAATTCTGAATTAAAATGGCAATTTCCAGGGCTAGAAAAGTCATAGAAATGTGTTAAAATCTTGAACATTTCTCAGCTTTCACTGGGTAAATCTTGCACTTCATGAGTGCAGCCTCTAGAAAATGATTTTTCCTCATCCAGTAATCACTAAGAACTGGAAGGTTCATGAAAATCCATTGGTCACCTTGTGAAATATCCTTACACCGAGGTCATTTTCACCCAGTGAGCACGTCAGACTCTTACACAGCTGTATGTGTGTGTCAGTTTCAGCCAAGGTCCTCTTAAAGACGCGCCCAACCTGATCTGCACCCCTCACGCGGCGTGGTACAGCGAGCAGGCCTCCATTGAGATGCGCGAGGAGGCGGCGCGGGAGATCCGTCGGGCTATTACCGGTACGTTACCACATGACGCTATCAGTAGTACTCTGCACTGCCTTAGAGCTGGCATCTGTCAAATGATTCCAGAGCTCCTTGTTCTTTAATTGCAGCTCTGCAGGCTTGATGTGCTGTGATCAGTGACTCAGGGTTTGCTGTAATGAAGCTGTTTTCCTCCTCCAGGTCGCATTCCAGACAGCCTGAAGAACTGCGTCAACAAAGAGTTCCTCACACAGACCACGCACTGGGCCGGCATGGACCCAGCTGTTGTTCATCCAGAACTCAATGGAGCCTACAGGTACAACAAACTACTGAATAATTCATTCATCAGAACTGAATGTAGGATACAGGTGGTGCTGTTGTTTTTATTTGCACAGAAATGTTTTCCAGGACTTCTAGTATAAAATAATAATCCACAAATGGCCATGTAAGATTTCTTTTACTATGGTTAAAATCAGTGCTTTGGATTTCTCAGTACATGTTCCTGGTCTTATTGCATGTTATAGAAAATTTTTCTAATCTTTCTTCAATAAATGTCATAACTTGTAAAGCCTCTGAAACCACACGTGTTGGGAAAATAATTAGTGATTTACTGATAAGGGTTCATTGCCCATTACGATATCTAGCGTACAGAGTGGACAGTAGCCAGTATTATTTATATGTACTGTATATTAGGGGTGTAATGGTACGGGTCTTTCGGTTCGGTACGTATGTGTACCGAACAAATTCAGCATTGTTTTAACCACTGCACGAGTGGAACTTCATTGGAAACTTCCAGTTTCCAAATTGTTACTTTTGATAAGAAAAAGTTTCCCCTTTCAAATTACGTCCATTTTTTCAGGAAATTCAAACAATAAATGCCATTTTCACACTCAACAGAACGCTGTATTACGACTCAAACGGCAGCACGATCATCTCTTCCTCTTTACTACTAGTTTTAACGTGAAATAAACATGAATGAACATCTCATGCCTCATGTAATCGCTCAATCAGTGTTTCAACTATGGAGAGACGTCGAAACAAAATGTTACGCAGCATTTTATGTACCTCAAGTCATCAGTGTCCACAGCCCATTAGTTTGCTAGAGAAATGAAGTCTATTTGGCAAAACATTATACTATATACTCATTATATTTTACTTTACCTGTTAGTGATGTCTTAATTATTTAATGTATGTTTCAATGAATCTGTTATGAAACAAGTGATGACAGCCACTGTGTAAATGAATATATTTTAACAACAAATAGAAATTTTATCATTTAGAAGTTAATTTAAAAATTGCATTATGTGAAATTTATGTTTGTATACATTTTTTTAAGTTGAGTGTTGATTGTTATGTTTAAAAATAATAGCAATTCAGTTTAAGTTTTGGCTCTGTTGTTAATTGTAACCTTATAGTAATGTAAAAAGGCTCCCTATAGTTTAGAGCATAAGCTGAGGTAGATTTCTATCCCTAGGAAAATTTAAATTATAACTGAATTTATTTAAAGAAAGAGCTATTTGTTCAGTAAACCACTGTTTAATAAAAAAAGCAATTTTATGTTTAGTTTTTTCCCCATGCTGTACTGAAATCATACTGAACCATGACGTCAAAACCGAGGTACGTACCGAACCGTCATGTTTGTGTACCGTTACACCCCTACTGTATATAATAAATAATAATAATAGAATAGAAAAATAATATTCAAGAAATTAACAACAGAAATTGATATCTACTGAAAAAAATGTTAGTAATTTTTAAAACATATAGGGCATTTAAAGGGTTCCCCTTTTTTTTTTTTCTTGAAATTTGGTTCATTTATGATTACTGGATAAGAAATTTTGAAGTAGTTTGATCCAGAATGATCCACTAATGAATCATTCAGACCAATATGTGAATCTGTTCAACTGATCAATTGAAAAGAACAAATTCAAGTAAACAATTCGCTCATGAATCAATATGACTATATAACTATTATAGAGTCTACAGTATAACTATAATGCGTATTCACTATTGAAATGTTCATTACTTTTACATGTTTTTATAGAAAAAAAAAACCATATAATTGTGACAACAGTGACACACGGCTTATAAAAGACACAAATTTTCAAAATAAATAAATAAAATAAATAACATTAATAATAAATTGTTATTATTCTAGTAAAATATTTTAAAATATAAATATTATATATAAAATATATTATTAATAACAAAAAGCATTAATAATAATAATAATAATAATAATAATAATACACAATTCTTATAGTTATACAGTAATGTTAAGTAATATTGTTCATTAGCTTAACTGTAGGGTGTTTACTTGGTGTGCAATTTGCTGCATTAATATACACGTTCAGAAGTTTGCGGTAAGATTTTTTAATATTGATGTTTTTGAAAGACGTTTCTTATGCTCACCAAGTCTGCATTTATTTAATCCAAAATTTTGAAATATTATTACGCTTTTAAATAACTGCTGTCTTTTTAATATATTTTAAAATACAATTTATTCCTGTGACAAAGCTAATTTTCAGGGTCCTTTAATAAATAGAAATTTCAAAAGCATTTATATGAAATAGAATTTTTTGTAAGATTATACATGTCTTTACTGTCACTGTTGATCAATTTAATGCATCCTTGTTGAATAAAAGTATTAATTAGACCAAAAAAAAATTACTGATCTCAAACGGTTTAAGATTGTAGAATATGACGCATCACATCATATATGTAGTATCTTTAAATGTGGCTCATCCAATCAGATTGTAGAGCTGGAAGTGACCCTACATTTATAATCCACATTTCTGCAATCCGTTGCTTGGATGGCTTTACTGTAGGGGCCGTCGCTGTGCTGCAGGTGTTGCTGACGCTGCCGTTTAATAATATTCTTCCCCTTCCTCAGGTACCCCCCAAGCGTCGTGAGCCTGGCTTCAGGAGGTCTTCCTCCGCCAGTGGAGGGCATTATGCCAAGCACGGTGCCCATAACCCACAGCCTGCCCACCGCAGCCCACCCTCCGCACGCCCCGTCACCCGGCCAAACCGGCAAACCCGAACCCGATAGAGAGCAGCACCCCAACGAACAGTTGTAGCCCCCTCTTCAAAGGCTCTCCGCACCACTATAGAACTCTCCTGGTCCTTCTTTACCCCAAAGAAGAGGAGCGGAAACAGGCTCCCGGGCTCAGAACCAGCCACTAAAAACAACCACGACTTCGAAGTAGCCAACTCTTTGACTGAAGGTGGTGGACTGCGCTCTTTGAAGTATCTAGTGGGAAAAAAAACAACAACAAAAAAGAGAAAATCTTGTGGATTTCAAACTTCTCCCTGATGCAAAATCCTGCTGTTTTAGATTGTAGTCTGTCCAAGTGCAGTGGGCGATCTTTTATCTGTTATTTTGTCTGTCTAATGGGTTTCATTGTTAAAACAACAGTAGCTATTACATGAATGTAACCTGTTTGTGTACAGTTTTTAGGACCAGATCAATGGTTTGTAGACGAGAAAAAAACAAAACAAACTGAAACAGCATTAAGGGAGGCATCTTACCACCTGATTATACATACGATAACGAAAAGCATATTAGTTTCGCTCGTTTGATTTTAAAAGCCCCTAAAGAGGCGGGATTTGCACACCCTCTCAGGAAAATTTATTTTCCCCCCCATCCCTTCCTTTTAAATTAAACCACATAGTGCATTGTTTTTTGTACCCATTTGTCTTTTGTAGTCAAAATTCAGTACAGTACTTTAAAGAACTACACTCAGTATGTTTTTATTTTTATTTTTGGAGCATGTATTACTTTACGTGTTAAAGGTTAAAAAAAACAGAACAAAAGAATAAAAAAACTAATTTGTCTTGTGCAAAGCTGGCGTAATGCTTGCCTGTTTGTGTGTGACTTGATTGTACCGTGTTTTTCAAGGATGCCGGGATAGTTGCAGCTCTCCATCGCCTACATAGTTTCCTTCCTGGTAAAGTGGTAGGCTAGCAATATACATACTATATATACTATGAGATATTAATATTTTTTGTTAAACAGATTCCAAAAAGAAATGTTTGTGACTGTATGCATTTGTATGAATTATTTTAAATGAAATAAAAGTCCGAGTTAAACGATTTTCTGTGGGTTTCTCTCGCACTGATGTAATGCCAGGACAACAGAAGTAGTGCAGGTTCAGTTCAGGTTTCCTTTGTATTTGAACCCATTTCAGGATATAAACACAATCACTGCGAGCGCCCTCTTGTGGACGTTAGTTCTGTAATATGCAGATCAAAAGGTACCAACAAGGCATCATGCTGAAAATACTTCATACAGGGGAACTGGGATTTTACCTCAAAGCTGTGAGCAAGCTCTCTCTGAAGAATTTGTATTAAAGGATTCATTCACACAAATTTTCTGCAATTTCCTCAACCTCATGTTGTTCAAAACCCATGTGAAAATGGAAGAGGTTTTGAAGAATGAAGAACAATTTAAAAAAAAAGTGCTGTCAAATCGATTAATCGTGATTAATCGCATCCAAAATAAAACTGTTTACATAATATATGTGTACTGTGTATATTTATATGTATATATTTAAGAAATGTTATATATTTATATATATACATATATGCACAGTACACACATTATGTAAACACAAACTTTTTTTTGGATGCGATTAATTGTGATTAATCGATTTGACAGCACTAAAAATAAATAAATAAATATATATTTTGACTGAATCAATCTGACAAAGCTTAGGCTACACCAGCAAATTTTAATCATTTTTAACAGGTAGATGAATTAAAAAATATTGTAGCAAATAGAATTTTAGAAAATAGAATTTTCATGCCGACTTAAATTTTGGACTAAATTTTGATCTGAATGATTCATCCATGCATATGTTTAATTTTTTGACCTCGCATTTCTTAAAATACCTCGATCTTACAGTGAAACGCAGACTTCTTTCTCCTGTCTTACGCCAAACTTCTCCAATCACTTCATTTTTTGAAGTGACTACAAGCTCGCATTCAGACCTGCCTCCATTCAAGTGCACAGAACCAATTCCCGCCCTATATTCTGATCGATTGTTCGATAATCCGTTTCACTTAAAATCACGATATGTGAATGTAAGTTCACAGAAAATGTTCTCCTTCCACTATAGCATCAAAATCTCATTAACACTTCAACGTCAAACAACACTACTCCTTGCCTGTCTCATAACTGTTACTGAAGATACTAAGGGTGTAAAGGTACACGTATTCGTACGGGTCTTTCGGTTCAGTATGCATGTGTACCGAACAAATACAGCACTGTTTTAACCACTGCATGAGTAGAACATAATTGAAAACTTCCAGTTTTATATATTATTACTTTTGATAAGAAACAAAGTCTCATCTTTCAAATTAGGTCCATTTTTTTTTAGCAAATTCAAACAATTTTGTTCAGTAAACCATTGTTTATTAAAAAAAAGCTAACAAAAATTTTTAGTTTTTCTTCACCTGCTGTAACGAAATCATGCCAAACCGTGACTTAAAAATGTACCAAAACGTGTACGTTAGAAGATACTGTTTGTTTTCATTTTGTGTAAACATTATGAGCAGCATGAACATTCCGCTAAATTTCTCTTTTTTGTTACACAGTAGATTTGGAATGACATGAGGGTGGGAAATTCTTTTTCATTTTTGGCTGAGCTATTTCTTTAACACACTAGATAAAATCATCAAACCAGTGCACTAGCTAGCAAGCGCCTGTAGGAAGTGGTCAGAAGTGTTGAATTGGGAATGTTCTTTACACATTGAGGCGGGGGTGGTGATGACTCAGCATTGAAACTGATCCCTGCACATGCTGTTTTCCTTCCAGCAATGTCTCTCAGCAGAACTCCATAATTCCTGCATCTTGTCCTCTGCTTGTTCTGGATTTCATTTTGGTGCATTTTGCCACTGAACATAAGAAGAGGCCTTAGAGAGTCCCTGAGCGGTTTGTCAAACCAAAGAAAACTGAAGAAAACTCGAGCCTGAGAAGAACGAACGGACACTTAATTCTACACAAGCACTGCAGAGCGTTATAAAGCATCTGATTCGTTTACAATCGTCATTGTTAAATAAGCCCTCTGTTCAACAGCTTTGTAAACATGCATGTGCGATCTGAATGTGTCAGGGTAGCTGAACATTATCTAACCCCGGTGTTCATACTGCATGCCATGCGATAGCACTGAATCAGAGCGATACATTCTCATTCAGAACCACAGTTATAGTTCGTATTATTCAATTTTTGGGGTTATATACGTTTGTAATAGTTCTCGAGATTGTTCTGATGCTGGCGACACTGAATCCAGATGGGAAATGTGATCATAAAGGGCAAGAAATGAACTGAATTTAGTATGTCGGAGGTTTTGGTTGCGTCTGCTGCTTGGGAGGCGCACTTTGTATTTCCGGCGTGTTGTGATGTCCGTTGGGCGTCAGTCTGTCTTGAAAAATGTAGAGGTTGTTGCTGGCTGCGATGGCGATGATGTTTTCTTTGGGATGCCAGGCGGTATGGAGGATTTTCTTCCTGAAGTCCAGACTGTCCACGCTGACGTCTGTCTCTTTCCGTTTCTTGCCCACACACACACGCCGTGGCTGCAGGACCGCCCGCCGCTTACACACCTCCCGGCTGGCCTCCAGAGTCACGTCGCGCCGACTCGCCCGGTCAAACATTCGGAAGTAGTTGTTGTAAGCGCCTGTCATGATCACGCTGCAGAGGAAGAGAGGGATTGAGAGGGAACAGATGGTGAGCAGCTGGATCCGCTCAGGTTATATTTCAAAGGTCAAAGGTGATGTTTCAATGGTTATTGGCCTCACCTGTCCGTTCCGTTCCAGGCACATTCAAACTTGTCAAATATACAATTGCTTTCATACAAAGAGCACAATTTGGTTCGCAAGTAGTCGTGGACCTGAAATACAAGCAAATGTGAGACAGAAAGAGCAAGAGAATTCTGTACAAAAGCATTAGAGTTAAGGTTAGTCATGTTCAGAACATGATGCAGTCAAGCTTCTTCATACAGTCAAACCAAAATTATTCAGACACCAGATATAATTTTTAATATTTTTTTTTAACTAGTGGGTGCAGGACACTATAGTTCATTTATGGAAGTGAGAATAGCAAAATAAAGTAAACTATGACATATTATAGCCAAAAATTCTTCATACAGTGGACTACCAGTAAAATTGATAAAAATTCGGGACTAAAAAATTTGATTTGACACTTTGACCTGACCATGTTTTGTTACATACCTTCCTATCAAAGTTATCTGACATTATCAAGATGAATTTGTTCTGACAGTTTAACTCTTGAGTTCCTGTCATATTTTATTACCATTTTCTAAACTATAGCAAATAAACTGTGATAATGTGAGAAACTTTGAAGGTGTCTGAATAAATTTTGGTTTGACTGTATATAACCATATAACAGGAATGTTGCTTGTATCTGTAAAATCCACAAGCAGCAACTACTGAGATTCAAGCACTTTAAGACCTTTGAGAATGTATAGTTATTTTAAGATGATTTTACTTAAAATGGCAGAAAAATAATACATTTAATCATTAGAATAAAACAAAGTAAAATTAAAACATTAAAATTAAAATTACTTAAAACCTTTATGTATAATGCATTATAAAAGTTGTTTTAATGCATTAATTATGCCTTGTAATGCACCTTATACTACAATGCATTGTACAGTCTTATGAATAATTGTAACCACAGTTAATACATTATAACACTTCAGTTCAGTTAAATTGAGTTACAATTATTTACAACAAGATATAATGTTTTACAATGCACATTATGAATAGTTACAATGCATTATACCCTTTAATAACCCTTTATAATGCATTATACATAAAGGCTTTAAGTAAAGCGTTACCAAATTTACTTAAATTTATGGTATATCTACTTATTTTTACATTATATAATGTGCATATCGCTGTGTATACTGTATGTATTTTAGTATAATTTATACACTATTATAGTATTTAATAATATTTTTACTAGCTTATTTTTTTCATTTTATTTTAAGTTTTAGTCATTTTTGTCATTTTTATTTTTAGATATTTGTCAGTATTTTTATTGTTACAATTATTCCTATATTAGCTTATTTTATTTAGTTTTAGTCATTTTAGTACTTTAAACTTATTTTGAAGTTAGTTTTTTATTTAATATTTAGATTTATTTTGATAGTTTTAGTTTTATTTAACAATAGCATATAATATAGTTTAATATTTTTTTTTAATAATTTCTTTTAATTATATATTTTTAAATAATAATGTATTCTTTAAATGTAATGTAAAAAATGTAAACTTTAAACTTAATACAAAGTAAATATTTTCCACATATTTCAATAATTTAGTTTGACTTTAGTGCAATAAATATATAAAAGTCCATTTATTGTCGCAAACAACATTTTATCTTCATAATATTACACATATTTCTATTTTTACAGAAAGGAGTCTCAGAATTAAGAAACACTACCATTGTGGATGTCCAAGAAATACAGTATTGCAATGGTACTTTTTCTTATTTTTGTTTTAGTGAAGCCAAACCAGCTTCAAATGCACTGAGAGCCTTGCATATTTTCTCACTAAAACACTTTTCTGAGTTTGTGTATAAGTGTGAGTGAGTTAGTGAGTAGGTGAGAGACCTGGTATGTTTCCACTGGTTTATTTTCCATGTTGAGGTCCCAGACTTTCACGGTGAGGTAATCTCTAGTGAGCAGGTAGCGGCCGCTATGACTGAACTTCACATCTGACACTGAGGAAACGATCTCTGAGAAGAACGATCGGCGGGATGGATCCACTGCCTCTTCAAACACTAATGGAGTTTACACATATACACACAGCATGACAATATAAAAACACTTCATCCACTATAAAGTATTAGTTCATATCATATTATACATATTAATATCATAATATCATAAGCAAACCACCTTACATTTGGACAATGGCAAACTGGGTTTCAAATCTGAAATTTTAAGTGATTTACTTAAACTTAAGTTACATTTTATTTAACCTAAACCCAGATCTTTGAAAAGACTTGTATTGTGGGTGTTTTAGTGGATACGTTCCTG